>CM040126.1:347712192-348091351 GCA_022559845.1 Amorphophallus konjac
CTTACTTCGATTTAAGTAGGTGCTCGAAGACCAAGTCCAACGTATAATATACTGTTAGATTCGCGTCTCTGTCCTCTTTCTAATGACTTAAAAAGCCCTAACATCCATCTAGTATCCTGCGAGGATTTATATTGTTAGTGGAAGCATGTCAGATTTGGGGTTTTCTTAATGATCCTTGTTTTATGTGGGGATTAGCAGGCTTAAATGTTAAATTGATCATGCCATCTTGTACATCATCTTGTTCTCGTTCTATTGGTGGGTGTTTTCCCAATTTTTATGCTTTACATGAGGAGTATTTGATCGCTTTTACTAACCCTAGCCGAGCTCGTCGGAGGCGAGCAGGGCGACCTTACCGCGGTCCAACAGGAACCACCCTATTCTGAATGGCCCCTCGATAGACCGTGTGGTCGATATCGACGGCAAGTAGTTGACCGTTTATTGTCCGTGCGTTTTGAATCCTCCATGATCAGAGCGGCCATATCCAGATCGTGCAGAGACCCCCGCGGCCCCTCGATAGACCGCCCAACCCCGCTAGGCCCCTGGCCTTTAGGGATTGGACGGATTATCCACCGACCGCTGAGGCCCTCGGAGCTGTTCTAGACGAACTGTTCTGTCTCGCCGAATGCTTTATTCTTGTTCTAGCATGATTCATCTTAGTCAACTAATGATAATGGTAATCTAGCAACCTACATGTTAATTGGAACGTATGAAAGTTAATATTATATTTTTTCTTGCTTAATTACTCTCTCATGACCTTGTTCATCATTTCAATGAAGCTAATCTCAAACATGTTATAATGAAGAATGAACTAATGATACTAGGGTTGTTTTGACAGTCACTCTACTCCGGTAGGATTGACTGACCACTTTACGCTTGTGTTCCGATGATTTCTAGCCTTCATTTCTTGTAATGGTTGGAACTCTCTACCGGATACTCCTTCCGTCGGACTAGGACCTCCATTATGAGACCTCCGTAAGCCCCCGCGAGCCTGGGATTCCCACTAGGATGCCGGACAGGTTGTACCACAAGTCCTGCACTGGTTGACTCGATTGAACCACATGAAAGACCCTGGTTTAAGTCACGGGCCACATTGGACAGTCCAAGTTATTGCACGGCCAGAATTGGACGGTGTAACACTCG
Organism: Amorphophallus konjac; assembly: GCA_022559845.1. Taxonomy (NCBI): domain Eukaryota; kingdom Viridiplantae; phylum Streptophyta; class Magnoliopsida; order Alismatales; family Araceae; genus Amorphophallus; species Amorphophallus konjac. Next base: position 347,713,333 of record CM040126.1, read on the forward strand.
GGACGGCCCCATATGAACTGTGCAATTCTGGCAGAATGCCCTATCCTAATTGGTCGATTGCCCTTGTTCTATCTTCGACCTGGTTATGTTATAGTCGACCCAAAAAGCCTTTGGGCTGACCAGCGGATAGTGGGCTGGACCCTGGTTCAGTTCCACCCCACCTATGGCAACCCAGGAGCCCATTTGTGTGGACTTTTCCTTGACTAGTTAGGCCCAGTATTGAACGAACGGAATAGGCCCGTCCAGTTTTTAAAATGGATCTACTCGGACCGTTCCGTTCTGCGCGGCCCAGTCCGGCCCGTTTACTTTCATTTTGGGCTTCAAAGCTTTCCTGTCGTGAACGGCCCAAAATGGACCATTCATACTTGGTTTCTGTTAGGCCGTTCTTCAGCCCAGTTCTTCTAGAGCGGCCCAGTTAGAGACCGTTCATTCTCTGAGCGGCCCAATATGGACCGTGTATCTTCCAGAAGTGTTTTCCATGATTCTTGGTGTTGGAATTCAAGGACCTGTTAGTTCTTGATAAACTTGAACTTTTTGGACAAAATGTCTACTTCAACTTACCCTTGGTAAGTTCTGTACCTTGAAATTATTGGCCATTTACCTTGTTTAATGTCTAGACAACTTGGAATCTTGGATCCATTAAACCAATGCCAATGTATCATAAGGCACTACACAAAAAAGTGGGATTTCAGACGGACGTTATCCGTCTCAAATCCGTCTGAAAATCCGTCGCAAACCATATTTGTAACGGAATTCCGACGGATTTAAGACGGGTATCGACCGTCTGAAATTCTTAGTCACAAATTTGTGACAGTTAACGTGTCTGTCTGAAATTCCGTCCGAAATTAAGACAGAATAAATTTCGGTCACAAATTCCATCTAAATCTCATACGATAAAATTTTCGTCTGTAACTGTCCGTCTGAAATTATCCGTCTGTATTTCATACGGTTTTTACGACGGATTTATTATCCGTTGTAAATACCGTCAGTAATCCGTCTGAAATCCGTCGCTATTTCTGCCGGATATTACGACAGATTACTTTTCCGTCGTAACTACCGACGACAGTTCCATATGCAAATTCGTCCTAAATCCGTCGGTGTTTGAAACGGAAATCACAACGGATATTAATTTCCGTCTGAAATTACCGTCGCTAATCCAAACGGAAATAGCGACGGATCTGAAAATCTGTCTGAAATATATATATATATATATTTTTTAAAAATGTTGAGTTTATTTATCTAAAACGTGTTAAAAAAAATTATTGGGAACCTACTGATAACCACAAAAAAAAACTCAACATCAACGTACCCAAATAAATAAACACCACCGAAAAAAACTCAACATCAACATAGATGTTCAAATAAATAAACACTACCAATAAAAAAATTCAACACCATGCTGATCAAATAAATACAAAAAAAACATATTAACCCTGCTGATCCATCTGAATAACATCAAACAAATATCATTAAACATCAAGAAATATCCGGTACATCGTCAATATCCTCATCGTCCATATCGTTACTGCCCTGCTCATCTCCTCTGTCGCTGCCCGCAGAAGGATCCCCCTACATTAAAAAAATAATAACATTCATTCATAGATAAAAAAATTAGTGCGAAGAAATGAGCATAAATATAAATCAAACATATCAAATTGATAACTGCAGATTTTATAGATCAACTACTAGCTTGAAACAATATTTAAACCCCCGGACCCGACCTGGTAGTTCATTTAAACTAAGTGTATTTTAAAACTGAACTTTAAGCGTCGAGCTCAAACCGGACATCCGATTTGGATTCCGCCAGTTCTGACAAGTCACTTTCATCTCCCCGGTCGCGTTGGAATGATCGGCACGGCCGTCCGACCGGTATTTCCAATTTTAGACCCCCGGACCTGACCTGGTAGTTCATTTAAACTAAGTGTATTTTAAAACTGAACTTTGAGCGCCGAGCTCAAACCAGACATCCGATTTGGATTCTGCCAGTTCTGACAAGTCACTTTCATCTCCACGGTCGTGTTGGAATGATCGGCACGGCCGCCCGACAGGTATTTCCAATTTTAGACCCCCGGACCCGACCTGACAGTTCATTTAAACTAAGTGTATTTTAAAACTGAACTTTGAGCGCCGAGCTCAAACTGGGCATCCGATTTGGATTCCGTCAATTCTGACAAGTCACTTTCATCTCCCCGATCGCGTTGGAATGATCGGCACGGCCGTCCGACCGGTATTTCCAATTTTAGACCCCCGGACCCGACCTGGTAGTTCATTTAAACTAAGTGTATTTTAAAACTGAACTTTGAGCACCGAGCTCAAACCGGGCATCCGATTTGGATTCCGTCAGTTTTGAGAAGTCACTTTCATCTCCCCGGTCGCGTTGGAATGATCGGCACGGCCGTCCGACTAGTATTTCCAATTTTAGACCCCCGGACCCGACCTGGTAATTCATTTAAACTAAGTGTATTTTAAAACTGAACTTTGAGCGCCGAGCTCAAACCGGACATCCGATTTGGATTTCGCCAGTTCTGACAAGTCACTTTCATCTCTCCGGTCGTGTTGTCATGATCGGCATGGCCGTCCGATCGGTATTTCCAATTTTAGACCTCCGGACCCGACCTGGTAGTTCATTTAAACTAAGTGTATTTTAAAATTGAACTTTGAGCGCCGAGCTCAAACCGGACATCCGATTTAGATTCCGCCAGTTCTAACAAGTCACTTTCATCTCCCCGGTAGCGTTGGAATGATCGGCACGGCCGCCCGACCTGTATTTCCAATTTTAGACCCCCGGACCCGACCTGACAGTTCATTTAAACTAAGTGTATTTTAAAACTGAACTTTGAGCGCCGAGCTCAAACTGGGCATCCGATTTGGATTCCGTCAGTTCTGACAAGTCACTTTCATCTCCCCGGTCGCGTTGGAATGATCGGCACGGCCGTCCGACCGGTATTTCCAATTTTAGACCCCCGGACCCGACCTGGTAGTTCATTTAAACTAAGTGTATTTTAAAACTGAACTTTGACCGCCGAGCTCAAATCGGGCATCCGATTTAGATTCCGTCAGTTATGACAAGTCACTTTCATCTCCCCGGTCACGTTGGAATGTCGGCACGGCCGTCCAACTGGTATTTCCAATTTTAGACCCCCGGACCCGACCTGGTAGTTCATTTAAACTAAGTGTATTTTAAAACTGAACTTTGAGCGCCGAGCTCAAACCGGACATCCGATTTGGATTCCGCCAGTTCTGACAAGTCACTTTCATCTCTTCGGTCGTGTTGTCATAATCGGCATGGCCATCTGACTGATATTTCCAATTTTAGACCCCCGGACCCGACCTGGTAGTTCATTTAAACTAAGTGTATTTTAAAACTGAACTTTGAGCGCCGAGCTCAAACCGGACATCCGATTTAGATTCCGCCAGTTCTGACAAGTCACTTTCATCTCCCGGGTCGCGTTGGAATGATCGGCACGGCCGCCCGATCGGTATTTCTAAGTTTAGACCCCCGGACCCGACCTGACAGTTCATTTAAACTAAGTGTATTTTAAAACTGAACTTTGAGCGCCGAGCTCAAACCGGGCATCCGATTTGGATTCCGTCAGTTCTGACAAGTCACTTTCATCTCCCCGGTCGCGTTGGAATGATCGGCATGGCCGTCCGACCGGTATTTCCAATTTTAGACCCCCGGACCCGACCTGGTAGTTCATTTAAACTAAGTGTATTTTAAAACTGAACTTTGAGCGCCGAGCTCAAACCGGGCATCCGATTTGGATTCCGTCAGTTCTGACAAGTCACTTTCATCTCCCCGGTCGCGTTGGAATGATCGGCACGGCCGTTTGACCGGTATTTCCAATTTTAGACCCCCGGACCTGACCTGGTAGTTCATTTAAACTAAGTGTATTTTAAAACTGAACTTTGAGCGCCGAGCTCAAATCGGACATCCGATTTGGATTCCGCCTGTTCTGACAAGTCACTTTCATCTCTCCGGTCGTGTTGTCATGATCGGCACGGCCGTCCGACCGGTATTTCCAATTTTAGACCCCCGGACCCGACCTGGTAGTTCATTTAAACTAAGTGTATTTTAAAACTGAACTTTGAGCGCCGAGCTCAAACCGGACATCCGATTTGGATTCCGCCAGTTCTGACAAGTCACTTTTATCTCCTCGGTTGTGTTGGAATGATCGGCATGGCCGTCCGACTTGTATTTCAAGTTTTTGACCCCCGGACCTGACCTGGCAGTTCATTTAAGCTAAGTGTATTTTAAAACTAAACTTTGAGCGCCGAGCTCAAACCAGGCATCCGATTTGGATTCCGTCAGTTCTGACAAGTCACTTTCATCTCCCCGGTCGCGTTGGAATGATCGGCATGGCTGTCCGACCGGTATTTCCAATTTTAGACCCCCGGACCCGACCTGGTAGTTCATTTAAACTAAGTGTATTTTAAAACTGAACTTTGAGCGCCGAGCTCAAACCGGGCATCCGATTTGGATTTCGTCAGTTCTGACAAGTCACTTTCATCTCCCCGGTCGCGTTGGAATGATCGGCATGGCCGTCCGACCGGTATTTCCAATTTTAGACCCCCGGACCCGACCTAGTAGTTCATTTAAACTAAGTGCATTCTAAAACTGAACTTTGAGCGCCAAGCTCAAACCGGACATCCGATTTGGATTCCGTCAATTCTGACAAGTAACTTTCATCTCCCCGGTCGTGTTGGAATGATCGGTACGACCGTTCGACCGGTATTTCCAATTTTAGACCCCCGGACCCGACCTGGTAGTTCATTTAAACTAAGTGTATTTTAAAACTGAACTTTGAGCGCCGAGCTCAAACCGGACATCCGATTTGGATTCCGCCAGTTCTGACAAGTCACTTTCATCTCTCCGGTCATGTTGTCATGATCGACACAGCCGTCTGACCGATATTTCCAATTTTAGACCCCCGGACCCGACGTGGTAGTTCATTTAAACTGTGTATTTTAAAACTGAACTTTGAGCGCCGAGCTCAAACCGGACATCCGATTTGGATTCCGTCAGTTCTGACAAGTCACTTTCATCTCCCCGGTCGTGTTGGAATGATCGGCATGGCCGTCCGACCGGTATTTCCAATTTTAGACCCCCAAACCCGACCTGGTAGTTCATTTAAACTAAGTGTATTTTAAAACTGAACTTTGAGCGCCGAGCTAAAACCGGACATCCGATTTGGATTCCTCCAGTTCTGACAAGTCACTTTCATCTCTCTGGTCGCGTTGGAATGATCGGCATGGCCGTCCGACTGGTATTTCCAATTTTAGACCCCCGGACCCGACCTGGCAGTTCATTTAAACTAAGTGTATTTTAAAACTGAAATTTGAGCGCCGAGCTCAAATCGGACATCCGATTTGGATTCCGCCAGTTCTGACAAGTCACTTTCATCTCTCCGGTCGTGTTGTCATGATCGGCACAGCCGTCTGACCGATATTTCCAATTTTAGACCCCCGGACCCGACCTGGTAGTTCATTTAACCTGTGTATTTTAAAACTGAACTTTGAGCGCCGAGCTCAAACCGGACATCCGATTTGGATTCCGCCAGTTCTGACAAGTCACTTTCATCTCCCCGGTCGCGTTGGAATGATCGGCACGGCCGCCCGACCGGTATTTCCAATTTTAGACCCCCGGACCCGACCTGACAGTTCATTTAAAGTAAGTGTATTTTAAAACTGAACTTTGAGCGCCGAGCTCAAACTGGGCATCCGATTTGGATTCCCTCAGTTCTGACAAGTCACTTTCATCTCCACGGTCGCGTTGGAATGATCGGCACGGCCGTCCGACCGGTATTTCCAATTTTAGACCCCCGGACCCGACCTAGTAGTTCATTTAAACTAAGTGCATTCTAAAACTGAACTTTGAGCGGCAAGCTCAAACCGGACATCCGATTTGGATTCCGTCAGTTCTGACAAGTCACTTTCATCTCCCCGGTCGTGTTGGAATGATCGGCATGGCCGTCCGACCGGTATTTCCAATTTTAGACCCCCAGACCCGACCTGGTAGTTCATTTAAACTAAGTGTATTTTAAAACTAAACTTTGAGCGCCGAGCTAAAACCGGACACCCGATTTGGATTCCTCCAGTTCTGACAAGTCACTTTCATCTCTCCGGTCGCGTTGGAATGATCGGCATGGCCGTCCGACTGGTATTTCCAATTTTAGACCCCCGGACCCGACCTGGCAGTTCATTTAAACTAAGTGTATTTTAAAACTGAACTTTGAGCGTCGAGCTCAAACCGAACATCCGATTTGGATTCCACTAGCTCTGACAAGTCACTTTCATTTCCCCGGTTGTGTTGGAATGATCGGCATGGCCGTCCGACTTGTATTTCAAGTTTTTGACCCCCGGACCTGACCTGGCAGTTCATTTAAGCTAAGTGTATTTTAAAACTGAACTTTGAGCGCCGAGCTGAAACCGGGCATCCGATTTGGATTCCGTCAGCTCTGACAAGTCACTTTCATCTTCCCGGTCGCGTTGGAATGATCGGCATGGCCGTCCGACCGGTATTTCCAATTTTAGACCCCCGGACCCGACCTGGTAGTTCATTTAAACTAAGTGTATTTTAAAACTGAACTTTGAGCGCCGAGCTCAAACCGGGTATCCGATTTGGATTCCGTCAGTTCTGACAAGTCACTTTCATCTCCACGGTCACGTTGGAATGATCAGCACGGCCGTCCGACCGGTATTTCCAATTTTAGACCCCCGGACCCGACCTGGGAGTTCATTTAAACTAAGTGCATTCTAAAACTGAACTTTGAGCGCCAAGCTCAAACCGGACATCCGATTTGGATTCCGTCAATTCTGACAAGTCACTTTCATCTCCCCGGTCGTGTTGGAATGATCGGCACGGCCGTTCGACCGGTATTTCCAATTTTAGACCCCCGGACCCGACCTGGTAGTTCATTTAAACTAAGTGTATTTTAAAACTGAACTTTGAGCGCCGAGCTCAAACCGGACATCCGATTTGGATTCCGCCAGTTCTGACAAGTCACTTTCATCTCTCCGGTCACGTTCGAATGATCGGCACAGCCGTCTGACCTGTATTTCCAATTTTAGACCCCCGGACCCGACCTGGCAGTTCATTTAAACTAAGTGTATTTTAAAACTGAACTTTGAGCGCCGAGCTCAAACCGGACATCCGATTTGGATTCCGTCAGTTTTGAGAAGTCACTTTCATCTCCCCGATCACGTTGGAATGATCGGCACGGCCGTCCGACTGGTATTTCCAATTTTAGACCCCCAGACCTGACCTGGCAGTTCATTTAAGCTAAGTGTATTTTAAAACAGAACTTTGAGCGCCGAGCTCAAACCGGGCATCCGATTTGGATTCCGTCAGTTCTTACAAGTCACTTTCATCTCCCCGGTCACGTTGGAATGATCGGCACGGCCGTCCAACCGATATTTCCAATTTTAGACCCCCGGACCCGACCTGGTAGTTCATTTAAACTAAGTGTATTTTAAAACTGAACTTTGAGCGCCGAGCTCAAACCGGGCATCCGATTTGGATTCCGTCAGATCTGACAAGTCACTTTCATCTCCCCGGTCGCGTTGGAATGATTGGCATGGCCATCTGACCGGTATTTCCAATTTTAGACCCCCGGACCCAACCTGGTAGTTCATTCAAACTAAGTGTATTTTAAAACTGAACTTTGAGCGCCGAGCTCAAACCGGACATCCGATTTGGATTCCATAAGTTCTGACAAGTCACTTTCATCTCCTCGATCGTGTTGGAATGACCGGCATGACCGTCCATCCGATATTTCCAATTTTAGACCCCCGGACCCGACCTGTTAGTTCATTTAAACTAAGTGTATTTTAAAACTGAACTTTGAGCGCCGAGCTCAAACCGGACATCCGATTTGGATTCCGCCAGTTCTGACAAGTCACTTTCATCTCTCCGGTCACGTTGGAATGATCGGCACGGCCGTCCGACCGGTATTTCCAATTTTAGACCCCCGGACCCGACCTGGCAGTTCATTTAAACTAAGTGTATTTTAAAACAGAACTTTGAGCGCCGAGCTCAAACCGGGCATCTGATTTGGATTCCGTCAGTTCTGACAAGTCACTTTCATCTCCCCGGTCGCGTTGGAGTGATCGGCATGGCCGTCCGACTGATATTTCCAATTTTAGACCCCCGGACCCGACCTGGCAGTTCATTTAAACTAAGTGTATTTTAAAACTGAACTTTGAGCGCCGAGCTCAAACCGGGCATCCGATTTGGATTCCGTCAGTTCTGACAAGTCACTTTCATCTCCCCGGTCGCGCTGGAATGATCGGCATGGCCGTCCGATCGGTATTTCCAATTTTAGACCCCCGAACCCGACCTGGTAGTTCATTTAAACTAAGTGTATTTTAATACTGAACTTTGAGCGCCGAGCTCAAACCGGGCATCCGATTTGGATTCCGTCAGTTCTGACAAGTCACTTTCATCTCCGCGGTTGTGTTGGAATGATCGGCATGACCATCCGACTGGTATTTCAAATTTTACACCCCCAGACCCGACCTAATAGTTCATTTAAACTAAGTGTATTTTAAAACTGAAATTTGAGCGCCGAGCTCAAACCGGACATCCGATTTGGATTCTGTCAGTTCTGACAAGTCACTTTCATCTTCCCGGTCATGTTGGAATGATTTGCACGGCCATCCTAATGGTATTTCAAGTTTTAGACCCCCGGACCCCGGATTTTCTCAATTCTTCTAAAGTAAATGAGTTTTAAAATTAATACTAAACATAATTGAGTAATTTCATCAAAATAAAAACATAGTAAACACTCACCTGTGCGGCCTGTGCTGTGGTGGTGGTGGATTGCTTAGGGACCATTCCCTTCTGGGAGAGGAGGCCACTGATTGCCTGCAAAACCACTGACACCTTTTTTTTAATCAACACCGGCCCTCAGAATCATCAACTAGTCGAGTGCATATCCCCCCAGCAGGGGAACATGTTCTCACTCCCCCAGGATGAAACTGTGGCCTAAGATTTTATTAGATTTTCTGAATAAAGGAGGTACATGATCTTGGGGGTTTCCCCTGTCTGTACAAGTTTCCAAAGCTGGAAAAGATATCAAAAAATTCTATTTACAAAAATGAAAGGAAGGCAAGCCTCCTTTATCCAGTTCATCTGCCCTAGTATTTGTCTGGGACTGAGTGCGTCGACGCCATCATCTGGATGCGTTGACGTTGTATGATGTCTGGGACTGGGTGCGTCGACGCCAGCATCTGGATGCGTCGACGCTGCGTGAAGATTGCTTCTAGGCTTCTTTCAGTTTAAGCTTCAGGCAGCCGCTGCGTCGACGCTAGTAGCTGGTGGCGTCGACGCTGAGTGAAGATAATCTGAAGACAGTTTTCTGTCTTGGGCTTCTGGAGGCAAACTCGTCGACGCTGCCCGAGTGGCGTTGACGCAGTTAGTATGCGCGTGATATATGATCTTTGGGTCATTCCCCTGTCTGTATGAAGTTGCCAAAGTTGGAAAGAGATGCCAAAAACTCTATTTACAGAAACAAAAGGAAGGCAAGCCTCCTTTGTCCATCCTATAAACTCCCCTCACCCTTTTGGGCAGATCACTTACAAGGGTAAAAATGGAGTTTGACTGACAAGAGCTAGCATAAGAGGCCAATGCATCAGCCAGCTGGTTGCCTTCCCTATAAACATGTCTCACCGGACAGCCACTTGAGGATATTATTTCCAATATTTCACTCCACCAAGGATAGACAGTCCAGCTAGGAACTTTCTTCTTATGGATGGATTCCACTAGAAAGGCACAATCTGAAAAAATTGCAGCTACTTTCAGTCCTCCCTTATTAACTATTGACAGCCCATCATAGAGAGCCCTTACTTCTGCAAGGAAACTACTCCCAAAGCCATAATAAAAGGCAAAGCTGATGATCATGTTTCCTGCTGAATCTCTAACACAACCACCACCTCCACAATTTCCCGGGTTCCCTTTTGAAGCTCCATCTACATGAAGAGTAAAATGAAGAGGAGCTAGACTGCATGAAACAATCATTGGCATCCTCCTAGAAATAATCTTCGGGAACAGTTGGAACTGATTCAGGATTTTTATTTGATCTGTCGAGCTACTATCTGGAAAGGAATGGTTATCAAGGGCTTGAGAGAGGCCTGCCACCACTTTCCTCTTGATACTTGAGATGTTGATGGTCACATTTTCAAACCTGGCAGAACATCTGGCCTTCCAAATCTCCCATACAATTAGAACTACAGCATGCATACTAGAATAGCTGAATGCTGAATGCAGATTGGAGCCTGTCAAAATATTCCAGCCACGAATTGTAATGTGCTCACTCAGATTAATTTTAGTACTAATCAAGGGGGAGACCCATTTCCATAAAGCAGAAGCTAGATCTCCTTTAACAAACAGGTGATCTTAATCCTCCTGAGAAGGGAGTAGGCAGCAACTGCACTTTGAGACTAAGGAAATTCCACACTCAGAAATTCTACCATCAACTGGAACTGCTCTATGAAGTAGCTTCCAATAGAAATTAGCTGCCCTTGGAGAAATACTAGAGTGCCATAACTTGGCCCAAGGCTGCCTTAGTATACCTCTTTGTCTCAGCAGATTATTTGCAGACTGAACACTAAAGTCACCACCTACTGTACCAGTCCAGATGCAAAGATCTGGCCTATTACTCAACTGAACTTTAGGTAGCAGTGAGGAGTTACTGAGTAGGGACCAAACTGGATGGTTTGGATCAAGAAAAACCTCTCTAACTGTCAGCTTTGGCTGCCTCTGTATATTATTGAAATTGCCTGAAGGTATATTGTTGATTAACGGCCCTCTGCCAGTCCAATTATCCTTCCAAAAATCTGTTTCCTTACCATCCCCAATTATCCATCTAGAATTATTTATGATTAACTTCTTAGCTTGCTGAAACATACCTTGAGACATCCCAGCTGGAAAAGGTCTTGTGCAGTCGAAAAGATTTGTTTTAACAAACCTTTGTCTGGCATACTGAGACCAAAGAGAAGACCCCTGAATAATTCTCCACAGACATTTAGTAGCCAGCGACAACTGGGTGAGATTAAGATCTCTAATACCAAGGCCCCCTTCCAGTTTAGGCATTTGGATTTTTTTCCAGGAGATCCAATGGCGACGCCTCAGAATTTCAGAACCCTGCCAATAAAAGTTGGCACAGAGTCTGTCAATGGCATTGATAATTGACTTAGGGCAGAAGCAAACAGATGCCAGGTATATTGGAATGCTTCGGAGAACTGAGTTAATGAGAATTGCCCTCCCAGCCTATGAGAGTAGTTTGGATTGCCATCCCTCTAACTTCTGCTGAACTCTATCCACAATGTACTTAAAATCCTGGCATGTGTATCTACCTTTCTTCACTGGAATACCAAGGTAATTAAAACTAGTAGAACCAATTCTGAAACCAGTCTACAGTTGTATAGATTGCTTTATTGATAGGGGGACTTTGTCTGAAACAATTATGCTACTCTTGCCAACATTTATTTTCTGCCCTGAGCTATTTTCATATCTTGAGATAAAGTGCAGCAGTGCCGCTATGTTGTGTTTGCTAGCATTCAAGAAAATAAGTGTGTCATCCGCATACAGCAGATGAGATATTTGGGTAATATTTTTAGGCCCATTGTAACCCTTCAAAGCTCCTGATTGGAATAGAACAGTCACCCCCCTGCTTAGTACTTCCGAGGCTAGAATAAAAAGATATGGGGCAAGAGGGTCACCTTGTCTAATACCTCTACTAGATTTAAAGAAACCTGCCATATTGCCATTGAAATTAACTGAAAACCAACAGTTAGTTAGAATCATTCCAATGTAAGAAGTGAATCTAGTATTGAAACCAAATTTCCTTAGGGCTGCCAGTAAAAAGTCCCACTCAATTCTGTCATAGGCCTTGGCCATATCCAGCTTGACAATGGCATTATGACCCCTTACTTTCCTATCAATATCTCCCATAAGTTGTCTTGCTATAGCAACATTGTCCAGAATATTACGAACTTGAACAAAAGCTCCTTGTTCCTTGGAAATAATGGTTGGCAGAATTGGTGCAAGCCTCCTTGAAATGATTGAGGAGATTATTTTGTAAGAGAAATTACAGAGACTTATTGGCCGAAAATCATTAAAGGACTTAGGCACTTGAATTTTTGGGATTAAAGCAATAATTGAAGATGCCATTCCTCTTGGAATTGGAAACCCCATGAAGAAGCTTTGCACTGCATAGATGACATCTTGGCCTATAATGTCCCAAACATGCTTATAAAACTCTCCCGAAAAACCATCCGGACCAGGGGTGCTGGATCCTTTTAGAGACCATACTGCTTCTTTAATCTCATTGCCTTCAGGAACAAAGCAAAGGAGACTGTTCTGGTCATTAGTGATTAATTGAGGAATGCAATCTAGTATGGAACAGTCCATTTTATGGTCTTCAGATGAGAAAAGCTTCTAGAAATACGGGTTTGCTTGCCTACCAAGAATATCTTGGTCTTCACACCAATTATCAGATTCATCCAGCTTTAACCTACAGATAAATCCTCTTCTTCGATTTTGTTGAGCAAGAGAGTGATAAAATGATGTATTTCTGTCCCCACTTTCAATCCAATCTGTGCGGGATTTTTGATGCCAGAAAATTTCTTCCCTATACAAAGCCTGATGGAAATTTGCCATAGCAGCATTCAATTTACATCTGTTTTCAGTTGAAGGAGAGATATCAAATTCAGTTTGTTTCTTTTCCACTTCCTGCTCTGCTAATTTGACATTCTTTGTCACATCTCCAAAAATCTCCTTATTCCATTGGCTAAGAGACATTTTCACAGCCTTTAATTTGGTAGATAATCTTATCATTGCATTTGGATGTTGAACAGTACACTGCTTCCAAGCATCAGCTACAACTTGGTTAAAGGATTTATGAGTGCACCACATCTTTTGGAAAATGAACCTGGAAGGACCATGAGAAGAATTATAAGATGATAATAACATCGGGGTGTGATCAGAAGGACCTCTTGCTAAGTGTTTCACAACCAACTGGGGAAAAGCATTTTGACATTCTGTATTAATAAAGACCATGTCCAGTCTAGCTTTGATGTTTGCAGCTCCAGTTCGGTTATTATTCCAAGTCATTGATTCACCAACATAGCCTGCATCCATGAGCCCTGCTGAGCAAACAAAGGCATTAAATTCAGCCATATTGGCCATTGAGGGAAAACTTCCACCCTTCTTTTCTGAAGGCTTCAGAACACAATTAAAGTCCCCTCCTATTATCCAAGGGACAGTCACTGTACCAGCAAAAGTAACTAACTCATTGAACAAATCAAGTCTAAGATGGGAATCACAGGAAGCATACACAAAGGAAAAGAGACTATTAAGTCTATTATCCTCCTTTAAACCCAAAGTAATATGCTGGGCAGATGAACCAAGAACATCCAGCCTAAAGCTGTCATGCCAAAAAACCCAGATTTTAGAATCAGTTAAGGAATTGACAGCAAATTTTGCCAATTTTATAAACCTTCCAAGCTTCATAGCTTTCTCTGCATCCAACATTGGCTCACTAAAAGCAACTAGGTCCACTTTATGAATTTGAATCAGCTTCTTTAAACATCTCCGAGAACCTTGGTTCCCTACTCCTCTGATATTCCAAATAAGGGTTGTGTTTAACATTGGAATTCCTGTGGTTGAGCTTCAACCGATCTAGCTCTAGATCGTGTGATAATCCCCTTTTTTGAAAGAGCTCTTCCAGCAAGGGCCTCCCTTCCTACTTCAACAAATTGCATTAAGGAATTATCACTTTCAGCCCTTTCAGCAATAGAATTTCCAATCTCTGATAGCTTCTGGATGTCTGGCCGTTCAGAATCCCCTTGCCATTCAGAATATCTTCTTGATAAAATTGAAGAGGATTCAGTAGCAGGGAAACTGAAAGTGCTTGAAGAGTCTATATTCTTCTTAGCTTCAACCGATTGGAGCTTACTGCATTTAGGATTTGAAATATCCTTCTGACATAACAGAGTTTCCTCTTGTACCTGCTGAACCTTTCTATCAGATATAACTTGCTTGTCTACCTCAGTATTTAGTTTTGTAGTGACTTTCAACTGATTGGAACTTTGATTTATTTTACTTGTTTGTTCCTGAGCATCTTCCTTGCTTGCTTGGGGAAATTCAGATGAGTGAATTATAAGTACCTCATCAACATTCTGTAATGCTGCGAATCTATTCTCCTCTGAAACCACTTGTCGAACATGTTGTGGATCTGCATTTAGTGCCTTTTTAGAACCATTTGATTCTAAAACATGGGGACCAGAAGGCCGAGGCTTAAAGGTCTGAGTAAGGTTCTTTGTGACAGTCGGCTGACGACTGGCTTTCCCAAGCTTCTTCTTGCAAAATTCAGCAGTATGACCAAGTTTATGACAAAAAGAACAAAGAGCTGGAGCTCGATTAAAATTGACAGTCTACCAATATCCTTTTCCATCCAGATCGATCCATAATCTCTCCTGACGCGGGGCTTGAATATCCATTTCTATGCATACAAGGGCCTCTGAGGTGTCTGTCAAGGCTAGTGACTTCTCATGAATTCGCAAAACTGGGCCAAAATTTCCAGCAATGGACCGCAGGCAATCTTCATGGTATAGATTAGCCGAGAGTGCAGGAAATCCAATCCAAACCGGAACGGTCGGCGGATCCATTTCAAAATTAAAATCAGGAGTCCACCGAAAAAATCGAAATAGGAAACCATTTATGTACAGGTTTTTCTGTAAGAGAAGTTTCAGGAAATCCTTTTCTATGTCAAATCTAATAAGGAGATGTCTGGGATTCAACTTGCTTATAATAAAACCATTTGATATTGCCAATCGCTGCACCAGGCAGGATTTTATTTCAGCAAAAGAAGGCCTGCCGTATGAGCACTTTGCCATGATTGCAAAGGAAAGAATCTGTACAGAAACTTGAAGATCTGCCTTGGAGAAATATACAGCTGGCTCTCCTTGCTCAGTGAAAGTAGGTTCCTTAATCGGTATAGAAATTGATGCAGACCTTGGTTTCTCCATGATCACTTGAGCAAAGGATCGCCGGAAGATTTCGCCAGAAGAGGACGATCCACCCCCTGGACGATCTCTGCCCCCTGCTAGCTCCGATGGAGCCCCCTGCATGAAAGAACCAGAAAGAAACCCCGCCGCACCGGCCATAGCCGGCTGGGAGGGAGGAAACCCAAGAAAGTGGGAAAATGCGAACCAGAGTCTCTCACTCTAGAATCTAGAGAGAGAAAACCACTGACACCTGGCTAGAGATCTCATGTTGGAAATGCTGCTGCTGCCACTGCATATCAGAAATCTGCGATCGGACCATGTCCATCATGTCGCTGGCAGAAGCGCTAGGGGCAACGGAAGGCATAGTGAAGGCACTGGTATTGGTTTGGGCATAGCTAGAACTCGCACATGATGATATCACCGCGCTAGCGTCTAGGCTCTCCCCAAAACCATATAGTCGGCCTTTCTTCGGTGCGCCAGCTGCTGCCACCCACTCCACCGAATCGAACTCCAGCTGCTGCGTGTCTCCCTCCCCGTACTTCTCTGTCAATGCTTTGTTATATGTTTCCTACAAATTGAATAAAATAACTAGTCAGATTCATATGAATTACATGCTGATTTAAATTAACGGTACAAGTTACATCTGTAGATAAACTTACCGCTGCTGACTTAGCCGTCTCACTCACAAAATGATTAGTCCCCTTCTTTTTGTGTGTTCTGTCGAACACCTCGAGAAACGACGGAGGTCGATTAAACTCCACTGCCTGTTATACAATTTATAGTAAAAAAAAGTCAAATATTGGGATAAATTGTAAGAAGATAAATTGTTATATTACTTACCAATTTTTGTTTATGAGCCGCATAAGAGATGGACCCACTCGTATGCAAATTTGAACCTAGTTTTGACGCCCTGTTTGCTTTGGCTTTTCGGACTTTTCTATCCACTTGGGGTCGACAAAATGATCACAAGATATCTCCCAATCCTCCTGCCTCATCCATAGAGGGCGGTATGCCTTCCACAATTATCGGTCTTCACTCCCCCCACTCATTTTTTTAGCGTGTGCACGGGCCTCATGTATTTTTCTCTTGTAATTTGCGAGCATAGTAGACTCCCAGACACGACGACATCTCGCCGCGTCATGTCCACATGTGAATCGAAAAGACAGCTGTAAATCAATTACTTTTCACACTTAGTATAAAGTTGTAAATTGAGTCTGGGAAATACTTGAATTAAATAACGTAATTACTTACTAAGAACATGTTGTACAATGAATCGCGGACGGACATCGGAAAATCTCTGAAAGTGGATGCTGCCCCAGGCACATGTGCCAACATGAGTTCAGTGGAATGATGGACAACGATGTGGGGTTCAACTTTCGTACTGCAATTGCAAATGTCAAAATATTCATATTAGACAGTTGAAGGCTAATTAATGTAATATAACCTTATAGATTTACCCGGATATCCAACACGGGCGACGTCTATCATGGGCCGTGCCTCCCTCGTGACAACTACCGACATCGTCAAGTGGCTGACTGGTGGGGGTGGGCCCTGTACAAGGGGGAGGTGGTGGGAGGGCACTGGGACCTGCAAGAAATAATTTTCATGTGGAGTGATACAAATATTGCGAACATATAATTAAAATATACATACCTGCAGTGGGAGGTGGTAGGGGTGGGGTCTGCACAATAGGTGGGAGGCCACTGAGACCTGCAAGAATTAATTTTCATATGTAGAACAAATATTGAAGAATTTAAATTAAAATATACATACCTGTAGCGGGAGGTGGTGGGGGTGGCGTCTGCACAACAGGTGGGAGGCCACTGAGACCTACAAGAATTAATTTTCATAAGTAGAACAAATATTGAAGAATTTAAATTAAAATATACATACCTGATCCTCGAGGTGGTGGGGGTGGTGTCTGCACAACAGGGGGGAGGCCACTGAGACCTGCAAGAATTAATTTTCATAAGTAGAACAAATATTGAAGAATTTAAATTAAAATATACATACCTGATCCTCGAGGTGGTGGGGGTGGCGTCTGCACAACAGGTGGGAGGCCACTGAGACCTGCAAGAATTAATTTTCATAAGAAGAACAAATATTAAAGAATTTAAATTAAAATATACATACCTGCAGTGGGAGGTGGTGGGGGTGGCGTCTGCACAACAGGTGGGAGGCCACTGAGACCTGCAAGAATTAATTTTCATAAGTAGAACAAATATTGAAGAATTTAAATGCAACATGTTACTGAAAATTAAAATAGACATACCTGTAGCGGGAGGTGGTGGGAGGGCACTAGGACCTGTAAGTAGTGGTGGTGACGTCTGTACAAGTGGTGGTGTGCCGATACTTGCACCTATAAATAAATTCTTTTAAGTTTGTAAATAATTAAAATATTTATATAGCTTATTGATCAAATATACCTGTGTCTGAAGAAGATGGTAGCGAGGAGGGAGTAGCGCCCCTCTCACTGATAGGTCTCCTCCCACTCCTAGTATGACCTCCTCGCACCATTTCCTTATTAATAACAAAACAATTAATACATATTAATCCACAATTGTATAAGGCTAGACAAATGTTATTTAAAATTATGCTTAAAAGTAAGAATCATCTTACTAAATTATGAAAACATGCCTCCCTCATGTTGATATATCTAGCTCAGCATCGTCATCTTCGTCATCCATAGTAGTCTCATCAGATTCAAACTCTTCGTCTTCATCTGATTCTTCCTCCTCTCTAACATCAACATTTAGCTCCATCGGATCGACTTCTTCCACTTCATCTCGTGTACGTAATGACAGTGGATCATCAGATTCGTCCAGATTAAACCTAGAGGAATCGACAACGCCAACTTCGTCTGATTGATAATATTCAGCACGAGCAACCTCTGAGACATCTCCACTCATAGTTAACTCATAAGTGGGAAAGAGTTTTGAATTAACCCTGCAAACTGCCCACCAATCTCTATTCTTGGATGATGGATAGCTTGAATAGTACACTTGCTGGGCTTGTGCGGCTAAAATGAACGGTTCATAGGTCTTAAGTTTAGACCTATGCTTGACATTAACAATCCTATAATTTGTGTCATGTAGAACATAATTAGGATCAAACCATTGACACTTAAATATGTATACATGATTGTCTTGTCCCAAATACTGAAGTTCTAAGACTTCTTCAACAATACCATAATAGTCCAATTCCATTTCATTGTATAAACTTCCCTTCACACATACGCCGCTGTTCATCGTAGACTTATTTCGCCCATAATCTCTTGTATGAAATTTGTATCCATTCATAATATATCCTGGATAGGCACGTGTCTGGTTTGAGGGGCCATAACTTATCTGTTATACTCTTTGATCAGTAATGACACCTTCTTCAACCTAAATTCAAATTAGAGTAGTTAAAATAATAACAATTACCTCAATATACATAAATATAAACATATATATTCGTAGTTGACACTAACTCGGTTTCTGAGCCATTTGGAAAAAAACTTCGCGTGTTCTTTTTCAATCTCCGCATCCTGGATATTTGGACATTTTTCAACTAATTCTGAATCAAATTGCCTGCAATATAAATGCACTACTACTTTAAATGAACTGTAGAAGAAGGATGAACAACTTAGGGACTTGCTGAAAATGTAAATTAAGAACTTACTCAACATAAGGTTCAATCTCGAGGCAATTCAAAAGAATATATAACTCAACGGCGTTCAACTCTCTATTTTCGAGCGTGCGAGTCAAGCAACGTCCGAACGCACGTCCAGGATGTTTTAATATGGAGAGCCGATCAGAAGATTCATCCACTCCCCCATCATCATTACGTGAGGTCGAGTACGACGAGTTTGAATCTCTGGCTCAAAGTACAAAGAACAGAAGTTTGAAATTTCTTCAAGAATGTATGCCTCAGCAATCGAACCCTCCACCTGTGCCTTGTTGCGAACTTTCATTTTTAATTCATGCATGCACCTACAACAACAAGTCAGATGGCAACGATATGTACCGGCTATGGACGACTTATAAGTTAACCAAAATTGTCGCATACCTCTCAAATGGATACATCCATCGAAATTGTACTGGCCCTCCGACGATAGCCTCATATGGCAAATGAACGACTAGGTGCTCCATCGAATCAAAGAATGCCGGAGGAAATATCTTCTCTAGCTTGCAAATGGTTATGACAACTTTTTGTTCGATAGTTTGTACATCCCGAAGTCTGAGTTCAGATGCACATAAAATCTTGAAAAATTGACTCATCTCAGCTAGTGCTCCCCATATCTGTTTTGGCAACAAATCACGAAATGCAATGGGCAGTAGCCTCTCCATGAACACATGACAGTCGTGACTTTTCATACCATATATTTTCCCCTCATTAACATTCACACAATGGGCTATGTTGGATGCATATCCATCTGGGAATCTCAACTGTTTCAACCACTGGCATACTTCCTTGATCTGTGTATCATGAAACACATAAGTTACTTTAGGCTGCACAGTTTTGCCATTTACGTTTTGTAGTTCCAGTTCTGGACGTCTACAAAGCATCTTTAAATCCATACATGCTTTGGCATTGTCCTTTGTTTTCCCTTTAACATTCATGATCGTATTGAACACATTATCAAAAAAATTCTTCTCAGTATGCATGACATCCAAATTGTGTCGTACAAGAAGAGTTGACCAATAAGGTAATTCCCAAAAAATACTTTTCTTGACCCAGTTGTGATCTTTTCCAAAACTAGGGAGTTGCCGTGTGCTACCAGACAATTGAACTACATCTGGTAAATTGTGCACCCGTGACGCCATATGTAGACCCGACACCCGTTGCAAGTCAGCTTCATCCATTTCAACAGTATTTTTTTTTAAACGAGTCTTTTTGCTTTCGAAAAGGATGGTCACTTGGTAGCAACCGCCGATGGCAATCAAACCAGCATGCTTTCCCACCATGTTTCAATACAAATGATTTGGTATCTTCCATACAGTAAGGACATGCTAACCTCCCATGTGTGCTCCAACCAGATAACATTCCATATGCAGGGAAGTCACTTATTGTCCACATCAATGCAGCCTTCATAATAAAATTTTGCTTCCTATATGCATCATAAGTAACAACTCCATCAGTCCATAAAAATTTGAGCTCATCAATCAACGGCCTGAGATATATGTCCAAATTTTTTCCGGGACTTTTTGGACCAGGAATTACTAGGGACAAAAACAGATTTTCTCGCTTCATGCACATGTGTGGCGGAAGGTTGTACGGTGTCATGAACACTGGCCAACAAGAATAAGATGCCACTGAACCACCGAATGGATTAAAACCATCTGTGCATAAACCTAATCGAACATTACGTGACTCCCTTGAAAAGGCAAGATGAGTACGACTAAAGTGAGTCCAAGCTTCACCATCAGTAGGATGACTGATTATATCATCGGCACGACGTACTCTTTCGGTGTGCCATGTCATATGTCGAGCCGTCTTTGAGGACATATACAGCCGATGCAGCCTAGGCACAAGAGGGAAGTATTGCAACGCCTTGTAAGGTACATCTTTTGCCTTTGAATTGACCCCCCCCCTTAGGTTTGAATCTGTCATGGCCACAAATGGAACATGATATCTTATCTACATCATCTTTGTAATATAACATACAATGATTCGGACATACATCTATTTTCATATATCCAAGTCCTAAGTCATTGATCATCTTTTTTGCACGGTAAAAAGTTTCTGACAACTTCTCGTCTCGAGGCAACATACTCTTGATCAAGAGGAGGAGACGGTCAAAACAAGTCTCACTGATGTGAAATTCAGATTTCAAGTTCAACAACTGTGACACTGCAGACAATCGAGTGTGCTTTTCACAACCATCCCACAGCGGCTCATCAGCATCCCTAAGTAACTGGTAAAATCTTCCGACTGTCTTATTCGACGCTTCATCATGAACATTAAAACTAGGACCAGCAACATCTACAACCATATCCACGTACCCACTTGTGCCTACAATATTGTCGGGCTCATACCTCAAGAATTGCTCACCGTGACACGTCCAATTCGTATAACCATCCACGAACCCTTTCGTGTATAAATGATGTTGCACATCCCATGTTGAACACCACCTCAAGTTTCTACAACTTGAACAAGGGCATCGAATGTGACCGTCGCAATCTATTACTGCATTTGGATTCCCCAATGCAAATTGAATGAAACTCTCAACCCCAAGCTTAAATTCCAATGACACCACCCGATCAACTATTCTACGATACATCCATGAACGATCTGTCGATATTTTGCCTGCACCTAATAAATGACAATACACATCCTAACTTTCAAATCATTACTCATAATATTACACCCGACCCTTTCCTCACATCGTTCATCATAGACCATTTGCAGTTGGAAGAGGAATATTGATTAGATTATCACTTTTTAACCCATCCATGAAGGTTTGATCGCACAATCACTTACTATATGTGCTGCACGATTTGCTGAAAATTTCGACAGCATCTCCCCACACTTCTCCGATATACCAAATATATTTATTGATTTTGAAATTTTCTTAAACACTTACAAGTAAGTGGTTAAGAAAACACTCAAAATCAATAATGGTATATCAGAGAAGAGTGAGGAGACGCAACCGAAATTCTCAACAAACCATACAAACACATATAGTAAATGACTGCCTAAGTGCGATCAAACATTCACAGACTGTCCAAACAAGACAATTCAAGACTTTGAGGTAGATATATACATTCTCATAAACAAATGAGAACATACACATCAAATCCAAAGTCTTGAACGGGAAGGCACATTGACACGGTTTTAACGCGCTCTCCTGAGGTGCGTGTAATGTTAGGTCGCACCCACGCACCTCAGCTCACAGGGAATACCCCATGTATTTATATAACATAAAATTAAATAACAACGCAATAATCATTATGCACATATCAAATTAAATAACACCAAAATTACAAAATTTTTCAAATGAAGAACATCGAAGCTAAACAATCTACATTTTTTAGTCAAATTAACATCAAATTTCTATTACAATCAGATTTAAAAATATATTTACATGCAATTAAAATCCACATAATTTTAAATCACAAAATGAAATTTTTGGGTATTTACCTATTGCTATAGAGAATTCTGATTTCTTTGCATTTATCAACATCTTTGTATATATGTACTACTTAAGATATGTGGTCATTCCATTTCTCTATATCTTCTTATCATCATAAGATAAGGTCATTCCATTTCTCTATATCTACTTAAGATATGTGCTTTCCCACCCTGTATGTTCTTGTTATTGATCTTTTCTTTCTCCTTTCTTCTTCCTCCTCTACTGGTTGTCCATCTCTGAAGGTATTGCGTTTCCTAACAAGGGTGTAGCTAAAATTGGAAGGCTGGCAGTCAAAATTTCTATCTCAAGCTGGTAGAGCTGTATTGATTGACTCAGTCATATATAGTATGCCAGTTTTCCTTGCCTAAGTCACTTTTATCCCAAAGAAGGTGATCAGTTTCATTGACCGGCTATGTGCAATTTTTTTTTGGTATGGAGAGAAAGGCACCAGAAGTGTGGTAGCACACTAGACTCCATCAAGATGTTGTTCACTGTCATGAACAATGCCCAAGTGATCCTATTTTTCACATGCTGCTGCGCAGGAGCTGTTATGAACAGAATTGTGAGGTCATCAATCTCTTCACCTCCTACAATGCCTTGTGCCCGTAATTGTTCAATTGTAGCTAAGAGAACAAGGTACAAAATTACAGAGTGGAAGAAGTATTTTGTGTAGGGCGGTGACTTGGGAGGTGGGTGACATCGAAAAATTAATCTGACGGATGAGCAATTGTGCAACTTAACAAAGGATGGAACAATGTGGCAAAGCACCTTCAGAACAACTGAGGGTGCAATTTGCAGACTAATCCCAATCTGAAATAATGATGATTTCAGCTTAAATGTGAAATTTCTAAGCATGACCATAATTGGTACAACAATTTTACTCTTGTCATCATCATCATGTAAGATATCTTTCTTGTGATCCACATATACTAGTTTCCAATCTATCCTCTGTATGCTGAACAGTCGAGCAAGATCCTGCTTCAACTCATCATTGCCCGAAGACCGAGTGATATCTATTGATCTACCAATCAAAAAGCTGCTATCATTAGTGGAGTCACTAGAATTAAATGCCACATCTGGAACCCCAAAAGATTGAGAAACAATTGATGTTGAGAATTCTGCTTGAGTTTCCTTGGAGCCACTGGAATTGGAAATAATGTTGTTTGAAGTGAGATTAGTCTGATAGTCTTTGCCAGAGCTTATGTTTTTTGCTAGTAAAGGATCACTAGGCATTGGTATCCCAAGAGGGTTATCAATGTCAACTCCAAAAAGGACATTGTTTCTCGGATCAGAAGCTGGAACTTCACTTTCCTGCATACCATCTGAACTAAAAATTAATGATTGTTGATTGAATGAAGGTTCTTTGATGGTGTTCTTGTAAACTCTGGCTATTTATTGCGTTTAGAATGCCACATGCCCGGGAAAGGAAAAATGCAGCTATCATCAAGTTCCGTCCGGGGCAAGACTAGGAACATGTGTAGCATTTCACACAAGCGATTTATTTTTTTTTTAAAAAATAACCTATGTATCGTTAAACTAAACCCATGGTTGTTCAGTCCAAATCAGTCTCCGTGGGTCCGACGAGTCTCCCCAGTCTAATTCAGTCCAAATTAATCAGGAAGAAGCTACCCAGGGAGACCCCAAGTGATGTGAAATTGTTCACAGTGGCCAATTTGGGCAGGGAGTGAGACGGTCACTTAGGCCACGGGTCCAAATTATCTATGACTCCGTTAGGTGGAGTTTGGTTGGATTTGTGGGGATGAGTTTTAAAATTCTACTCATTAAAATATCTGACATCTCTATCATTTTAATCAAATGTAGTATTAAGATATTGACTTATGCGCCCTGATAGATTTTTGGAGGAGAATAAGACATGTTCAAACTGAGTCTATTTTCGGAATCTGCGATATCTCACTCCAACGAGTTTTTAGATAGATTCTACAAATTAAAATACATCCACCTAATGTTCAAACTAGAGTTTACAAGAACAACATCATAATGCGAGGGGGAGAGGGGCCACGGACAGGGGAAGAGAGGGCGGTGGAGGGGGTGGGGGAGGGCGGCCAGAGGGAGTGAGGGAGCGCGAGAGGGGAGAGGGAGAGGGAGTGAGGGAGCCGGATAGGGAAGAGGGAGAGGGATTGAGGGAGGGGAACATGATCGGGAGAGAGAGAGGGAGAGGGAGGCCACTTACGGGCCGGCGGCGACGGCGACCGTGGGAAGAGGATGATGGCGGCGACGGAGACCACGACCGTGAGAGGGAGGGAGGTTGGCGAATGGCGGCGACGGCGAGGACGGCAGGGTCTCTGGTGACGGCGAGGATGGCGGGGCCTCTGGCGACGGCGAGGACGGCGGCTCCGGCGGCGACGACCGCAAGCAGAGGGCAGAGGAAGGAGAGAGTGAGAGGGAGAGTGGGGGGTGGAAATGGGGCCGGGTAAAAGAGGTGGGAGGGAGGGGCGGGAAAGGCGGAATTTTTTGACGGAAATACGAACGGAACTTATTTCCGTCTGCAATTTCAGACGGATTATTTCCGTCTGAATATCCGTCCCAAATTTGCGACGTATATAAAGACGGAATATATTCCGTCTATAATTATAGACGGATCTTCAGAGGGAGTCTAGTATGTCCTTAATAACAACGGAATTTGTGACGGAAACTAATCCGTCACAAATACAGACGGATTTTAAGATAGAAAAATATCCGTCTGAAATATCCGTCTGAAATCCTGCTTTTTTTGGTAGTGAGGGCCCGGTCTAGTCCTGGGAGGAGCGCCCGAAAAGTAGTAGTGTCCCGGGGAGTTGTAATGACATGGTGAGGTATTGCACCGAGTGCATGACTAGCGTGATGTCTACGACATATTCTTGTACATGATCTCTCTCTTGTATTCTAGATTGATGAATTCCTTTGGAATTAGCTACATGACTTGGTTATTTCGTGCTTGATTGGCCATTCCAGTTATACTTTGTTCATATTCTCTTACTGTCCTTATTCTGTTATTTATATCGTCTTTTCTTTTTTTTCTCGTACAACATAAATGCAAATTGGTAAATTACTTAAACTTGCCTGCTATTACCTACTAAGCGTTCGCTCACCCTATTGTTTCCCCCCCTTTTTCAGGTAGCTCAGGAGAGGACTGACAAACTGAGGAGGATGGGCAAGAGTGAAGCCTCTGGAGCGAGCCAGTTAGAAGACTATGTGGAGTCATTCGTAGATGTCTTGAGTCTAGTTGTGAATTAGAGTCGATGGCAATGATGTTGTAATAGAGTCGATGATAGTGTAATTATGTTAAGTCGAATGTTGTTAAGTTCTTTTGATTGGGTTTGATGTAAACTCAATTTTTGATGAAATTAGTAATGATCAGCGTGGTAGAATTATTATCTATCCTTGGTATTATGATGAATGTTATAGATTCTCTAGTGCAGGTCATAGCATGTCTGGAAATCAACATATCATTATTAACTCTTTCTACAGCCGGTCCCGATATTCTGCGTCGGGGCGTGACACAGGCTCTCCTGGAGGGTCGCTCGCGCCAGCATGGACAAGTTGTGTCCCGGTCTCGTCAGCTCTAACCCTAGAAGCTCTCACGCCAACTCTCGGTAGTTGGCGTATGTCCTCCCGCTCACTGGTGCTCTGTGGATTCGCAATCTAGTAATCCTTGCCACATCCTCTAGCGTGGGAATCATATGACCCCATGGGATCAAGAATGCCCTACTGACTGGGTCCCACCAATCATGAAGCGGGTAGAGGAGGGCTGTGTCTAGCCTCATCACCTCTATCCCGAGGAACTCTGCGAATCCCATCCTAACTAACCTCTCTCTCTCTCTGAAAGTTCGGCAGCGCCAGGTACACTACTCGGACCTACAGCCAGGATATCCTCGTCCATCACTTTCCCTGCATGCATTTAATAATTAAGGTCAGTCATCCGTATAGTTTAATTCATGCATTGCATATAAAAAAAACTACTACCATCAGAACCCTAACGGTCATCCCTTGACCATTTTTTTTGCCTTAGCGGTCTGGGTTGAACCGTCTGGCGCCCAAGCGGTCTCTGGAACGACCGTTAGGCACTCGCCATGGCGGCAGTGTTCTTCTTGTTTCCCCAGCCCTGAAAAATGGCCCTAAAGGCCTGTACATGATCTCCATGGGTTCTTTGACCCATTCCCTTGCTAGCCTACCCGCATGCATGATCTAGAAAAATTAAAAATGGTTTTCGGCCTACCTCAAACGAGGGAGTTCCGACCGTCGCCTCGGGTGCTTCCTCGGCCATATGCTCGCCTTCCTCTTCTCCGGCGCCTCCTTCAGGCACCGTGGCCTCTGTAGAAGGTTCCCTGATCTCCGGTTGGACCGGCGGTGGTGGTCTCTCCTCCGGTTGATCCGCCGGGGCAGCGGTCATGGTTTCCCTGGCTGGACGACATTGGAACCGCCGTATTGCCCACTTCTTCACCATCTTGGAGTGTGAGGGGGTGTGGGTTTGCAATGAGTGGATAGACCGTCGCGGGTGGTGGTCGCCGGTGTGGGTTGAGTATTTGAATGGAGTGAGAAATGGGAGAGGGAACGACCCTTCTCGATTTTTGAATTTGCCTAGAGCCTTGTAGTCGCTCTATGGACCGTTAGGCTATCCTTGGTAGTCCTATCTGGACCGTTTTCCTCAGGGTTTCACCCGTTGGAGAATGTGAACCGCCTCAAGGGTAGCGGTCATCTGCTGAACCGGTAGGCTTCTCCCTTGCGGTCTTTACATGACCATTTTTATGCTATGATGCTTACAATGATATGTTTGTTCCATTCTATGTGGTTCTTTTGCTTATTTGACGCATCATGCTTATTTCTTTGGCTTTATTATTGATGGCTAACCTTTTGATTGTCAAATTCATAAGTGCCATCAAGATGCATCACTTCCCATCAGGCAGGTAAGTCAGGTAAGTATCTCAATTCATGAGTCCATTAATGCATTACTATATGATATCTATGATATATTATCTCAAGAATCGGCTGGTCATTCATGCGTTCTGGGATCCGATGATCCCCTTTAAAAAAAATAATGATGATCTAGGTGCACATGTTTAATCATTGGATAGGCTGTTAGGTTAGAAGAATTAGGGGACGATGGTTCTGTCTTGCACGTCGTGGTTGCAGATATTGTCTTGACCCTGATTTGTCCGGTCTAACAATACTATTCTCGAGTATCTTTCTATTTTATGGTTTTCTTTGCATTCATTTTAATGATTTCTCTTACTTTAGCCCAGCATGCATCATACGCATCTTTGAGAATTCATTAGCCCTGATATGTCTAAGGTGTCTCAGTAATGGTGGGTAGCTGTGTCTATGGTCTTGGATAAGGAGAAGTCGTTCCACTCTGAGTTGGAAGGTTTCCTTCAGTCTATTTTGCTCGGTTTGGTTAGCTGAGGATTCCTGTCTGGAGTTTAATTGCTCGTCTTTTACTTTTCGCTGCTCCGATCACCTATCAGCTATGTGTTCTAGTGAGGAGGTTGGTCGTGTTTTATTTTTCCTTAGTTGTTAGTTCTTCCAGGCATGCGTCATTCGGTTTGGCCATTCCTTGTGATTGGTTCGGAGTTTTCTTGAAGATTCCTATCGCTCGTTGGTTGAGGATGGGTGTCGTTTACCTTAACGCCCGCTTTTCAGTCCACTTCACTGCATTTTCGCTTTATCTCCATGTTCCATTTCGCTTTTGCTTCACTTCCGCTTGCTCCCCTGTAAAGATGACGTTAAGGAGGGGCATCTGTTGACACCCGTTTTATGACCAATGAGTTGAGTTATCTCCTTATCTATTTTATGATGTCCTGGGTTGTTCACCGATTATTGGACCATTTTTGGTCAATTTTGGGCTTATTTTATGGGTTGCTCTCCTGGTTAGGCCTAATTCCTTTTACTCTCATCATTTTGAGCTTATTGGGCCTAGATAAGGGCTAATGAGGATTTTATTGTGGATTTATTCGAAGATTTATTGGCCTTTATCTCTTTTGCCACGTCTCATATCCTTGCGGTCTATCGTACGACCGTTAAGGGGGCATTGGCGGTCCTTTGCTAGATCGCTAGGCACGTAGAGAGTCCCGTTGGGTTTCTTTGGTCTTATCTCTTTATGATCGGCTGAGCCATGCGGTCTATTGGCTGACCGTTTTTTGTCCCTTGCGGTCTATCGCAAGACCGTTATGCAAGATAGAGAGTCCTGCTCTGTCTATTCTTCCTCTTTTCAGCCGTGGTCGAACTAGAGCCCATGATTTGATGTTTTCTCTCTGAGTGTTGATCCTCAGAAGCTTTTGATTGTTTCTATAGACTCTTGGGAGTATTATCTTCGAGGTTTATCTAAGTCTAGCCCTATTTTCGTGCTATTATCCCTCCAACTCGACCTAAGGTTTTGGGGGTCTATAAATATATCCCTTGACTTCATGGCTTGAAGAGGAGATTTTTGGAGCTTGAAGTGCTGCTACGTTCTGGTGCTAGTACTAGCCATTGAGAGCTTGTGTCTGCGTCCTTGTGTCGTCTAGTCCATGGAGTAACAAGTTCTTAAGTTTTTTTGTGTTCTTCCTCTCTTAGTTTTATGTTTCTTTGCATCATCATTGCATCAATCTCTCTTCTTCTTCCACATTCTTCTGCACTCACATCACATTTTTAAAACATCCTCCTACTGTTTTCACGCCCCACAGGGGTTAAAAAACCACCAACCCCTAGGTATTCACCCTTCCTTTTATGCATATTAGCTTCATTGCATTATATATAATACACTTCTTTAGGGCTAATTGGGTTTTTCTCTTCTTGTGTTTACACTCTTTTGCAGGTCTATAAAGCTTATCACACGAGGCCCAACTCTTCTGAACGGCCAGGAGGGGTGGAGATTCAAGTTCCACATCATATTTTTCTGGGTGCGCTTAGCGGCCATCGTCAGACCGTTTCTTCTTCTTGCAGTCTATCGTTCGGCCGTTTTTCAGAGTCTTGCGATCGTATCAGGACTGTTTTCATGTCTGCACCTGGGTGTTCTCTCCCGCGGGCGAGTGTGCTTCACTCGGCTTCTTTCCAAGGTACGTGGTGTAGTTTTGCTGCATTACTTGCTTTGGTGGCGATCACATCTTCCTCTTTTGGGTATTGGTCATCATATTCTTCCATCTTGTTCTTTGTTTCCTTTGCTTTTCATTGCTCCACACCTACGGTGTGTGTTAACTTATTCCATCTTTGCTCCACGCCCACATCGTGTGTTTAGTTTTTCCTTTATTTTATTCTACACTATTAAGATGACATGTCCACATGCTTTATATTTGATGTTATTGCTTGCTTGAGTTGGTACACATCACATATCTCACACCTCCATCATTCACATCCACATTCACACACGTTAAAAATATCAACACTTAGGTCTAAAGACCACCTCTCGCATAGAGAAAGCTTCCAGACATGCCATACCTGCCCTTCAGCAATACGTCATTTGATATACCATTGGGCTATCCATGACAATGCAACAATCAATGTATTTCATTTCAGCATGAGCAAGAAAATTTTCAAATTAAGCATGACATGCAGGATAACTCATGCAGCAGATTTTCACTTGTAAAAGCAAAAATTTGCATGGAAAATCAAATTAACTAGACTCCCATTTAACTATTGAACCAATTAAAACAATCAAACTGAAATGAACTCATGAATTTTACTTTATCAGTTTCAAACATGATATGCACTTATCAAGAAGGGAGTTATGAAAATTAACAACTAATACAGTAAAAGCAGAAGTGGGGTTTACCAACCAGCATGTGCCTTGTTTTTATTGAACCCCTTTTTTTTTCTTACTCCAAGGCACACCTACAAAACAATTCTTATTTTGCATGCATAGGTACCCAAGATCTCTTGGGTCCTGAAAAGTTAGTAGCACTATTGCGAGATGCTCTCCACAACCTTTGGACTTTCAAGTCATCAGATTTCATTAAATAGCAATCAAACATGGTATGCCCAAATTGACCACAATAGTGACAGAAAATAGAAGACTTTATGTTTTTCTTATGCATAGTAAGATTTATCTTCTGTTCATTGACATGGAATTTCTCATTAAGAGATCTGGGATTTCTTTTATTAACAGCCAGCCAGCATACAAAAGCTCTATGACCTAGCTTCCCACAATTATAACACACAAGAGTGCGATCTTTTGAAACAGATTTATTTTCATCAAAAACATGCTGGTTGACATGAGATGTTCTTTTCCCTTTAACAAACCAACATTGTGCAGCAACATGTCCTTTTTTCCCACAGTGGAAACATTTGACATTCTTTTTCAAATCAGTAGGGAATTTCCTCGCATGCTTTCTACTGACATTCATATCATCCGTTCTCAAAGACAATTATGCATAAGATGACCATGCTTTCCACAATAATGACACTTAGCACTTGTTGATTTTGAAGCATGGCATTGTTCATGAGAGTTTTTAGAATGCATGTTATTGGGTTTATTTTTCTTTGGGTGCTGCAGATTATTTTTGGTTTTTTTGTTTTTATTTTCTTTTAGATTTTTCTTAAGTTTTTGATTTTTCTGATCAGTTGGCTTCCTCATGAAATTATTCAGATTTGAGATTTGATTCTCCAAAGAGGAGATGTGCATCTCCGAGGTAAGAATTTCCACCTCACATTCAATTATCTTCTTGTTGAGCATCTCATTAACAACTTTGTGACTCTCTATTTCCTACTCAAGATCACACAGTTTTTTAGAGTTTTCAAAGGCTAAGATTTCCCTTTTTCCAAAGTCATCAAACTTTCAGGCATAGCACTATTTAATTCTTTCAAATTTTCAACATCAGTTTGAAGGGATTTATTCAAATCTTGTAGCTTAGAGCAATTACTGCATGAAGAACTATCACAACATGTACTTTCAATTTTATTTTTCAATTTTTATTTTTGGATTTGACCTTCTTGTAACTATCTAGCAATCTATCGTAAAGCTCCATCAGATCATCAAACGTGAGCTCCTCAGATTACGAGCTTACCTAGGAGGATGATTCATTCAATTGATCACTACTGTGATCACTTTGATCAGCCATTAAGCATCTCTCCTCCTTTTGATCATGAATAACCATCAACTTATCAAATATCTCCTTAGCATTTCTGCACATAGAAACACAAGGAAATACATCAACATTGACAGCAGCTTTCATTAACTTTATAGCTCTTAGATTATCAGCATTTTTTAATTTATGAACAACATTCCACTTGGACTTGTCCTTAGGCAATTCATACGGTCCATGTCAAATTAAAACCCATAAATCACAATCAACAGAATTCACGTAGTTACGTAAGCTCCCAGCCAGTTATAAAAATTTGAACCATCAAACATAGGTGGGTGAGCCATCGAAATCAAATCAAAACAATAATCGAAAGAATGCACCAAATAAGCAGGATTCTCTCTGCACATTGTTGGATCTGATGAATCAGAGACCCGCTCTGATACCAACTGTTGGGTACAAGGATGAGATCTAGAGGGGAGGGGGTAAATAGATCCACTTATAAAAATATGCTCAATTAAAAATCACGCCCTACTTAGAATAATGCTCGAACACTTATTGTGTAACTAAGATAGCAACACTGAAAGGATGTGAATTAAAAGAGCCTATGCAAACATCTAGTGAACACAACAGCACAATCAAACCACAGAACGCAAAGCAATTTTTAGGTGGTTCGGCCAGACACTCAGTCTGCCTACATCCACCCCCCACTCAACCCGAGTGAGGATTCTGCTGACTCACAGCTTGAACCATTGATCCACGGCTTCGGGGAATAAATCCCTACAACCGTTGATCCACAGCTTCAGGGAACAAATCCCTAACCATTGAGCCTCACAGCTTGCTTAGAAGACCACTAAGCAACATAGCTTGCTGACCAGAGGAACAAATCCTCTGCACAGCTGAGCAACACAGCTTGCTGTAAGTAATAAGGAAAGATGAAGAACAAATTAAAAAGAACAAAGACGAACACAAAAAAATAATGTAGCTCTCAAAGAGCAAGGTGGCTTGGATCTGATCCATAAACCAACACTCGATCAAGTCTTCAATGTAGCTCCGGTTGTAATTCTAAATCTGGGCTTTCTATCTCTCTCTTTTTTTCTTCTTTTTCTTCTCATAAGCTCTCTCTCACAGAACTTCTTCTTTCTCTTCTCACAGACTCCCTCTCGTAGCTCTCTTCTGTAGCCTCTTCTCTTTTTGCTGCATCACCTCTCTTCAGAGGAAGAAGCCCCAATATAGAACAGGGCCTTCGTATAAGATAATCTGATTTCTCTATTTTCCCATTGGTCCACATGTCCTGGAGAAAGAATATTCCTCTGACAGAGCACCTCGGATCACGTGCCAAATGATTGGCCTCTTGAGTTTAGGTGTGTGACATTCGCAAGTCATGGCTTACTTGAGCTTTCACGAGCTTTCAACGAACTGAGTTATTTGTCAGCCTTCCTAAGGTATTTTTCACCCTTAACGTTCATTTTTCAGCCTTAGGAATCTATTTTTCACCCTTATTGTGCTTTAGCCATCGCCACAGTTCTCCTTCTGTTGTTAAGGATTTTCTTGTACATGTAGTCAACTCCAAGGCTTCATGGAGTCGACACTCCTTCTGTGCTTTCCAAAGCTTTTACACATGTTGCCCATATTTCAGCCTTGAAGGCCTATTTGTCACCCCAAATGCCTATATGTCAGCACTAGGCATCTATTTGTCACCACTAATCCGTAGCTATAGGACTAACTTTTCTGCCTTGCCAACTTGAATCCAAGTCGACACCAACTGCAACCAAAGTCGACTCTAGTCAACTCTTCTTCTTCAAATTCCTTCTTCTTTCTTCTGTCAACTTCATTTAATCTGTTCTTCACCGTTTGATGACCTTAGAACATATTTGTCATCCAAAGACATCTCTTTGTTACCCTTGTGCTAGAACATCTGCAAATCACTTCGGTTGACCAAAATAACCAAATCAGTCGTAAAGATTTCACTTCAAACTTGACTTTTAAATGTTGTTGCTGTAGAGCCACTTGAAAGAAACTCATGAACTTTGTTAGCATAAACTTGATGCCAAAACATGCCAAATTAAGACTTATAAAGCTAGACATTATCAAAGGCATGAAGACTCATGAATGAATCATAATTCACTACAAGAAAAGGCAGAGTTTCCGACGTCCGTAATCCGTCGAAAATCCGTCTGAATTTCTGTCGGAACTAATGTTTCTGACTGATTTTCGACAGCTTTCCATCGGATTAGGGCCGTCGGGTGATTATTGTCGCTAGTTCAGACGGATAACTTTCTTGTCAAAAAATTTGTCTAAAGTTTCCGACAGATAAATCATTGTCAGATGTTCCGTCGGTAGAATTTTGAGCATTATATTTCCAACGGAATATTTTCCGTCAGGGAATCTGTCGGACTTTGTTCCGACGAATTATTGGTTTGTTGTAAATTCTGTAGGAATTTGTAACCTTACATATTTTCGATGTAATTTATTCCATCGGAAGTTTTTCCAACGGATAATTGTTTTTTGTCGTAAATTTCGTCTGAATATATATGGTTAAATAAAATAAATATATATATGTTTTTCGACGGCATTGCTATTTCGTCGGATAGGCTCCGTCGTAATATCCGTCGAAAAATAGTTTTTATTTTTTAAAAAATATATAATTTTTATATAAAAACCTATTTAAATAAAAAAACATAAAAACAATCCATCACAAGTAAAACAAAAAGTAGGCAAGAAACGAAACATAATAACATTTAATAATTTTATAATAAAAAAAATCAACAAATATCGTCCATATCTTCATCCTCCCCGTCCTACTCGTCTCCTCCGTCGCCACTCGCTAGAAGATCCCATATTAAGAAAATAATAACATTAAATATACATTCATAAAAGAATTATGGAGCAGATAAATTAAATATTTTCTTTAATTATATAAATTCAAATAAGATATAATTCACTCTTGAGCGCTGGACTCAAACAGGGTATCTGATTTAGAATTCGTCAGCTCTCACAAGTCACTTTTACCTCCCAAGTCGTGTTGGAACGATGGGCATGCTAATTAGATCGATATTATAGATTTTGGACCCCCGAACCCAACTTCTTTAATTTTAAACTAAGTGCATTTGAAGATTGCACTTCTAAACGCCGGGCTCAAACCAGGCGTCCAATTTAGCTTCCGTCAACACTCACAAGTCACTTGAACCTCCCAGGTCATGTTGGAACAATCGGCATGTCGATCGGAACGCTATTTTAGATTTTGGATCCCTGAACCCAACTTCTTTAATTTTAAACAAAGTGAATTTGAAGTATGCACTTCTGAGCGCCGGGCTCAAATCGGGTGTCCGATTTAGATTCTGTCAGCTCTCACAAGTGACTTTTACCTCCATAGTCGTGTTGGAACAATCGGCATGCCGATCAAAGTGATATTTTAGATTTTGGACCCCCGAACCCGAACCCAACTTCTGTAATTTTAAACTAAGTGTATTTGAAGAATGCACTTCTGAGCACCAGGCTCAAATCGGGTGTCCGATTTATATTCCGTTAGCTCTCACAAGTCACTTTTACCACCTAAGTCGTGTTGGAATGATCGGCATGCCGATCCGAGCGATATTTTAGATTTTGGACCCCCGAGCCCAACTTCTTTAATTTTAAACTAAGCACATTTGAAGAATTGAGTAATTTGAGGGCCTAGCCCAAACCGGGTATCCGATTTGGATTCCGTCAACTCAACCAAGTCACTCTCATCACCCAGGTCGCGTCGGAATGATCGGCACGCCGATCAGGCCAGTATTTTACATTTTGGACCCCCAAACCCCTAGTTTTGTGAATTGTTTTAAACTAATGTAGCTTTGAAAACTAACTTGGTTTTGATTTGAGTAATTTGAGCGCCGGGCTCAAATCAGGTGTCCGATTTATATTCTGTCAGGTCTCACAAGTCACTTTCACCTCCCAGGTCGTGTTGGAACAATCAACATGCCAATCGGAGCGATATTTTTGATTTTGGACTCCTGAACCCAACTTATTTAATTTTAAATTAAGTACATTTGAAGAATGCTCTTTTGAGTGTCGGGCTCAAACCGGGTGTCCGATTTAAATTCCGTCCACGCTCACAAGTCACGTTTACCTACCAAGTCATGTTGGAACAATCGGCATATCGATCTGAGCGATATTTTAGATTTTGGGCCACCAAATCCGAACCCACCTTCTTTAATTTTAAACCAAGTGCATTTGAGGAATTGAGTAATTTGAGCGCCGAGCCCAAACTGGGTATTCGATTTGGATTCCGAAAGCTCTCCCAAGTCACTCTCATCACCCAAGTCACGTCAGAATGATCGGCACACCGATCAGGCCAGTATTTTACATTTTGGACCCCCAAACCCCTAGTTATGTGAATTGTTTTAAACTAGGCTAGCTTTGAAAACTAACTTGGTTTTGACTTGATTAATTTGAGCGCTCGGCTCAAGCCGGGTGTCCGATTTAGATTCCGTCAGCTCCCATAAGTCACTTTTACCTTCCAGGTCGTGTTGGAACAATCAACACGTCGATCGGAGAGATATTTTAGATTTTGGACGCTCGAACCCAACTTATTTAATTTTAAATTAAGTACATTTGAAGAATGCACTTTTGAGTGCCGGGCTCAAACCAGATGTCCGATTTAAATTCCGTCAGCACTCACAAGTCACTTTTACCTCTCAAGTCGTGTTGGAACGATCGGCACACTGATCCGAGTGATATTTTAGATTTTGGACCCCCGAACCCAACTTCTTTAATTTTAAACTAAGTGCATTTGAAGAATTGAGTAATTTGAGCGTCGAGCCCAAATCGGGTATCCGATTTAGATTCTGTCAGCTCTCCCAAGTCACTCTCATCACTGAGGTCGCGTCGGAATGATTGGCACACCAATCAGGCCAGTATTTTATATTTTGGACCCCCGAACCCCTAGTTTTGTGAATTGTTTTAAACTAAGTTAGCTTTGAAAACTAACTTAGTTCTGAATTGAGTAATTCGAGCGCCGAGCCCAAATCGGATATCCGATTTGGATTCCGTCAGCTCTCCCAAGTCACTTTTACCTCTCAGGTCGTGTTGGAACAATCGACACGTTGATCGGAGTGATATTTTAGATTTTGGACCCCCAAATCCAACTTATTTAATTTTAAACTAAGTGCATTTGAAGAATGCACTTCTAAGTGCCGGGCTTAAATCGGGTGTCCGATTTAAATTCCGTCAATGCTCACAAGTCACTTTTACCTCCCAAATCGTGTTGGAATTATCGGCACGTCAATCCGAGCGATATTTTAGATTTTGGACCCCCGAACCCAACTTCTTTAATTTTAAACTAAGTGCATTTGAAGAATTGAGTAATTTGAGCGCCGAGCCCAAACCGGGTATCCGATTTGGATTCTGTCAGCTCTCCCAAGTCACTCTTATCACCGAGGTCGTGTTGGAATGATCGGCACGCCGATCAGGTCAGTATTTTATATTTTGGACCTCCGAACCCCTAGTTATGAGAATTATTTTAAACTAAGTTAGATTTGATAACTGACTTAGTTCCGAATTCAGTAATTCGAGCGCCGAGCCCAAACTGGGTATCCGATTTAGATTCCTTCAGCTCTCCCAAGTCACTCCCATCACCGAGATCGCGTCGGAATGATCGACACGCCGATCAGGCCAGTATTTTACATTTTGAACCCCCGAACCCTTAGTTATGTGAATTGTTTTAACCTAAGTTACCTTTGAAAACTAACTTAGTTCCGAATTGAGTAATTCAAGCGCCGAGCCCAAACCGAGTATCTGATTTGGATTCCGTCAACTCTCTCAAGTCACTTTTACCTCTCAGGTCGTGTTGGAACAATCGGAAGGTCGATCAGAGTGATATTTTAGATTTTGGACCCCCGAACCAAACTTATTTAATTTTAAACTAAGTGCATTTGAAGAATGCACTTCTGAGTGTCGGGCTCATACTGGGTGTCCGATTTAAATTCCGTCAGCGCTCACAAGTCACGTTTACCTCCCAAGTCATGTTGGAATGATTGACATGTCGATCCGAGTGATATTTTAGATTTTAGACCCCCGAACCCAACTTCTTTAATTTTAAACTAAGTGCATTTGAAGAATTGAGTAATTTGAGCGCCGAGCCCAAACTGGGTATCCGATTTGGATTCCGTCAGCTCTCCGAAGTCACTCTCATCACCGAGGTCGCGTTGGAATGATCGGTACGCCGATCAAGCCAGTATTTTGCATTTTGGACCTCCGAATCCCTAGTTATGTGAATTGTTTTAAACTAAGTTAGCTTTGAAAACTAACTTAGTTCCGAATTGAGTAATTCGAGAGCCGAGCCCAAACCGGGTATCCGATTTGGATTCCGTCAGCTCTCCCAAGTCACTTTTACCTCACAGGTCATATTGGAAGAATCGACATGTCGATCAGAGTGATATTTTAGATTTTGGAGCCCCGAACCCAACTTATTTAATTTTAAACTAAGTGCATTTAAAGAATGCACTTCTGAGTGCTGGGTTAAAATCGGGTGTCTGATTTAAATTTTGTCAGCGCTTACAAGTCAGTTTTACCTCCCAAGTTATGTTGGAACGATCGGCACACTGATCCGAGTGATCTTTTAGATTTTGGACCCCCGAACCCAACTTGTTTAATTTTAAACTAAGTGCATTTGATGAATTGAGTAATTTGAGCGCCGAGCCCAAACCGGGTATCCGATTTGGATTTCGTCAGCTCCCCCAAGTCACTCTCATCACTGAGGTCACGTTAGAATGATCGGCACTCCTATAAGGGTAGTATTTTGCATTTTGGACCCTCGAATCCCTGGTTATGTGAATTATTTTAAACTAAGTTAGCTTTGAAAACTAACTTAGTTCCGAATTGAGTAATTCGAGCGCCGAGCCCAAATCGGGTATCCAATTTGGATTCCGTCAGCTCTCCCAAGTCACTTTTACCACACAGGTCGTGTTGGAACAATCGACATGCCGATTGGAGTGATATTTTAGATTTTGGACCCCCCAAACCCAACTTATTTCATTTTAAACTAAGTGCATTTAAAGAATGCACTTCTGACTGTCGGGCTCAAATCGGGTGTCCGACTTAAACTCCGTTAGCGCTCACAAGTCACTTTTACCACCCAAGTCGTGTTGGAATGATCGGCACGCTGATCCGAGTGATATTTAGATTTTGGACCCCCAAGCCCAACTTCTTTAAATTTAAACTAAGTGCATTTAAAGAATTGAGTAATTTCAGCGTCGAGCACAAACCGGGTATCCGATTTGGATTCCGTCAGCTCTGC
Organism: Amorphophallus konjac; assembly: GCA_022559845.1. NCBI lineage: Eukaryota > Viridiplantae > Streptophyta > Magnoliopsida > Alismatales > Araceae > Amorphophallus > Amorphophallus konjac. The sequence continues at coordinate 347,751,728 of CM040126.1, forward strand.
CAAGTCACTCTCATCACCGAGGTCGCGTTGGAATGATTGACACGCCGATCGGTCCAATATTTAACATTTTGGACCCCCGAACCCCTAGTTATGTGAATTGTTTTAAACTAAGTTAGCTTTGAAAACTAACTTAGTTCCCAATAGACGCGACCTCGGTAATTTGAGCGTCGAGCCCAAATCGAGTATCCGATTTAGATTTTGTCAACTCTCCCAAGTCACTCGCAATACCGAGGTCACGTTAGAATGATTGGCATGCCGATCAAGCTAGTATTTTACATTTTGGACCCTCGAACCCCTAGTTATGTGAATTGATTTAAACTAAGTTACCTTTGAAAACTAACTTAGTTCCAAATTGAGTAATTCAAGCGGCGAGCACAAACTAGGTATCCGATTTGGATTCCGTCAGCTCTCCTCAGTCACTTTTACCTCCCAGGTCGTGTTGGAACAATCAGCACGCCTATTGGAGTGATATTTTAGATTTAGGACCCCCGAACCAAACTTATTTAATTTTCAACTAAGTGCATTTGAAGAATGCACTTTTGAGTGTCGGGCTCAAACCGAGTGTCCGATTTAAATTCCGTTAGCGCTCACAAGTCACTTTTACCTCCCAAGTCGTGTTGGAACAATCGGCACGCCGATCTGAGCGATATTTTAGATTTTGGACCCCGAACCCAACTTCTTTAATTTTAAACTAAGTGCATTTGAAGAATTGAGTAATTTGAGCGTCAAGCCCAAACCAGGTATCCAATTTGGATTCCGTCAGCTCTCCTAAGTCACTCTCATCATCGAGGTCGCGTTGAAATGATCAGCACTCTGATCAGGCCAGTATTTTACATTTTGGACCCCCGAACCCCTAGTTATGTGAATTTTTTTAAACTAAGTTAGCTTTAAAAACTAACTTAGTTCCGAATTGAGTAATTCGAGCATCGAGCACAAATCGGATATCCGAATTGAGTCCCGAGCCCAATACCGAGGTTGCGTTAGAATGATTGGCACGCCGATCAGGCTAGTGTTTTACATTTTGGACCCCCGAACCCCTAGTTATGTGAATTATTTTAAACTAAGTTACCTTTGAAAATTAACTTAGTTCTGAATTGAGTAATTTGAGCGCCGAGCACAAACCGAGTATCCGATTTGGATTCTGTCTACTCTCCTAAGTCACTTTTACCTCCCAGGTCGTGTTGGAACAATCAGCATGCCGATTGGAGTGATATTTTATATTTAGGACCTCCGAACCCACCTTATTTAATTTTAAACTAAGTGCATTTGAAGAATGCACTTCTGAGTGCCGGGCTCAAACCGAGTGTCTGATTTAAATTCCGTCATCGCTCACAAGTCACTTTTACCTCCCAAGTCATGTTGGAACGATCGGCACGCCGATCTGAGTGATATTTTAGATTTTGGACACCGAACCCAACTTCTTTAATTTTAAACTAAGTGCATTTGAAGAATTGAGTAATTTGAGCGCCGAGCCCAAACCGGGTATCCGATTTGGATTCCGATAGCTCTCCTAAGTCACTCTCATCACCGAGGTCACGTTGAAATGATCAGCACTCTGGTCTGGCCAGTATTTTACATTTTGGACCCCGAACCCCTAGTTATGTGAATTGTTTTAAACTAAGTTAGCTTTGAAAACTAACTTAGTTCTGAATTGAGTAATTCGAGCGTCGAGCCCAAACCGGATATCCGATTTGGATTTCGTCAGCTCTCCCAAGTCATTGTCATCACCCATGTCACGTTGGAATGATCGGCACACCGACCAGGCCAGTATTTTACATTTTGGACTCCCGAAACCCTAATTATGTGAATTAATTTAAACTAAGTTATCTTTGAAAACTAACTTAGTTCCAAATTGAGTAATTTGAGCGCCGAATCCAAACCGGATTTATTCCTATATGAAATAGGGTCTTGTTACTTTTAATCTAAATTCATGTATATTCTTTGATTTTAGAATTGAGTAATTATGCCAAAATAAAAATATAAGAGACACTCACTTGAGGGGGTTGTGCCATGGTCGTGGATCCATGAGGGATAATTCCCGCCTGGGAGAGGTGGCCAGCAAGTGACTGAAACATATCTATCCTGTGGCTAGACATCTCTGTCCTCATCTACTGCAACTGCCGCGCCATATCAGACATCTCCACTCAGACGATGTCTCTGACATCGCGGGAAGAAGTACTGGTGCCGGGTGGGGGCGTGCTAAAGGCACTGCTACTGGTCGGGGTAGCGCCTAAACTCGCACAACATGATATCACCGGGCCAGTTTCCAGGCTCTGCCCAAAGCCATATAGCCGGCCTTTCTTCGATACCCCACCTGCTGTCACCCATGCCGCCGGATCTAACTCTAATTGTTGTGCGTCTCCTTCCCCGTACTTCTCTGTCAACTTTCTACTATATGTTTCCTATAAATTGAATGCAAAAACTTATAAATTTCATATGAATGAATCATATTTAAATGAAAAGAAAATTTTAAAGAAAAATTTGCCGAGAGATATAAACTTACCGCTACTGAGCAGCTATCTCACTGACAAAGTGATTTGTCCCCTTCTTCTTGTGTGTTCTGTCGAACACCTCCTGGAAGGATGGAGCTCGATTGAGGTCCACGGCCTGTTTTACAATTCATAGTAAAAAAATGTTATAAATATGAATAATTTGGAAGAGAATAATCTGAAAGATTACTTACTAATTTTTATTTATGAGTCGCGAAAGAGACGGACCCACTAGTATGCACATTTACATTTAGTTGTGACGCCTTGTTTGCTGCAACTTTTTGGGACTTTTCTATATATTTGGGCTCGGCCCATTTGTCACATCTATGTTGACACCCATTTTCCGCCCGCAAGTTGAGTTATTTCTCCTATTCACCTCCGTAATGCCCTGAATTGACCATTATTTTAGAGTCTTTTTTGAGCCGATCTTGAGCCCATTTCTTGACCATTTTCAAGCCCATTAAGCCTAGGAAGCTTTTATTTTCAATTTCCCAACTTTTGGGTCTGTTTCAGGCCAATCCAGAGCTCAAACGGACATCCGATCCATTTTTGTAAGAAACATGCAAATGGTCGGTCGACCAACCGTTTCCTTTGGCTAGCGGTCGGTCGACCGACCGCTAGGCTCAATTTCCCATCCCGATGGCCTTCTTTTCTGCGCCCACCTACAAACGGTCGGTCGACCGACCGTTTCTTCCTACAGACGGTCGGTCGACCGACTGCTAGGCTGTTTGAAGAGTCCAGCTTCTTCAGAACTCTATTTTTTACTTGAGCAGGCTATCCTCCAGGGCTAATATCTTTCACATTATTTCACCAAATCACGATCTATTTTTTCTGGGCTCTTCCCATTGATATTATCTCGAGTTTGATATATCACACTCGATCTATCTTGGACTCTATCCACTAAAATCTCAGATTTGAACCTTAGGGTTTTCCTGCTCCTATAAATAGAACCCAGGTTTGCAGGTCACGAAGGGGGGGCACTTTCTGGACGTGGGACGAAGCCATGCTGCATCTCTGACTCAACTCTTTAACCCCGTCTTGAAGAGAAAAGTATTAGCTTTCGTTTCCATCTTTCTGGGCATGATTTCGTAGTCTCTTCTCTTAGTTCTAGTCCTCCCAATTCTCAAATCATCATAAATCACTATTTTTCTACTACACATGTGTTTTTCTTCATATTGCATGCACGTTTCCCGCAATCGTGCTGCATGATTTTTCCTTCTACTTGTTTCATTATCATCACAACACACACACCTTTTATTAGCACCCTTCCACAGGGGTTAAAAATCTCCCCCCGATGCGTTCTCCCTTAATCTTTACCCTTATTTTGTCACTGCAGGACTGATGCTACACTTCATGGATCTACTATGTTTTTCTCTTGTGTTTTGGCTTTGTTTTGCAGGAGAGCATGAATAGAACGTGAGGCCCTCTTCCTCTAGCCGGCTGGAAGGAGAGGAGGTGTAATCCACAAAGTTCCCCGCACCCCGTTCCTTAAGCACGATCAAGTCTTCATCCCTTTCCAAGGTACACGGCGCCGTTGTATCATCTTCCCACATCTTTTGGCGTTGTAAAAACCTTGGTGGCGATCACGGTCAGTTCTTCTATCTTTCATCGCCCCTTTATTCATACTTTTATGCTTGTTCATGCTATTATGTTATTAGCATAGTTTGAGGGGCAGGGTAGAGAGAACATAAACATCAACAACCTCTATTTTTTTGGTGATCACGGTGGGACAACTAGTGCCCATCACGTTATTCATGCTCTCTTGAAAGTTTGGTGTGTTCATATGCATGTTTAGATAGAGTTTTGTCCATTTTCCTACTGTTCTAGGTGTTTTCGGGTCTGTTAGGGGGTTGCGGTCTTCTACAGGACCGCTAAACGTGCCTAGCGGTCATCACTGGGCCGCCAGGGCCTTTCTTCTAGCCTTGCGGTCTACCACTAGACCGCAAGGGTGCTAAAAATGATCATCTGGTAGACCACTCTCTGATTCTGGCAGGTCTGCGCGCAGGCTTACAGGGGCGTCTTTCTTGGGCGATTTAGTTGACCTCCCGGGGTCGGATAGCTCTGTTCTTGGGCCCGTTGTGTAGCCATTTGTATTATCTTTCCATCCATATATCATATACATCATTTGGGTCATGTTTGCATAGTTTAATCTTGTCTTCATTTTTTGAGTTTTCTGCATAAAGTCTGTAGGCAGGCCCCGGGATAGATTCACATGTACATCTTTCCATGATGATTTGATTGAGTTCCTGAGATCTGATTGCTTGCTTCTTGCTTCCATCTTGTTCCCCTTTGTATTATCTTTATTTTCATATCTTATTTGCATTATTTGGGTCACGTTTGCATAGTTAAATATTATCTCCATTTTTGCATTTTGTGCATAAAATTTGTATGCAGGTCCTAGGGCAGACTCACAGGTACACTTTACATTGGTGATTTAATTACCTTCCGAGTTTTGATTGGGTCTTTGTCTGGTCCTGCCTTGTTTTCCTTCGTATTATCTTCATTTTCATATATTGTTTGCATCCATATCATCTTGTTTTCATAATTAAATCTTGCCATCATTTTTTAGTTTTATGCTAGATTTCTGCTTGCACTCCAGTGCACCTAGGGCCATGCATTGCATATCATAGTTGCATTCCTACCTTGGTAAGTGATCCTCTCGCCTCCATAATCCTTGGAGTCGACTAGGTGATTTTATCCGGGACCTCCATAAGTCCCCATGAGCTGTGGATTCCCACATGGACGCCGAGTCAGTTGTACCATTCCACCCCTTAGGCTCGCATTTGCATACGTGTGAGGGAGTTAAACCTTGGTCAACCCAAAGTTTGGACCTTATTCCTATAGGATTCCCATCTTGATGGAATTATCCTTAACTCAAATGATTAAAAGGTCTATTAAAACTTCTAAAATATTTCCCATCATATTAACTTGTTTGACTTGGGTGAAACCCTTCACATTGTTTTGTGTTGTTTGGGCCTATCCAGGCCCATTTGTGGTGTTTGTGTTACATCCCATCATCATCCACATATTCTTTTGTTGTTAGGCCCACTTAGGTTAGCACATTTTGTGTGTCCATTGTCTAGTCCATTGTCCTTAGTTTGTTCTCCCTTGGTCTTTGCATTAGTGGGTCAGTCCCCCCCTCTTGTTCTCAAGCCCATTAAGCCCTTGCCTCCCTCCTTGTAGAAACTCTCCCTTTGCCCTCATGGAGCATCATCCTCCCATGTACCCTTATCCTTCCCAATCTTCTTCTTATTCCCGCGTGGAATCTTCTTCCCACGCTGGCCCATCTTCCCGTGGTCCCTCTAATCCATCCGAGGAACAAGCTAATCTCATGGCCCACTTATCATGCCTTGTTCGTCAAATGGACTCGGCCTAGGCCCAAAAACTGATTGAAAATCACCTTAATGGGCCTTCTTCTCTTAATGGGCCTCATTCTCCTAATGGGTCTCCTCTCTTATTGGGCATTCCTCGCTTAATGGGCCTCATTCTCTTAATGGGCCTTCTACTTCCCATGCTACTGGCCCAGTTTCTAGTGGCCGATTTTGTCTTAATGGGCCTCATTCTTCTTCTCCTTACACTCATATTCCTTCCAAGTCCAAGCATCCTACCTCTCCTGGAGTGGACCCTTCTTCTTTTCAGCCCGGATCCTCTTATTCGGCCAAATATTTTCCTAGTATGAATTCACAACCTCTTGCTCAAGCTGGCCCACGCCATTCTCGATCTCTCCCTACCCAAGAGATGATTGCTCAAGCCCAATGTCGAATTGATGAACTTCAACGTCGAGTTGATCCCAAATCCTCCTTAAGTGTTCCATTCGCATTTCAAGATCTTCGGCTGCCACCATCCTCACAAATTCCCGCATATCACCGTTATAGTGGAGTCGGTGACCCGTATGTACACTTGAAGAAGTTTATTTATGAGTTGACCCAGATTTGACACTACCAACTCTTGATGGTTTATCTATTTGGTCTATCTTTAGAAGGTTCAGCTTGGGATTTGTTCTTCTCTTTGCCACAAGAGCAAATTATGAATTTTCAAGTTGTCCAAGAGAAATTTATTCAACAATATCAAGACCAGGTTTGGCCCAAGTTTTCTATGGTGGATCTGGCCCATGAGAAGATGAAGCCCGATGAGGAGTTCTCCGCCTTTACTGATCGCTGGCGTCGCCTCGCCGTGCAAGTCCCGAGGCACATTTCGGAGGGGTGACAAATCAAGATGCTCATTTCCAATGCAACGCACAAGTATCAAATCTTAGCTTTGAATGATATCACCTCTTTGCAATAACTTTATAGCTGAGCCCACTTCGCTCGTCAACAACTTCAAGATTCCCTTGACACCGAGTCTTCCGCATCTTCCACGTCCGCATACACTTTGCCATCCGTGTCCAGCACTCCCGCGCAACAACCCTCCACATACGCCTCGCCATCCACATCTACTGTTTACTACTCACCTTCCACGAGTCAACCCTCCACTCCTACGCACCCGTCCACTCCCCCATATGATCCCTCCATGAGTCAACCCTCCACTCCTACGCACTTGTCCGCTACCGCATACCATCCCTCCATGAGTCAACCCTCCGCTCCTACGCACTCGTCCGCTCCCGCATACCATCCCTCCATGAGTCAACCCTCCGCTCCTATGCACCCGTCCGCTCCCACGAGCCAACCGTCCATATGTCAGCTTTCCGCTTCCATATACCCACACCCATCTCCATCTCCCCCAGTCAAGGGAACACCACATCTCGAGCAAGTGGATGCCATCTACTACACACCTCTACGTCTCGCTCCAAATTTGTCTCCGCCTAGTCTCTCCACTAGTCGCCATGCACCATTGCCTACGCAACCTCCGCTTCCATCTCCACAACCTTCTCCACCTTCATCCCATATCCCTCGGCATCCACCTTACCCGAAGCAGGCTTCTTGTTCTCCATTGCCAGAGTCTTTTACCGATATCTTCCAGGCTTTGACGGCCACTCACGCATTGCAACTCCCTTCGGTTGTGCCTTGTCGACCTGCGGTCGAGAATATGCTTCAGTTCTGTGAATTTCACCGCCAGTAGGGGCATTTGGTCTAGGATTGTCCCGAGTTCCAAGATTATCTTCATGATCTAGAGGATAAGATGAGGATTGATTGGGCCGCCATACATAAAGTTATTTTAGATCTTCGCAGCAAGAAGCAGCAAGAAGCACCGCCCAAGCAGCCGTCTCCATCACTGCAAGACCAGGGGCACCCCTGTGATTCCTCTTCGTCTAGTGTTGCACCCGCTCCATCATCCTCTCCGTCACCTAGTCCATCACCCGTTCCCTCACCTATGTCTCCACCTACCCCATCGCCATCTCCTACCCCGACTCCGTCGTCGCCGCCTACCCAAGCCTCTGCTCAGGCGGGTACCTCTACCCCTTCCTTCACTCCCGTTGCCACCCCCGCTTCCGCTCCTAACATCACCCGACGTGCCATCTCGGCACGCCGACGGTGGGCGCCGCAATCCTCCTCTTCATCTTCTCCATCACCGATACAACCTCCACTACCCCCATAGCCCTCTTCACCACCTTCACCATCTCCACCCTCACCATTGCCTAACCCTCCATCACCTTCGCCACCTCCTCTCCCCAAATCGCCTAACCTACTACCTCTGCCTCCGTCGTCTCCACCGCCACTATCTTCACCTACACCTATGCCTTTACCTGCACTTGCATCTGACCCTATCATTATCACCTCGCCTTTGCCACCTTTATCCTCGCCTTTGCCCTCACCTTTGCAATCACTAAAACCCCCCGTTGAAACCTCCACACCTACCAAACCTATTTCCTCCACTTCTCCATCCACTTCCACCCCACGGAGCGGGTGTGCATTACCTTTGGTGCCCCTTGGGTCAAGTCCGTAGGGAGACGATGAGCCGAGTCAGGATGATTCAGTGCCGGTTCTACATTTCAAAATTCAAGATTATATCTGTCGGATGCCGGTCTGTGTCTTGGTCCCTGGCTGTTTTGGGAGTGATGAGCTGTTGTGTCCCTGTGATTTTGATGATAGAAAACACTATAAGTCATCATCTATTTGTCTGCATACTGTTTGAGTCTGCATATATACCTGAACTTTGTTGAATGAATGTTTCATCGAACATCTTATCTAACATAACCAATGAAAAGGCTGAGGCTGTGTGTTGTGTGCATTGGTGCATTTCATAATTGTTGATGCATTTCATAATTGCATTTTATCTGGAGTGTGTGATGTTAGTATGTACAAGGGGTGATGCTGCCATACCCCTTCAGATTTGCATGTCTGTACATTGCATCTATCTGTGCTGCACTCATAAGTCCATACATTGTTTGTGCAACGTTTGTTCTGATAAGTTCATACATTGTCTTGTCTGCACGTTACATAGTCTACACATTGATTAGTTGCACGTCTTCTGAAGTCTACACATTGCATATGAGCATCTTTGTAGTGTCTGGCTAGCAAGTCTATACATCGTCAGGGCTCTTCATGCATGTGCATAGTCTATACATTGTGCATCTTGTTGACAAGTCTGCACATTGGACTGTTCATGCATCACTCCATTGGCCAAGTCTGTACACTGGCCTATTCATGCATCATCTCTCGTTGAACTCCTAAGTCTATACATTGGACCGTCTTTCATTACGTCTTATTTTCATAGCTAGTCTGTACAGCCTTCAGTTGCATTCACTCAAAGTGTGTATAGCCTTTCGTCTCAGGTAGCGTCTCTATTTGTGTCTCACTGTTGAAGTCTGTATATCGTTTCACTGTTAAAGTCTATACAGACTTCAGCGTCTCATGCAGCGTCTCTTTTGAAGTCAAAGTCTGTACAGTCTCTCTTAACGTCTCTGCTGAACGAAAGTCTATACATTGCATTGTACATCAGACCAAGTCTGTACAGTCTCATTTGAAGTCTATACAGTGCATCATGTCTGAAGTCTGTACACTGCACTGTAGTTTGCACGAAGTGAAGTCTGTACATCCACCAGTTCAACTTCGAAGTCTGTACATTGGCATCTTTACCGTCGGTGCACCCGCAAGTCTGTACATTGGTACCTTTACCTACGTTACACTCGCAAGTCTATACATTGGTACCTTTACCTATGTTGCACCTGCAAGTCTATACATTGCTCGAGTTGAGGTATGTACAGCCATTGTCTTGCCAAAGTATATACGCTGTGAACCTTCAAGTCTGTACAGATTTTGCCTTGTTCAAGTCTATACATCGTCTAGTTCTTTGGCAAGTCTATACCTTGTGAAAGTCCATACATTCGATTGCTTTGCCTTGGTCAAGTCTGTACAGCCATTTCCTTTGGCAAGGTCTATACATCGTCTGTCTTCTTAGAGACTCATGCATAACATGAAGTATGTACATCGCACAGCATTCAAGTCTGTACATCGTGCATCTAGTGTTTCAAGTCTATACAGTGTTGCACGTTGTGTCTGTCAAAGTTTACACACTGCTTCTTCATGCATTGAAGTCTACACAACGTGAAGTCTATACATTGCTTCAGCCTTGCATCCACAAAGTCTGTACAATGCCATAGACTTGCATACATGAAGTCTGTACAGCCTGTGTTCGTAACACAGAGTCTGCACATCGTTCAAGTTTATACAATGTCTACACACTTCATCATGGTTGATTTTGCTTGAAATTTGACGCCCATCAGTAGGAGCGTCCATTCTGAATCTGACGCCTAGGAAAGAGTCATCTTTTAGTTGTGCTTCAATTTATCAAAGTCTAGACATTGTCTCGCTTGCTTGAATAAAGTCTATACATCCATTTGCCAGCAAGTATGCACAATGTTCTTCATGCATTATCTTGCTTGATGCATTCTACGTTACTCATTAGCAAGTCTATACAGCATATGTTCTTCATATATGATCAAAGTCTGCACATTGCATTACACTTCAGAAGTCTATACAACGTCTGCACATCACACACTGCAAAGTCCATACATTCATGTCGCTCTGCAAAGTCTATACACGGTATTGTTCATACTATGAAGTCTGTACAAGGTGTCGACACTAAACTGATAAGTTTCTGTTCGACTGACTGACAGGGACTAAAGTGCAAAGATGATGACCTGGCACGTGATCCAAGATACTGAGAAGCTGACACGTGGACTGAGACACTTTGGCGGGAGATGTGGAAGACACACGCTGCCCTAATCGACTGCTATAAAAGGAAGCTTTCTTCCACTGAAGAAGACAGACGAAGGGGATAACGACAAAAGAGAAAGAGAGTGATCGAGAGAGAAGGAAAGAGCTGTAGAGAGGCAAAGAGCAGAAAGAGCAGAAGAAAGAAAAGAGAAGCTGAGAGCCAGACAGAGAGAGCCTGCAAAAGAGAAGAAAAAGAAGAGTAAGAAGAAGAGAGAGCTAGAGTAAAAGAAGCTTCAACTGAAGATCAGTTTCTGCTGGACCGTGGATCAAATCCAGGCCAGCCAGCTCCTGCGAGAGCCACATTTTGATTTTATATCTCCAGCTTTCAGTTGCTGTATTTTCTTTTATTGTTTTCTTTTCAAACTGAACCTTGTTCTTCCGATTGCCCTGTTGGGGATCGGGTTCCTCCTGTGGTTTCAGGAGAAGGGAGATTTGTTTCTCCGGTTTGCTGGTGACTTTGTGTCATCAGTGGTTCCCTCCTTCGTGGAGGAAGAGAGGTCCGAGACCTCTGGTTTGCAGGTGACTTGGTGTCACTTGTGCTTCCCTCTAGACTTCAGAGGAAGGGAGACTTGGGTCTCCGGCTGCAGGTAGTGTTGCTACTTGTAGGTCCCCTCCTTGGTGGAGGAAGAGAGACTTCGGTCTCTGGCTTGCTAGTGACTGTGTGTCACTAGTGGATTCCCTCCGGTGTGGAGGAAGAGGGTAGGTTGTTCCCCTGGTCAAGCTGTGTGGCAGCATTTGTTGCAGACTGAGTCTACTGTTCTAGCGTTGCTAGTGGAAGCCTCACTCCAGTTTGGAGTGAGGGGTGGACGTAGGTCTGTGGACCGAACCACCTAAAAATCCTGGTGTCCATTGTGGTTTGATTTTCTTATGTGTTCATCTTATTGCTTCGCACATTAGATGCTTGCTTAGGATCGAGTGAAGGTAAATTCATTTGTGCTATTTTGCTGAGATTCTCCTAAGCATTCACAGAATATTTTTGAAACAGGTTATAATTCCGCATATCTGAGCGTAAGTTTTTAATTAGGCTATAATTTTAAAGGGGAGATTCATTCACCCCCCCTCTGAATCTATCGCACCTGTCTCAACAATTGGTATCAGAGCCAGTTGTTGATTTGTTTTAATTAGATTCCTATCCCGCCCCCTTTAAATACATACATGCATAAACATGTGAATCAAAGACAAGGGGAATGAAAGGATGAGAAATACTAACCGTGATCGCCACCAAGGTTCCAACAACACCAAAGGATGAAGAAGTGTAAAGAATGTCGCCGTGTACCTTGGAACTTAAAGACTTGATCGCGCTTGACAAACGAGGTGCGGAGAACTTGTGGATTCAAACCTCCTCTCCTTCCAGCCGGCTAGAGGAAGAGGGCCTCACGTTGTATTCATGCTCTCCTGTAAAACAAAGATGAAACACAAAGGTAAAAACCCATTAGAACATGAAGTGTAAAAATCTGCCCAAAGTGATAAAATAGCATGAATAAAAGGGGGAGAACGCACGGGGGGAGGTTTTTAACCCCTGTGGAAGGGTGGAAAAGATATGTGGGTGTGTTGTGCATGCATGAGATTTGAAATCACGAGATTTGATTGAGAGAATAGAGAGAAATCATTGATGCAAAATAGAGAAAAACACATATGTAGCAGAAAATGCAGAAAACTGTGATGATTTGTTATTTTGAGGAGACTAGAACTAAGAGTGTAGACCATGAAATCAAGCCCAGAATGATGTAATGGAAAGCTAATACTTCCCTCTTCAAGATAGGGTCGAAGTTGTGAGTCGGCGTTCCAGCATGGCTTCGCCGCACGTCCGGAAAGAGCCCCCATTTGCAACTGCGAACTGGGCAGTTTTTATAGAGTTTTGTAAGAAAGCCTCATCTTCTTATCATGATTCCTGGAGATAGAGTCCAAGATAAATCGAGTTCTTTAGATCAAACTCGAGATAATACTAAGGACAAGAGATAGGAACAAACGGGGATCAATTCGGAGGAGGATTCTAGAAGATATGGCTCTTGGAAGGTAGCCCCGGAGCCTTATCTGCAGAGTTTGAGTTGAACCAGGACACCTAAATCCTGATCTTGCGACCCAGATCTTGAGAGATATAGCCAATGAAATTCGGAGTTCTTTGGACCGAATTCAAGATAATACCAAGGAGAAACCGTAGGAACAAACGGCGCTCAATTCGGAGTAGAATTCAAGAAGTTATGGACTCTACAAGGGGGCCACGGCGCACAGAAACGGAGCAGAGTCCAACACGAATTGGACTCTCAGGTGTGTGTAACGGTCTATCGTACGACCGTCAGAGTGATGTAACGGACTAGGGTGGGTCCGTCACACTCCAGAGGTCGAACGGGACGATTTCGGGCAAGTTTGACTATGACGCATCTACAGTAGACCGTCACAATGCTCTGACGGTCTTACGATAGACCGTTACACTGATGTAACGCACCTACACTAGACCTTCACATCGATGAAGGTAGATTCCGGGCAGACTGTGCGTGACTTTAGAAATTGAAGCGTAGCTCTCAAACTAGGCAGAACTAGCGAAAGTGGTAGAAGAAGAAAGTGTAGATAGCTGAGAGAGAAACAACTTTCATGAAGAAAGCAAGATGAGAAAATGATCAGAAGAGGGAGAAAATGGGGCTGGAAGAGAGGAAAATTCTGAGACATAGGTGACCAGCACAGCATACCGGAAAAATGCGAATAGCTCACAATCGGGGCAGAACTGGCCAACGGCGTAGAAGAAGAAGTTGTAGATCGTTGAAAGATGAACAACTTTGATGAAGACAACTTTTTGAATAGAGGACTGGAAGAGGGTTAGAAAGAACCACTTTTAGGACTGTGTAGTGAGAGAGAGTCGATTACTTGAGGGAAGTCGACCTAAATGGGCCGAAAGTCGACTTGGAAGTCAGAATTTGATAAGATAATCTCCAGGGCTCTAAGAAATCATGATCTCCAAGACTCAAAGGATAGGGAATGGTAAAAAATTGGCTCGAAATTCATCCGAGAAAGCTCCAAAACAACGGCTAATTCGGGACATCAAAATGATGAATAAGAGAAATAACTCAACTTGTGGGCTAAAACGGGTGTCAACAGATGCCCCTCCTTGATGTCCGCTTTGCAAGGGAATGAGTGAAAGCGGCGCGGAGGTGAAATGAAAAGGTGATGGAGCGAAAGCGATAGCGACGTGAAATGGAGATGAAGCGGAGATGAAGCGGAGAGAACTGATAAGCGGGCATCAAGGCAAAAAGACACCCGTCATAACCAACAAGCGATAGGAATTCTCCCAAAAATGCCGAACTAACCACCTGGAATGGATGACAAGGATGAGACATGTCTGGAGAACTAACTAAGGTAGGAAAGGAAACACGACCAGCCTCATCGGGGACACAATCCATGGACAATGAGTGGGTCGGAAGGAACACAACATAAGAGCTGGAAAAGGATAGATAAAACTAAGATAAAATCCAGACAGGAATCACGCTGGCCAACCAGACCGAGCGGCAAGATCAGAGAAATCATTTGAATTCATAGTGGAATGTGATTCTCTTATCCAAGAGAGCTTAAGTGCAATTAACCATTGCTAAGGAGAAATCCTTGAACGGATCACGAGGCCTGAATGCTCAAAATGACATGATGCATGCTGGGCTAAAATAAAGAAATCATTAAAACGAATGCAAAGAAAGATAAAATAGAAAGTACTCAAGGATAATATTGCTAGACTGAGCAAAATGGGGTCAAGAGTCTTCTTGCAATCACGGCGTGCGAGACAGAGTCTATCGTCCCCCACCCGACTCAACCGAGCGGCCTATCCAACGATTAACCGTATGCTCCTAGATCATCATCGTTTTTGTTAAAGGGGAACATCAGATCCTAGAACACACGGGCAAGCAGCCGGTCCTTGAGAGGCTATAATAACGTAGATACCATATAGTAATGCAACAATGAGAAGGAATAGAGAGCCATACCTGACTTACCTGTGCAGGAGACACGGCATTTTTTGGAATTTTTAATTTCTACTTTTTATGGATTTTCATCATAAGACAACAACCACATGACATGACATGATGTGAACATGAACGAATATGAACGAGCATGACATGAACAAAACATAATAAGAGAAATATGAACAAAACATGGCACAACATAACATAACGAAGATGGATGAAACATAACAAACAAATAAATGGCAAGCATGCATGTGACTAAAGGCATGGTGGGACAAGACAACATGTGCATACGGTGGGACAGCACACACGGTGGTATAAGGACATGGTGGGACAAAGACACGTGGGATGACAATACCACGGAGGACAAAGACACGAGTGATGTATGACACGGCGGGATAGGGACACGTGTCACGAATGACATGGCGAGACAAAAGATACGACCAACATGAGAGGACATAGACACATATGACAAGGACACATCGCGACAAAAGACATGGAGGACCATAGACATGATAAAGACAACAAACACATTCTTCAATCAAAGCCCAAGATCAGACGAAGCAGAACCGCCAGGTTCAAAATCGTAGGACAATGCCCTCTCATGGAGACATGATTAAGCAGATAAGCGAAAGCTGAGAAGGCCATGAGCTTCAGAACAGATCCAGAGATAGGATTGAAAAGATGAGAACAGATCAAAAGATGAACATGAGCAGGAGGCAGAGCGAAAGATAGAGCAAGGAAAGCTTGAACCTGCAACCTGCAGCCTGCACACTTAGCAAATAGATTACGTTTCTGTCCTCAAGATAAAAATAAAAGAAACAAAAGAGAAGTATTTTTAGATTTTTGTATTTCTAATTTCTTTTTGCCATATTCAAATTTTTGGGATTTTTGACATATTTGATTTTTTTGGAATTTTGACATATTAGATTTTTTTTTGGAATTTTGACATATTTGATTTTTTTTGAGAATTTTGACATATTTATTTTTTCTGGATTTTGACAATATCTCATTTTTTTAGATTTTTGACAATATCTCATTTTTTTTAGATTTTTGACAATATCTCATTTTTTTTAGATTTTTGAATAGTAATCCGCAGCACCCAAAGACAGGCTCGAACTATTGGCTAGGGATCGCCGTCCCTCCCCTCTCATTAAAGACTTCCCTTGAGCAGGGCGTGCATGTGAGGGTGGCTTACCACAACCAACTGCCTCTAAAGAACGGTCCCCCTACTAAGGCCATACCCGGGATACAACCCAGCCTAAGAGGGAGAAACAGAAAAAAATTGGAGACAAGCTTTATGCAGGATGGGAGGTATCAAGATTCGACTTCCTTCCAGGGCACCTGTTTGCGATGGGTTTTATCCGACCATCTTATTGTTTTATTTCATGTATATATGTATATATGTACATATATACATGTCTTATTTCACGTATCGATCAACCAATTAACTAACTGGTAATTAACTGACTGATTGACGACGCGGGCGTGCCAGTCACATGAGTGACAATTTTATGATGCGCTCATTCTGACCCGTGTCGGGCGAATGTGAGGTTCGGTCGGGACCAGCAGTCCGCCATACCATAAAGGCTATGGCGTTAATTACATCCCCCACGAGGAGGGAACACCTTTGATTAATTACCGAGATGAAGGGCTGTCGAGGCCGGAATAAAGGATACAGAGCATGCGAGTGATCATACGAGATGCTATGATTGACTACACACGATTTATTTGGGTGGGCCTCGGTACATGGCGGAGGACTTAGGCCCGAAGGCCACCTTCACGCGTAACAAGACCTCTGATCAGGCATAGCCCGACCTTCGGCAATGTCATTTGATATACCGAGGAGGCGCACACTCAAGCATACATTGACGCGACCTGAATGCCTGGACTAAGGCATAACGGCGAAAACTAGAGACATATCAATTCAAGCTCGAACAAGCTAATTTATTCAGTTCACTGATCAAAGAGTTTACTTCATTTTTTATGGTTGACACCAGAAATCATCCCGGGAGCGGGGAAGTGACTGGAACGACACAACGACATGATTCGGCATGAAATCGGTGCAACGCTTGCAAAGATAGGGGTTAAAATGCTTGAAACGGTGCCCTGAAACGTAGGTAAATGGCTTAAAATGGCGTCGGCAACCGTAGGTGAATGGAAAAGATGTGTTAAACCGGCGCGGCCTGATTGGGGTGCGCCGGGAAGGGCGCGCCATTTTAAGGCGCGCCGGCAAGGGCGTGCCGTTTTAAGGCTCGCGCGAGGTTCATACTCGAGCGCGGCGATCATTCCGAGTTTGGACTCGTTCAAGCCAGAATTTCGGCAGCATCTCCCCATCCCGGAGGATTTGTCGGGGAGAAGCGGGGAGTGCTCACGTGGCGGAGCAACCCCTAAAGGCCGGGTGGCACGACGACGGCCGGCAAAAACCCGAACGGAGAGGAAAACCCCGAGGTCAAACCTGCTAGGGGCACCAAATCCATGGGCGGCAGTGAGCGGATGAGTTGACTCATGACGGGAGCGAAAACCCCGAGGGCCAGCCTGCGAGGGGCACGCAACCCGAGCCAACACAATGCTCGAATTGGGACGACCGATCTGGGAGGAAACCCCAAGGGCTAGCCTCTGAGGGGCACGCGACCTACGGCCACCACAGAGCCCACTAGGGGGGCTGTGGATTTGTAGTGTTGGGATTAACCCAATTTCTGTGTGCTCACTGGCCTTCTGAAATCCATTATTGACAAATAGACTCATCGAACCGAGCAGTCAGGATGAAAGATCAAGGGAATGTTCCCCCTCCCCGGGTTACCGAACCCCACTAATGAAACAGCAGAATAGCACGGCGAGAACACTCGTATAATTAGCAGGCCAATGCTAATGCCTATAGATACGCATACGTACATGCATGTGATCGTTCACAAATTAACGCAACATTCATCAGTCGATGCCTAGAAAATAATGACGGGAATGTGGGGATGGCCTGGTCTCCCTCCGTTCATGGTCGAGAACATAAAGGGTATTAGGAGGACAGGCAAGACAGGTTGAAGGAACACGCGTATAGACTCACCTCACACGGTGAAAATCCTTGACATTCGATCGGAAGAGAAACCCCTGGGGAGGGGGATTAATGTAGCCCCTACCATAGTAGGGCATGTAGCGTCGAGGGAGACAGAACGGGAAGAAAATCATTCAGACAGAGGAACGCACGGAGCTTCGCATTCATCCTCCACGGTGCCAGCATCACTGCAGGGCGCCGTTTCACCGGCTATAAGGAAAGGGGAAAAGCAACAGGGAAGAAGGGAGATCCAGAGGAAGGAGAAGGCAACATTCATTCACGATATGAACAACAGAAAAGGGAAGTGCACAGAGCATCATTCTGGCGCTGGCGTTGTCGCTCGGTCACCGTTTACATTAATAGACGAGACTCGTTACAGACGAAGAGAAAGAACAGAGGTGCTGGTGAAGGAGGGGAGGTCAGGCTCGTATCATCGCCCCTCCCCTCACTCACTTACATTGTATCAGAGAAAACCGAAGATGAAACGAAGGGGGTCCGCCGGGAGAAAACACGGGAAACCCACCTAGGTAGATGAGAAACGGATGCTCTCCTTCTCTGATTCCGGGAGGCTCGGGTGGAGTGGGGTGGCGGCCGTCGAGAGGCTCAGACGGAGGCTTCTTCAGACCGAAAAACCCTCGACCCCTCTCTCTAGACCTCTTTTCTTTCTTTCTAATTCTCCTTTTTTTCTTTTGATTTCGCCTCCTCTCTTTTGTTCCGTTGAAGACAGGCTATATAGCCTTCTTCTAATCCGGCGCCCCAGGGAGGGGCGCACCGGATTCGATGGCGCCGGGACATACGGCATTAGCGCGCCGGATTGATGGCGCCGGGACACCCCCGATTGGCATTAGCGCGCCGGATTGATGGCGCCGTATTAAAGGGTGCCGACATTCCTTCACGCACCGTTTTAACTTGTTTGCTCGGTGCGGCTCGGCCAGTGGGTCCGAGGAAGATTTCGGAAGCTCCCGTTGACTGTTCCTTCCACGCTGGCCTTTGCAAAACCTTGACGTGGTGTCGAGGAAGCTCTCGATATGACGAACAGCCTTGACCAGACCTCCGCGTGTGTCTGGCACGATCATACGGATATCCTGTTGACACGGCCTTCGACACTGTGATTTGTGCTTCTGGTCGAGATGGACTCGTGCTCGAGGCTTCTTGGCGGGACGGTGTTGCATCCCGGATGATTCTGCCCTGAATGGCAATCAATTGGCCACTAATGGGCCCATTATGATGAGGAGCCGAACCCATGTCGGGTGATCGGGGCCCTCTGCTGACAGAACCTTCGGCCCCTTGTTATGGACGGCTGTTGACAGCTAAAATATGAACAAAGATAAAGATGAGACCAGACCAGCAACGAAGACTGAAAGATGCCTGCAAAGTCAGGATTGAGGGAGGGCCCTCACTACCAACTACTTGCCCGGCTAGGACACTCTCAGGCTGAGCCGATGTCCAGTATTGTCGTCATCCAAATGCCGATACCGATGAAACTCTGGTCTGTTGGCTGATGAGAAACTTCTGGATTATTCAGATGATGATGCATACACCGTTAAAGAAGGAGCCCTCGTCAGTGCTGATGCAATCAAAGGAATTAACAAGGCCAAAGAAAAGAATGGGCCTATTGAATGGGCCTGTTAATGTGCTATTAAAGATGGGCTTGATACCCCTCGCGCCGAGAACCTCCCCATGGCAGCAGGCGCGCCGGGAAGCCCCTCCAAGGGAGTGCGCCGGGAAGCCCCTCCAAAGGAGGCGCGCCGGGAAGCCCCTCGAATGGGCGCGCCGGGAACCAGTGATGCAGGCACGCCGAGTGCCATTGATGTGAACAGGGTCCTATAAAACCCATTACTTCGCCCACAGGAAAAGGGGACGACGACGGGGGTGGCTAAAGGAAGAGAGAAGAGGGAGGCCTCTGAAGAAATAGAAGGGCTTCGATGAGAAAAAGAAAGAGAGAAGAGACCAACAGAGAGAGAGAGCCTCCTCTGCTGAGAAAAGAAAGAAGAGATCAACCCGAAGAGAAAGAAGGAGAAGAGGCTCGAGGTGGGCAGGCAGCTGGGGAGGGAGAGGAGTCAATGCTCCGCCCTCCCCCATGGTTTTATTTTCTTCTTCATGTAATCCTGCCGAGTTTATCTCGATTTTATTTTGGGTGTAACTGGGATATCCCGATGTCTATTCATCTCCCTCTCCCTCATTCCCTCCGTGTGATTGATGTGAGTTCTGGGGTGATCTAATGATATGAAATGCTCCAATGGCCCATTTGGGCGTTGGGTGATTGAAACATCTGCCAGCTATCTCTCCGTATGCTGCTATGTCTTTCCTTTACATGTTTTCATCGTTAGCTCAACTGAAGCGCATCTAATTCTCTTATGGGTCTTAGGGCTCAGTTGTCTTCCATAGAATAAATATAGCTCTAATATACCGATGTCCCTCGCAGTTAGTAGTCGTTTGCATAAAGCCTCCCAGGCTTGCCCCAGGGCCAGAGACAGACCATCTCTTGGCTTCTGGGACAGTCTGCTACGGATATTGGCAATAGCTCGGATGGCTTGTTCGAGATTCCCTTGCTACAGGAATAAGTAAGCTGTCTCGGTGGCTTGATACCGAGAGTTTCTAATCCGATTGCAGTATGGATAGTTCCATCAGGGTCGTCCCTGGGGCCTGAGATGACCATCTCTTGGCTCCCAGGCGACCAAAGATGCCAGCAAATGATCCCATGAGGGTCAACAGCACATGACGACTCAAAGCCCACCTGGGCGATTGGATTCTCCGATCCTCTTCCATTCAATCCCTTATTGATGAGATTAAGCCCCTGCCTAATCAAACCTCGACAGCCAGTAAGCCCACAATCTCCCAAATCCCTCCAATCTACTAAAAAATCCAAGAAAGCCCAAAACAGAGCCTCCGGAATGGCCTCCTCGCCCCCTTCACGGAGTTCCCGGTGCCAAATGGCCCGGGAACAGTGGCCTCGTCTCGACGCGGCCATTGCCACGCCGAGAACCCATCCGTCGAGAGCCCCACGGCCGGGAGCCCCCCCCCCCCCATTTTGCCTCCCAGCCGTGCCGAGAACCCATCCGCCGAGACCCCTTCTTTTGGCCGACTAAACCCCTGGCCGAGACCCCCCCCTTTGGCCACTAAAACCCGCGCCGAGAGCCCTGCTAAAGCCACGCCGGGAACCAGCGCGCCGAGAGGGTTCCGCACCGGGAACCCCCTCGATCTCCCGACTGTGCCGAGAACCCAGTTCCAATCCTTTGTCCACCCCTTGGCCGCTTCCTCCACCTATCCTGAGACATCCTTGAGTCGTCATGTGCACCCCAGGAGATAAATTAACTAGGGGATTGATCTCCCCTACATTCCTATGTCCCGAATCGGATTCACATGCAACCCCACGGGTCCGGCGGACCTTGTCTTTACAAGGGTTTCGTCAGTCTCCGAGAAGGGGAATAGCGAACGATGCTAGAAACATACACAGTCTCCCTGAGCCTTAGTGCTCTCTCACTTTCTGGTTTTCATCTCGACATTCCGTGGATGTCAGCCTATATCATTCCCTGGCAAATGCTCGGTCCGGGGGAGGTGCTGCCAAAATTCTCCCAGGAACAGGCACTTGAAGAACATGACAGCATGAAACCAACAAAAATAATAATAATAATAATAATAATAATGACGAGATCTCGCCTCTTTGGCGGATGAGCAAACAAGTAAGCTTCACAGTCACAAATAAGCAAATAATAAAGGACAACCTTTCAAATAAATCAACAAATCAAAGAAAAACTCATGTTCGTGCATGTTTCCCCATTTTCGGGCTCGGGCATAAAAATATGAAAGGATGCTTGCTCATGTATAAAAAGATAAAGAAAGGGGGGGGATTCGCATTCGGTCTCACGTACCTTCGGGCATATCCTGTATGCCCTCATGCATTTCATTGCCTGTGTGCATTTTCTCCCCGATGAAGCCCTGCATCTCTCCTGCATAATCGATCTTGGATTCATGCATAAAGCCCGAAGTTCGATCCGTATACCGAAATTGGATGAATAAACAAAGGGAAACATGATAAGATGAAATGAGTAATGGGCATCAATAAATAATACAATGTAATAAACAATAATGAGAAAACAATCATAAATAAATAACCACAATAAAAAGGGAGCAGCAATAAAACAAAGAAAATATAATAAGCCACGCACCTGGGGGAGTTCATGGACTTCTCACCTCTCGCGTACCCTGTAAAGGGGATATATCTGCAAAGTCCCTGCAGCTGTGTCTGGACTTCAGAGGATCACCCCCCATCATGGCCACGACTCAGTCTGCCTGTGACTGAATTTTTCTCTTCCCCTCTTAAGCACCGGTCTTTGAACCACTGACGTAACGATACCGTATGTTCCTTCAATCGATGTTATTATCTTGCCCGCCTTCATGGCTCTGGTATGAAGTTCAATTTGCGAACACGAACATATGACTGCCTCTCGAGGCCTCCTATTTTGGCATTTAATCAAGGGTTGTCCTTCCTTGGAAGGGCGTAATTAACGTCATAGCCTTCATGGTACGACGGACTTCTGGTCCCGACTCGGACTTCACGATCGACTGACCAAGTCAGATCGAGCGCACAATGAAATCGTCACACATGTGACTGGCACGCCTAATCAATCAAAAATCCAAAAAAATAAAATAAGAACCAAGATAAAAAAAGAAAATGTGTCAAACAACGGCCGGGGACGTTTTTCCTCCTTAGGAGAGCCATTGGGTAGACCGTCGTCCTTGGTCAGGCAACGGATGTGGGGTAGCGGCATGACGAGGTCGATGCCGGATCATTGGGCAGGCTTGATCGCGCTGCCGGTTGGTTGTGGGTTCATTCCGACTCTCCTAAGGTGAAGTCCCCGGTGTTCCCTTCAAGGTGGCTCGGGGCTCTGGCAGCTTAAAGAATCTTTAGTAGGTTGATCTTCATCGGCTTCTATGCTTCAGTGGGCCGTGTCATTCGTCTTTGCGGCTTGGTCGCCGAAGGATCATATTTTGAGTGCCAACAAATGCCCCCCAGACGTAGGCGATGCAAGTGAGGTAGGAATGCGGCAAGGCCTACGGATGAGCTTCGTTTGGTTGACAGAAGCTCGAACGGCACTTAATTCCGACTTCGGATGTTAATCCGGCGCCGTAAGAGGTTTGACCGGTGCCGCTTAGAACTACGTGCCCATTGCTTAAAACGGCGCCACTTAAAGCGGCGCGCCCTTAGGCTGGGGAGGTTGAAATGGCGTGCCCCTCACGGCGTGCCAATTGCTTAAAACGGCGCGCCCCGGGGCGCGCCGTTTTAACGGAGGTAAAGCCCCCCTATATATTGTTTCATTCTTCATTTTTTCTTCACAGCCCCTTCATTTGTGAAAATTTCTTCTCTCTCTTCATTCCTCTCCACCGCGGTGCCGAGTGGCTCTCGGTTTGGGCGATTTCGCCCTGTGAGCGGGTGAGTTGAGTGTTATTCTGTTCGGGTTCTGAACCCATTCTTCGGGCCCCGAGAGGCTTCTAGTAGGACTTGTCCTCGGAGTTAAATCCCCCGGGTGTCCCGTTTGGCCTTGGATTAGTGCCTATGGCTACTTTTAGGGGCTGCTCCCTCAGTGGATGGCTTCCACTTCTCTTTTGGCAAACCCTCGAGCTGAGGAGATGCTGCCGAAATTTTGTCAGAAGTCTTGCTTTGATCAACTGATTTCTGACTTTGCTCGTTCTTTTCTGGACGTTGTTTTGCAGATAATATGGCATCCGACCCTTCTTCCTCTGCATCCCGGGTCGCTGTGACATGGGGGAATGTCCATTCCCTTGATCGGGGGCTTAGACATGTGGCTGTGGTGGCTGAGTCCTCGGACTCAGAGACCGACACTGGCCGCCTATTGATTCTTGACGGCAACCACTTCAAGTACGATCGAAGGGATGGCGTCAGACTGGACCATCCTAAGGACAAGCATCTGATGGCGTTCCTTGAGTGCTTCAACCTCGGAGGGAAGCGCGATTTAATTCTCGTCCGTCGAGCCGAGGGAGCCCTACTGGCGGAGAGAGACAGTTTGACTGAGTCAGTCACTCACGGCATGCCTATATATGTCCCGGGGGAGTCCAGAAAGTGGGGAGACGTGCTCGGAGTGCAAGAGTTATCCCCCGAGGCTGGGATGCTGACGAGAGCACTGCAGTATACCCCAGCTCACTGGAATGAAACTGCCGGACGTGTTGATAGGGAGAAGCCCATATACGGTTTATTCCTCAGCCCGCTTCATTGGGGATACCGAGACGAACCTTTTCTTTTAGACTGCTTGGCAGTCCGGTTCAAACATCAGATTTCAGTGGGGTGGTTTGGAGAGCTCAAAGCCACCGACGCTCACGCCTTCAGACCGGGGGCAGTTGAATTCACAGACTTTGTGTTGCGGCAGTACGCCCCCATCCTGGTGCATGCTGGTGTATACCAGAGTGTATATGCTTCCCGGTACAGGTACCCGATCTCCCGAGGTCTGTGCTGTGGGATGATTGAAGTCTTCTGCCCAGAGTACAACACTTTTTATACTATAGAAGGTGAGACTTCTTTGGACCTATGGAGCCTTTCTCAGCTGAGCGGCTTGCCGATAGATGGGGAGCCGTATGAGGAGGTTTGTTTTCCAGACTGGCTGAAAGACCAGACCGACGGTGAGGGAAGATATTTCACGGGCTTCGCTTACCGCTACCTCATGAAGGCATATCGCACCCTGCTGCGCCTGACGCTTGACTCGCGGGAGGTGCGGAAGCCTGGCGAAAAGAGACGCATGTGGATGGGCACGTGGCTTCAGTATTTCTTCGGTGGGGAGCAGTAGTAGGAGGACTTCCCCACGGTGGTTCCGACAGCGGTGGCGCGGAAGAAGAGGGCTCGACGCCAAGCGACATATCCTGCTGTCTCAGGGAGAGGGCGGCAGGTCAGCCCGAATCCCACAGGAGTTGATGCAGTTACACATTATGCTGCGTATCTGACATATTGGATTTGTTCATTCGCCCTCCCTCAAGGGGACGAGACAGTAATCAGACCGGAGGCTATTTACCCTGCCTGTTTAATGGCTTGGGGGACGAAGCTGTCCCTGTGTCCTGTGGCTTTGTGCCTCATATATAAAATGTTGGAGGATTTGCACAAGTCACGCATCCCCAGAAATTCACGGACAGTTGGTCCCATCCACTTTTTTAATGCCTGGGTCTGCACCCTATTTCCTGAAGCAGCTCCCCGGTCGATGCAGTCAGATCGTCCTTTGCCGCGGATGATCGAATTTGCCAGTGCTGAACCGTCCTCACTGGCGGCTCAGCTTTTTGCTATTCGGGGGAAGTTGACTACAGTTCTAACAGATTCCGCTGGCGTTCTGCACTTTTGGAGCTTGGCTGCCAGCTCTAGCCCTCTTGTCAACAGGATGCGGCAATGCCGATTATTTGAGACAGAGGAATTTATTCATCAGCTGACTGGGTCGAAGAGCACAAGGCCCATCTTGGAGTCGGAACTGGTTGATTGGGCGCTGTCTATTCGCCCCAGTGGAAGACAAGCTTACTGTGGCTGAAGCCGTATTATCCCTTTCGTTTTGGCCGAATTTTGGGTACGACCAGCAAATCCCTTCTTCTTCAGACCGGTTCAATCTGCCGAATAGACATCGGGCTGGTCAGACGACTACGGATGAAGCCCGCGCATGGTGGGACTACTTCCATCATCGGGAGGACGTGTCATTTAGGGTGCCAACCCCGGCCCATCTGCCCCGAGTGACTCCAGACTTCATCAAGTGGTGGAATGCGCGAACGGGCTTCTATCGGAACTTCCGGAAAGACTGCTGGCATAGTGCCGAGCGTCGTTTCCTAGATTCGCAGTGGGAGCCTGTTTTGGATGTTGATCCATCCTATTTGAAGAAGCTGAAGTCCTGGTCCAACACCGAGGTGATGGCATATGTAGAAGCCAGGAAAGCTGCGAAGGGCAAGTCGTCCCGAGCCGACCCGAAGATGCCAGAGATCCAGAGGGATGATTATATCAAGACCCTCTGGGGGTTGTGCCGGGTTAGCAGTGACCGGATTGCTCTTCAGACAATCCCCCTTCCGGTGGAAGAACCTCTTCCTAGTGTGGCGAGCTGGCGCCCAGAAATCGACCGTTTTCATCCCTACCGGAACTTCATCAGGAGGGAAGACAGGCGGGCTGACTTATATTCCAACACCCCCTGGATATTCACCCTGCTTCATTCTCATGGGCTTTAAATTTCTGGTCAACTAGAAGCCATCTGGGACCATCAGCTCCTCATATCTTTCAAGTATGTCGACGGCTGGGGATTCGACCACTTGAGCTTATATCATCACTTGTCATCCCGTGGCCATGAGGACTTGGCTCAACTGACGGAGAAAAGTGAAACAATTGGTGATGTGTGCTGGCTCATCCACGAGGCGGCTTCCCGTGACAAGGCGCCAGTACTGCTTTACTGGCCGCTTAGTCCCCGATATACCGGGCTACCAGGTAATGCTTGATTTTTTCTTCAGCCCTGAAGCTGCTTCTTCTATAGTCAGTGTGCATCTTCTCACCTATGTGCTTTCGCAGCTCACCTTTCTATGGAGGCGACCTGACACTGTAGGGAGCTGATATCTAAGGCGCAGAAGCCTTCATATTTTAATATTCCAGAGCCAGCTCCGACTACGACACCATTACCCCCTGGGGATTCGTGAAAGCGAACTAGGTCCCAGGTCAGGGAGGCCATCAGTAGGGCCAAGAAAGCCAAGAGGGCAGAGTCCCGCGCTACTCGGGCACGTCGGAGGAAGGCTGCTGAAGAGGAGTCCACGGTTCCCCTTCCTCGGGTTCCGTCATTCTCCGAATTTGAGGCCGCCTGGACGCAGGGGCCTGAGGGCGAATGTGACTTCTTATTCTTGCCTGGCTTGTTTGTTTATTTCCGTCGCCCTGGCTGATCATCCTTCCTTTTATTAGCTGCTGGCACTACCTCCGCCGTTGTTGGGTTGGAGGCGGCAACCGGAGCTGCTGCTGGGGAGAGAGAGGAGGAAGCCCCCTCGGCCTCCGCTGAGGGTGGCTTGCCTTCACCGACACCCCATCGAGAAATAGAAGGTAATTTGCAGCATGCCGATAGAGCTTGGTGGCATATTGTGTTTTCAGTCGGGTCTTGACTATTTATTGTCTTTCAATTCCAGTCGATGTTCGACCCACGCTGCTCCCTGAGGTCGGTGCCACGGTAGGGGTTGCCATCGGAGAGCAAGGGCTTCCAAGGGACCGGCCCTTGGATATTCCGCCGACGGATGCTCCCGAGGCGGAGACCGCTGAGGAGATTCTGGATAGAGGGCTTCCTCCAAGCAGCACGGTTCCCGCTCAGGTATCGGAGGTCCGAGAACAAGCAGAAGAATCATCCTCCTTTGAACAAGTTGATTATGGTTGCGGCTCCGGCGACGACGAGGGGTTCCCGATGGTCGACACCGAGGCTGAGGACGCCGGGGCTTCTTCAGCTTATGAGAGTGATCTGTTGACGTTTATCCCTCCGAGGCTATTGGGAGCCGAGCACGGGCCATCATACCCGACTACAGGAGAAGGGCCAGAATCTTCAGAGGCCACTTTTGGAGGCCTAAATATAGCGCTGGTCGAGGTAGGAAGTATTCTGATTCCCTCCTGCAGCACTTCTTTTTATTTCCAAGCCAACTGGCTGATGTACGTATGTGTAATGCAGGCTGAGGAGATATCACCAGCTGTAATGATCCGCATACCCCTTCCTGGCGTGGGTATTAGTCAATCGGCTCTTCCACCTGTTGTGCGGCCCATCGCCCTACGGCATCCACGGACCTATGCTGCTGCAGCGGCCTCAGGGGAGCCCGGTGTGACTGCCGAGGTTGGCAGCCTAATCGAGGTTGCGGGGACTCAAGCCCTGGTTGCCGGCGAAGAGCCACTGCTGAAGCCAAGTGCTCTCCCGGAAGTAGAAGCGGGGGAGATTATTGCGGAAGAAGCTGAAGCCTTATCGGTTATAGACAGCTCCCCTCTGTTGACGACCCATGAGACTGCTCGGGAGGAGCAAGCACCCTCAGCCACTGAGACGGCCGTCATGACTTCGCCCCAAAGGGCAGGAAAGGAAATTGCCATCATAGAGGACCCCTTGGCAGCTGTAACCGCAACTGTTGGGCCAGGAGTCGGCGTCATCAAGACCCTGCCATCGATGTCCCTCGGGGTGGCCGATGACATCTGGGCCGACATAGATAGCAGGGTGGATTTTCAGCTCCTTGAGACTTCGCCACTAGGCCTACGATTCTCTGATGACATGGTATGGCAGTCTTTGGACAATCTCCAGCGGGCCATGTCAGCTTCTCTGAACCTGACCTATGTGCAGCTGAGGAGCTTGGTAGACCACCTCTCCCGGTCATTATTAGCATTTGGCTGCCCCATGGATGATTGGACTCCGCGGGTTGTAATGCTATTAAAGCACGCCAACAGGCGGGAGTTCCTGAGCTGAGAGGTTTCTGATCAGCTGACGGCTGTGAAGCTGGAGAGGGCAGATTGCCGCACTGCTGCTTCTTCTTTGAGGGCGACCCTGGAACAGCTGAGAAACGCTGCCAGCAATATCTCAGAACGCCGGTTGCTCCTCACGGCACGGGAGGCAGAGTTGCGCGCTAAGCTTGCCGAGGTCGAAGCCGAATTGCAGGAAGGCGAGCGCCTCGAAACCCAGTCAAGAGAAGAAGCTGATCTGGCCGAAGGACAACTTGCCTCATTGGACGAAAGGTTATCGCAGCTGACAGTTACTGAGGCCCGGCTGCAAGAATTTACCCGACACTCCTCATTGGGCCTCTTGGAGTTGGCAGATATTTTCCGGCGTCCTTTGCCGTGATTTCATTTTTTTTTTTTTTGATCGGGCTCCGCTTCCCTTTTTTTTTGGAGCTTATGTACCCCCGGGGGATGTTCCGGGCGTAAATGTATTCCGACAAGTCATATCAATGAAGACATCTCTGTTTGTCGCCTCGATCACGACTTCTTTTCTTTCTCCTGGCTGATCATCCGAACCTGGGGATACTTGCCGATGGCGTAGGAGAGCGCTCACGCCTTCAGGGAAGGGGTGAGGTGTTCACTCCACCGCGACGTAGCCGTTCCCGGAACAGGGCCTTTGCCAAGGTGGAACATAGGTAGCGTAGGCAGATGCACCTAGCGAACCTTGCCGCTGGTGATGAGAGGTGTGTTATAACCATCGACATGGGTCAAATGTCGACGCAATGACGTTTTGTTGATCAACGAGGGCGGAAGGCCTAGGTTAGGGGGTAGTTGACCGGGCTCGTCGATGGTGACGAGGGTCGAAAGGGTAGCGACCGATCTTGCCGATGATGACAATGATCGAAAAGGGTAGCGACCGATCTTGCCGATGATGACAAGGGTCGAAAGGGTAGCGACCGATCTTGTCGATGATGACATGGGTCGAAAGGGTAGCGACCGATCTTGCCGATGGTGACAAGGGTCAAAATGGTAGACGGTCTTGCCAATGGTGACAAGAACCGGACAGGGTAGTGACCGATCTTGCCGATGGTGACAAGGGTCGAGAAGGTAGACGGTCTTGCCGATGATGACAAGAACCGGATAAGGGTAGCGACCGATCTTGCCGATGGTGACAAGGGTCGAAAGGGTAGACGGTCTCGCCGATGGTGACAAGAACCGGACAGGGTAGTGACCGATCTTGCCGATGGTGACAAGGGTCGAGATGGTAGACGGTCTTGCCGATGATGACAAGAACCGGATAGGGGTAGTGACCGATCTTGCCGATGGTGACAAGGGTCGAAAGGGTAGATGGTCTCGCCGATGGTGACAAGAACCGGACAGGGTAGTGACCGATCTTGCCGATGGTGACAAGGGTCGAGATGGTAGACGGTCTTGCCGATGATGACAAGAACCGGATAGGGGTAGCGACCGATCTTGCCGATGGTGACAAGGGTCGAAAGGGTAGACGGTCTCGCCGATGGTGACAAGAACCGGACAGGGTAGTGACCGATCTTGCCGATGGTGACAAGGGTCGAAATGGTAGACGGTCTCGCGGATGGTGACAAGAACCGGATAGGGGTAGCGACCGATCTTGTCGATGGTGACAAGGGTCGAAAAGGTAGACGGTCTTGCCGATGATGACAAGAACCGGATAGGGGTAGCGACCGATCTTGCCGATGGTGACAAGGGTCGAAAGGGTAGACGGTCTCGCCGATGGTGACAAGAATCGGACAGGGTAGTGACCGATCTTGCCGATGGTGACAAGGGTCGAAATGGTAGACGGTCTCGCGGATGGTGACAAGAACCGGATAGGGGTAGCGACCGATCTTGCCGATGGTGACAAGGGTCGAAAAGGTAGACGGTCTTGCCGATGATGACAAGAACCGGATAGGGGTAGCGACCGATCTTGCCGATGGTGACAAGGGTCGAAAGGGTAGACGGTCTCGCCGATGGTGACAAGAACCGGACAGGGTAGTGACCGATCTTGCCGATGGTGACAAGGGTCGAAATGGTAGACGGTCTCGCCGATGATGACAAGAACCAGATAGGGATAGCGACCGATCTTGCCGATGGTGACAAGGGTCGAAAAGGGTAGTGACCGATCTTACCGATGATGACAAGGGTCGAAAGGGTGTATAAGTGGGATATCGGATGAAGGTTCCGCCTCGGCCTTGCAAATGGCCTTCCGTAAGGAGGATGGTTCATCACTATTCATCATTCATTTTTTTATTCACATTACTGACCTAAGCACCCTTTCGGGTTTTCACCGAGGCCAGCCCCCTCTTGCTTTGCCCGCGCGCCCTTTCGGGTTTTCACGCGGTGGGGTACCCGATTTTGCCTGCGACGCCCTTTCGGGTTTCCGCCACAGCTGGGTTATAGCCATTTTTGCACTTGTCCTAATATAGGAGCAAGCCTGGCAGGATATCCTTATTTTTAACCCCATTTTCTTTTCTTTCTTTTCTTTTTTTTTTTGAATTCGGGATGTAGAAGAATTGGGCCGCGAAGATATTGATTGGCCTTGTCGATGATGATAAGGGTTGAATCCTGCTTCGGTTCGTCGACACCGGCTAGATGTCGGAGCAAGGGATATGGTCTATTAACAAGGATGTAAGATCTGAGTTAGGGTAAAGATCGACCGATCTCGCTGATGATGTCGAGGGTCGAATGTGGGTTTATTCATCGGCATGGGTTATTACAGAGACAAAGGTGGGTTTATTAGCAAGGATGGAAGGTCCAAGCTTAAGGGTAGGGATCGACCGATCTCGCCGATGATGATGACGGTCGACCATGGGGTTATTCATCAGCATGGGTCACATGCCGAGGCACAGATGGAATTATCGACAGGGACGTAAGGTCCGAGTGAAGGGTAGAGATCACCCGACCTTGCCGATGATGACGAAGGTCGAATGTGGGTTTATTCATCGTCCTGGGTTATTGACGAAACAGGGATGGGATTATCAACGAGGACGTAAGGTCCACTTTGAGGGTAAAGATCGACCGATCTCGCCGATGATGACGAGGGTCGAACAGGGTTTGTTAAAGGATTTTCGGTGGGACTTTGATGACTATCCCTTTCGGAGTTTTGTTGGGTGGAGAATAGGAGAGGAATTTGGAAATTACCACTTTACTGACTCAAGCGCCCTTTCGGGTTTTCGCCGAAGCCAGCCCCCCTCTTGCTTTTGCCCACGTGCCCTTTCGGGTTTTCACGCGGCGGGGTACCCGATTTTGCCTGCGACGCCCTTTCAGGTTTTCGCCACAGCTGGGTTATAGCCGTTTTTGCACTTGTCCTGGTATAGGAGCAAGTCTGGCGGGGTATCTCTATTTTTAACCCCATTTTCTTTTCTCTCTTCTTTTTTTTTATTTGTATAGGGTGGTAGGTCGAAGTGCGACGTTCGACCCCTGGTTGACAGTAGATGGCTGTCGGCCGGAGCCCCAGACCTTGCGCCGAGCAGAACAGTTCATTCGTTAGCAAGGGCTGAATGCCAACGCAAAGGAATGATCTCTAGCCGATTCGGGCGTAAGGGCTGTAAAGGCAACAACATGGTGTATTCTTTCGAGAGCTTGGTCAGGGCAGAATGCTACTTACCGAGGAAGGGTAGCTCAGCTAAGGCAAGGTGCCATTAACCAAGAAGAAGGTAGCTCGATTAGGGCGAAATGCCACTAACCAAGGGAAAGGGTAGCTTGATTAGGGCAGAACGCCACCAACCAAGGAAAGGATAGCCAGGTTAGGGCGGAGTGCCACTAAACCAAGGAGAGGGTAGCTTGGTTAGGGCGGAGTGCCACTAAACCAAGGAGAAGGTAGCTCGGTTAGGGTGGAGTGCCACTAAACCAAGGAAAAGGTAGCTCGGTTAGGGCGGAGTGCCACTAAACCAAGGAGAGGGTAGCTTGGTTAGGGCGGGATGCCACTAAACCAAGGAAAGGTAGCTTGACTAGGGCGAAATGCCACTAACCAAGGGAAAGGGTAGCTCGATTAGGGCAGAATGCCACCAACCAAAGAAAGGTAGCTTGACTAGGGCGGAGTGCCACTAAACCAAGGAGAGGGTAGCTTGGTTAGGATGGAGTGCCACTAAACCAAGGAGCAGGTAGCTCGGTTAGGGCGGACTGCCACTAAACCAAGGGAAAGGTAGCTCGGTTAGGGTGGGATGCCACTAAAGCAAGGAAAAGGTAGCTCGGTTAGGGCGGAGTGCCACTAAACCAAGGAGAGGGTAGCTTGGTTAGGGCGGAGTGCCACTAAACTAAGGAGAAGGTAGTTCGGTTAGGGCAGAGTGCCACTAAACCAAGGGAAAGGTAGCTTGACTAGGGCGAAATGCCACTAAACCAAGGGAAAGGTAGCTCGGTTAGGGCGGAGTGCCACTAAACCAAGGAGAAGGTAGCTTGGTTAGGGAGGAGTGCCACTAAACCAAGGAGAGGGTAGCTCGGTTAGGGCGGAGTGCTACTAAACCAAGGGAAAGATAGCTCGGTTAGGGCGGAGCGCCACTAAACCAAGGAAAAGGTAGCTCGGTTAGGGCGGAGTGCCACTAAACCAAGGAGAAGGTAGCTTGGTTAGGACGGAGTGCCACTAAACCAAGGAAAGGGTAGCTTGACTAGGGCGAAATGCCACCAACCAAGGGAAAGGGTAGCTCGATGGGTTTTATCCGACCATCTTATTATTTCATTTCGGGTATATATGTATATATGTACATATATACATGTCTTATTTCACGTATCGATCAACCAATTAACTAACTAGTAATTAACCGACTGATTGACGACGCGGGCGTGCCAGTCACATGAGTGACAATTTTATGATGCGCTCATTCTGACCCGTGTCGGGCGAATGTGAGGTTCGGTCGGGACCAGCAGTCCGCCATACCATAAAGGCTATGGCGTTAATTACATCCCCCACGAGGAGGGAACACCTTTGATTAATTTTCGAGATGAAGGGCTGTCGAGGCCGGAATAAAGGATACAGAGCATGCGAGTGATCATATGAGATGCTATGATTGACTACACACGATTTATTTGGGTGGGCCTCGGTACATGGCGGAGGACTTAGGCCCGAAGGCCACCTTCACGTGTAACAAGACCTCTGATCAGGCATAGCCCGACCTTCCGGCAATGCCATTTGATATACCGAGGAGGCGCACACTCAAGCATACATTGACGCGACCTGAATGCCTGGACTAAGGCATAACGGTGAAAACTCGAGACATATCAATTCAAGCTCGAACAAGCTAATTTATTCAGTTCACTGATCAAAGAGTTTACTTCATTTTTTTATGGTTGACACCAGAAATCATCCCGGGAGCGGGGAAGAGATTGGAATGACACAACGACATGATTCGGCATGAAACCGGTGCAACGCTTGCGAAGATAGGGGTTAAAATGCTTGAAACGGCACCCTGAAACGTAGGTAAATGGCTTAAAACGGCGTCGACAACCGTAGGTGAATGGAAAAGATGTGTTAAACCGGCGCGGCCTGATTGGGGCGCGCCGGGAAGGGCGCGCCGTTTTAAGGCGCGCCGTTTAAGGTGTGCCATGCATGAACGGCGTCGATTTAGCCCAATTTATCAGACACCAAGATTTTTGTTGGTTTATTTATGGATTTATTAAAATGTTTTGAGAGATTTTGAAAGTTGATTGAGTTGATTATTCGTGGATCGATCCCAAGCCATCCAAAAGTTAAGTCACGGGCTCGCGCGAGGTTCATACTCGAGCGCGGTGATCATTCCGAGTTTGGACTCGTTCAAGCCGGAATTTCGGCAGCATCTCCCCATCCCGGAGGATTTGTCGGGGAGAAGCGGGGAGTGCTCACGTGGTGGAGCAACCCCTAAAGGCTGGGTGGCACGACGGCGGCTGGCAAAAACCCGAACGGAGAGGAAAACCCCGAGGTCAAACCTGCTAGGGGCACCAAATCCGTGGGCAACAGTGAGCGGATGAGTTGACTCATGACGGGAGCGAAAACCCCGAGGGCCAGCCTACGAGGGGCACACAACCCAAGCCAACACAATGCTCGAATTGGGACGACCGATCTGGGAGGAAACCCCGAGGGCTAGCCTCTGAGGGGCACGCGACCTACGGTCACCACAGAGCCCACTAGGGGGGCTGTGGATTTGTAGTGTTGGGATTAACCCAATTTCTGTGTGCTCACTGGCCTTATGAAATCCAGTATTGACAAATAGACTCATCGAACCGAGCAGTCAGGATGAAAGATCAAGGGAATGTTCCCCCTCCCCGGGTTACCGAACCCCACTAATGAAACAGCAGAACAGCACGGCGAGAACACTCGTATAATTAGCAGGCCAACGCTAATGCCTGTAGATACGCATACGTACATGCATGTGATCGTTCACAAATTAACACAACATTCATCAGTCGATGCCTAGAAAATAATGACGGGAATGTGGGGACGGCCTGGTCTCCCTCCGTTCATGGTCAAGAACAGAAAGGGTATTAGGAGGACAGCCCAGACAGGTTGAAGGAACACGCATATAGACTCACCTCACACGGTGAAAATCCTTGACATTCGATCAGAAGAGAAACCCCCGGGGAGGGGGATTAATGTAGCCCCTACCATAGTAGGGCATGTAGCGTCGAGGGAGACGGAACGGGAAGAAAATCATTCAGACAGAGGAACGCACGGAGCTTCGCATTCATCCTCCACGGTGCCGGCATCGCTGCAGGGCGCCGTTTCACTGGCTAAAAGGAAAGGGGAAAAGCAACAGGGAAGAAGGGAGATCCAGAGGAAGGAGAAGGCAACATTCATTCACGATATGAACAACAGAAAAGGGAAGTGCACAGAGCATCATTCCGGCGCCGGCGTTGTCGCTCGGCCACCGTTTACATTAATAGACGAGACTCATTACAGACGAAGAGAAAGAACAGAGGTGCTGGTGAAGGAGGGGAGGTCAGGCTCGTATCATCGCCCCTCCCCTCACTCACTTACATTGTATCAGAGAAAACCGAAGATGAAACGAAGGGGGTCCGCCGGGAGAAAACATGGGAAACCCACCTAGGTAGATGAGAAACGGATGCTCTCCTTCTCCGATTCCGGGAGGCTCGGGTGGAGTGGGGTGGCGGCCGCCGAGAGGCTCAGACGGAGGCTTCTTCAGACCGAAAAACCCTCGACCCCTCTCTCTGGACCTCTCTTCTTTCTTTCTAATTCTCCTTTTGTTTTCTTTTGATTTCGCCTCCTCTCTTTTTTTCCGTCGAAGACAGGCTATATAGCCTTCTTCTAATCCGGCGCCCCAGGGAGGGGCGTGCCGGATTCGATGGCGCCGGGACACACGGCATTAGCGTGCCGGATTGATGGCGCCGGGACACCCCCGATTGGCATTAGCGTGCCGGATTGATGGCACCGTATTAAAGGGCACCGACATTCCTTCACGTGCCGTTTTAACTTGTTTGCTCAGCACGGCTCGGCCGGTGGGTCCGGGGATGATTCCGGAAGCTCCCGTTGACTGTTCCTTCCATGCTGGCCTTTGCAAAACCTTGACGTGGTGTCGAGGAAGCTCTCGATATGACGAACAGCCTTGATCAGACCTCCGCGTGTGTCTGGCCCGATCATACGGATATCCTGTTGACACGGTCTTCGACACTATGATTTGTGCTTCTGGTCGAGACGGACTCGTGCTCGAGGCTTCTTGGCGGGACGGCGTTGCATCCCGGATGATTCTACCCTGAATGGCAATCAATTGGCCACTAATGGGCCCATTAAGACGAGGAGCCGAACCCATGTCGGGTGATCGGGGCCCTCTGCTGACAGAACCTTCGGCCCCTTGTTACGGACGGCCGGGGATGTTTTTCCTCCTTAGGAGAGCCATTGGGTAGACCGTCGTCCTTGATCGGGCGACGGATGTGGGGTAGCGGCATGACGAGGTCGATGCCGGATCATTGGGCTGGCTTGATCGCGCTGCCGGTTGGTTGTGGGTTCATTCCGACTCTCCTAAGGTGAAGTCCCCGGTGTTCCCTTCAAGGTGGCTCGGGGCTCTGGCAGCTTAAAGAATCTTTAGTAGGTTGATCTTCATCGGCTTCTGTGCTTCAGTGGGCCGTATCATTCGTCTTTGCGGCTTGGTCGTCGAAGGATCATATTTTGAGTGCCAACAGCACCACCCCTCAAAGAGATAGTCTGTTGCGCCGGGACTTTTTGTCTTTGATTTGGAGACCCAGATTTATCAGGCACACATGCGACGGGCTCAAGACGTCCCGCGGGGAACTGTACTGCCACTCTTGCCATGCCTTTTATTCATAATTTTGCATTGATTCATATATGATCTTCATTTGACAGCCCTTATTGACTAGATATTGCATGAAAGCTCACTTTCGAGGGTCAAGACTACCCCTATTTGAGACCTCTCTCGTATTAGGGAGCACATAGGTTGGTCATCTCATCCATCAATCTCTTGCCCCTTTGCACTTGGTCGAGCAGAGAAAAGAAAAAGGCCTTTGTGCATACCCATGGTATGGCCAAAGCAGCAACGGTGTTACTCAGAGAGATCGGCTATGGCTCACCGTGTAGTGTGGGAAAAACCCATACTCAAAGGTCACCCTCAACGATCGGGGAAAGAACTGGATTCCCAGTGCGGAGCTATCACCAGCCTAAGGATGCTGCAGAAGCGAACTCATGTGACTAGGCTTAACTAAGCAAATCTCTAAAAGCCACTTAACCATGTTGAGGGATAGCGTTATAACCATGTGCAGAAACAATAGAAATAATGAAAATGAAAGCATGTTTCTTTGTCCAAAATAAAGATACCTTTGCAAATCCATGGCGTGGAAACCGGCATCCTGAAGCGATCTCGATCATCGAGCTTTGAGGAGCGCGAGTAGCTATGTATTCCTTGCTTGACAGGACGAAAGGGAGAGGATAGCAAAGGATCAAAGATTCCTCTACACGGAGGAGCGGCAGACATTAAACTAGACGAATAAGGATAAAAAGGAAGAGAGATGAGGGCTAGAACTCCCTCATTAAGGCACAGAGACCTTGATAACAATGAACCAATTACAGAAGAAACCAGATTAGCCAAGATCAAGGCGGACTAAAGCCTCGAAAACATCAAGAGAAAGGGTGAAGACCCCAAAAGGGTGAAGAGGAGAGAGTAGAAAGATGAGAAGAAGAATCATCTGATATGATCGGAAAAAGAGAATGGTAGACATCCGACAAGGTCGGAGAAGAAGAATGAGGACCACCCGATAGAGTCGGGGAAGGAGAATCATAGACACCCGACAAGGTCGGGGAATAAGAAGGAGAACCCAGGGATACCGGAAGAGAAGAATCAGAGGAGGACATAGGCTGAGGCCGAGCATGGTGAGGAGATGGAAAGTTCGGAGGTTCCGGATGGGAAAAGGAAGAACGGGGATTCGTGAACCCGAGATGGGAGGAGAGAATCATGAAGGGAGAATTAGGAGAGGGCAGATACACCACCCAGGGGTGGGAACCGAGCAGAAGAAATGATGAGTGAAATGAAGAAGAAGGAAGAGAAGTGGACCCCTGAGTGCACAATTGACGGCCCTTAAACTTACACCGCCGCCTCTTCTTAGCTGATACTTCTTGAACATGGACTCGCCTGACGCGGACTCGGACCTTCTGCCTTCTCAATCTGTAATACTTTCTCAAATAACGGGTCCACCTGACAGATGGCCTGGCCCGGTCATGAATATGCAGCTTCATCAGGGCAGTTGCCCCTAGACACCTAGTGCTAACAACAGTAGATGGACATTCTTGAACAACTAACTCCTCATAATGTTGAATATCATAAAACCATGGAGTCTTATTACTTGGCACAAGTAGCATGAGATTCGGCATCTCCACTCGGCAACTGGGCACGAAGCATAACTCCCTTACCAGAAGAGAAGGATGAAACTGAGGGAGAGTAATGCGCGGCATTGACATGGCCGGCTTGCTAATGAACAAAGGGAGATTGCATAGAATGTGCAGAATGTCCTTGGAGAATATAGAAGATACGACCAATTGCCCTTTGAACATAGAGTGCATAATCTGCTTGGCGACCGTATGCGTTAGCACAACACCAGTAGAGAACCCTTCTTGGCCTGTCATCTGAACAGCAATAGAGCGAGGAGAAATAATAACATCAACGGTGAACTCTCCGGCGAGCAAGGAGATTGCCACCGGCCTCGCTCGGGAAGAAACTGGCATCAACTCAAGGGAACTCTTCTTAGCAACTCTCATCTTTGAAAGTAGAGGCGCATCATCCCCAAAATAACCAGGGACGAGGACACGAACCGGCATCCGACAGATAAAATCTTGAATCTTGAAATGCAAGGCCGACACTGAATCATCCTGACTTGGCTTATTGTCTCCCTGGGGATTAGACTCGAGGGGCACCAAAGGAAGCGCACACCCGCTCCGTGGGGTGGAAGTGGTTGGAGAAGTAAAGGGAATATGTTTGGGTGGAACACGTGAAGGTTTGTAAGGCATGGAGGCTCCAACGGGAGTGGTGATGTAAAGTGAAGGCGCATGCGATGTGGCGATGATAGGCTCGGGTGGCGACAAAGGCGAAGGTGAAAGCGTGGCTAAGGGTAAAGGTAAAGGCAAATGTGTGGCTTGCTCAGGCTCGGGCAAAGGTGATGGCGGAGATGGAGGCAAGGGTGGAGATGGAGGTGGTGATGGAAGCACTGGTGGTAGAGATGGAGATGATGGTGATGGCAATGGAGATGGTGAGGATAGTGATGAAGGCGATGGGGGTAGTGGACATGGAGGTGGAGAGGGTGAAGAGGGTGGTTGTGGTGTCCACCGTTGACGTGTCGATACAACGCGTCGAGCGGTGTTGGGGATAGAAGTAGTGGTAGTGGCGGTGGGAGAAGAAGGGGAGGCACTAGCATGAGCAGAGGCTTGGGTTTGTGGCGGGGATGGAGCCAGGGTAAGAGATGGCGGAGGTAATGGAGTAGGTGATGGAGCGGGTGCATTGCTAGATAAAGAACCACAGGGGTGCCCCTGGTCTTGAAGTAACGGAGACGGCTGCCCAGGCTGAACTTCTTGCTGCTGCTGTTGGCTGCGGAGATGTAAAATGACTTTATGCATAGCGGCCCAATCAATCCTTTTCTTAGCTTCCAGATTATAAACATAATCTCGGCACTCGGGGCAATCCTCAACCAAATGCCCCTGCTGGCGATGAAAATCACAGAACTGAAGCATATCCCCAACCCTGGGTCGGCAAGGCACAACCGGAGAGGGTGGCAACGCGTGAGTGGCCATCAAAGCCCGAAATATATCGGTGAAACACTCCGGCAACGGAAGATGAGGAGCCTGCTTCGGACAAGGTGGATGCCGAAGGATATGTAATAGTGGAGAAGGTTTTGGAGACGGAAGTGGAGGTTGCGTAGGCAGGAGTGCGTGGCTAGTGGTGGAGGGCTTTGGTGATGGCATGTGTGGAATGGAGTGGGGAGGTATGTAGACAACATCTACTTGCTCGGGATGTGGTGTTCCCTTGACCGGAAGTGTAGATGGAGATGGGTATGCGGACGCAGGAGGTTGACTCATGGAAGGTTGATATGCGGTGGTGTATGGGTACGTAGAGGCAGGAGGTTGGCTTGTGGAGGGATATGTGGTGGAAGGCTGACTCATGACCGGCTGACTCATGGGAGCGTAGGGTTGGCACATGGAGGGTGAAGGTTGATATGTCGAAGTGGATGGTGGAGACTCGGGGTCAAGGGAATCTTGGATTTGTTGGCGAATGAAGCGGGCTCGGCTGTATAACTGTTGCCAGGAGGTGATGTCGTTGAGGGCTAAGATAAATCGATACTCGGGCGCGGCATTGGATATCAGCATCTTGATTTGTTCTCCCTCCGGTATGTGCCCCGGGACTTGCGCGGCCAAGCGACGCCAACGATCGGCAAAGGTGCAGAAATCCTCTTCGGGCTTCATTATCTCATGGGCCAGATCCGCCATAGAGTACTTGGGCCCAACCTGGTCTTGAAACTGCTGTATAAATTTTTCTTGAACGGCTTGAAAATTCACAACTTGCTCTTGCGGAAGAGAGAAGAACCAATCCCGAGCCGGGCCTTCCAATGACAGACTAAATAGATAAGCCATCAAGTGTTGGTCATGTCGAAACTGGGCCGACTCATAAACAAACTTCTTCAAGTGCACATACGGGTCACCGACTCCACTATAACGGCGATATGTGGGAATTTGTGATGGAGGTGGGAGCCGAAGACCTTGGAAAGCGAACGGAACACTTAAAGAGGATTTGAGATCGATCCGACGTTGAAGCTCATCAAGCTGGCGTTGGGTTTGAGCAATCATCTCCTGGGTAGGGAGACATCGAGAAGAATATGGGCCAACTTGAGCAAGAGATTGTGAATTAGGACCAGTATGATGGTGTTGGGCCGGATAAGAGGATCCGGGCTGAGAAGAAAAAGGGCTCATTCTGGGAATGGAAGGGTGAGCGGGCCTGGAAGAGATGTTAGAACATGGGTTGAATGGGCCAGCAGCAACATGGGCAGAATAATGAGGCCCATTAAGAGAATAATGCCCATTAGCAATTGGGCCAGCAACATATGAAGGAGAAGGAGGAGGCCCATGAATAGAAGATGGCCCATTATGAGAAGAAGGCCCATTAAGATGAGATGTAATAAGACGTTGGGCCTGGGCCGGGTCCATTTGGTGAACAAGGCTTGAAAGATGGGCCATGAGATTAGCCTGTTCCTTGGATGGATCAGAAGGACCACGGGAAGATGGTCCCGCGTGGGAAGAGGATTCCATGCGAGAATAGGAAGAAGATTGAGAAAAAGAATGATACAAGGCGTTAGAATGATACTCCATCAGGGCAAATGGAGACTTAATACAAGGAGATCAAGGACAGTACAAATGGGGAAGCAAGGGCTTAATGGGCTTGAGAACAAGGGGGGCTGACCCACTAATGTAAAGACGAATGGACAATAGACCACGGGACAATGGACTGGACAATGAACACACAAAATGGGCTAAGCTAAATGGGCCTAACAACAACAAAACATATGGATGATGAAAGAATGCAACACAAAAACCACTAATGGGCTTGGACAAGCCCAAACAACACAAACAATGCAATGTGAGAGTTTTCACCCAAGTCAAACATGTTGATATGATGGAAAATCTTTTAGTGGTTTAATAGACCTTTTAATGATTTGAATTAGGAAAAATTCCCTCAAGATAGGAATCCTATGGGAATAAGGTCCAAACTTTGTGTTGACTAAGGTTAACTCCCTTACACGTATGCAAATGCAAGCCTAAGGTGTGGAAAGGTACAACCGGCCCGGCGTCCGTGTGGGAATCCACGGCTCGCAGGGACTTATGGAGTTCCCGGATAAGATCACCTAGTCGAGCCCAAGGAATATGGGAGCGAGAGGATCACTTACCAAGGTAGGAAATGCAACTATGATATGCAATGTATGACCCTATGTGCACCGGAGTGCGTGCAATTTCTAACTTAAAACTAGAAAATCAAGACTAGATTTAACTATGCAAACATGATCCAACTAAAACAAATAGTATATGGATGGAAAGACAATACAAAGGTCTGCACAACGGGCCTAAGAACAGATCAATCTAACCCCGGGAGGTCAATCAAATCACTGAGCAAATTTACCCCCATGAACCTGTGCGCAGACCACATGCAGATTTTATGGACAAAATGCTAAAATGATGACAATTTTTAACTAAGCAAATGAGACCCAAATGATGCAAATAAGCTATGGATGGAAAGACAATACAAATGACTATCCAATGGAACAAAAATCAGTGCAATCAGACACCGAGAAGGTAATCAAATCACT
The DNA here is from genome assembly GCA_022559845.1 of Amorphophallus konjac. Taxonomy (NCBI): domain Eukaryota; kingdom Viridiplantae; phylum Streptophyta; class Magnoliopsida; order Alismatales; family Araceae; genus Amorphophallus; species Amorphophallus konjac. The sequence goes on from CM040126.1 coordinate 347,793,565, forward strand.
GAGTAAAGATGTACCTGTGAACCTGTCCCTGAGCCTGCCTGCAAAACTTATGCAGAAAACTTAAAAAGTTGGACAATATTAGAATATGAAAATGTTAACCAAATGATGCAAATGATATATGGATGGAAAGACAATACAAAGGGCTATCCAACGCAACAAGAATCAACTCAATCGGACTCCGGGATCAAAAGTTATGCCCTGATGAATATGGCCCTGTGAACATGCGCGCAAGACTGCCAGAAGCTGTAACGGTCTACCAAATGACCGTTATATGAGCGTGACGGTCTACCATAAGACCGTCACATAACCAGAGCCCGTAAAAAATGAAAAATTGTGGGAGAATGGAGGAAATACTACCTAAACATGAACATGCACCCACCCAACCTACAAAAGAGCATGAAAACAAGCGTGATGGGCATTGTTGTCCCACCGTGATCGCCAAAAAACTGTTGATTTGTTTTAATTAGATTCCTATCCCGCCCCCTTTAAATACATACATGCATAAACATGTGAATCAAAGACAAGGGGAATGAAAGGATGAGAAATACTAACCGTGATCGCCACCAAGGTTCCAACAACGCCAAAGGATGAAGAAGTGTAAAGAATGTCACCGTGTACCATAGAACTTAAAGACTTGATCGCGCTCGACAAACGAGGTGCGGGGAACTTGTGGATTCAAACCTCCTCTCCTTCCAGCCGGCTAGAGAAAGAGGGCCTCACGTTGTATTCATGCTCTCCTGCAAAACAAAGATGAAACACAGGCAAAAACCCATTAGAACATGAAGTGTAGAAATCTACCCAAAGTGATAAAATAGCATGAATAAAAGGGGGAGAACGCACCGGGGGGAGGTTTTTAACCCCTGTGGAAGGGTGGAAAAGATAGGTGGGTGTGTTGTGCATGCATGAGATTTGAAATCACGAGATTTGATTGAGAGAATAGAGAGAAATCATTGATGCAAAACAGAGAAAAACACATATGTAGCAGAAAATATAGAAAACTGTGATGATTTGTTATTTTGAGGAGACTAGAACTAAGAGTGTAGACCATGAAATCAAGCCCAGAATGATGCAATGGAAAGCTAATACTTCCCTCTTCAAGATAGGGTCGAAGTTGTGAGTCGGCGTTGCAGCATGGCTTCGTCGCACGTCCGGAAAGAGCCCCCCTTTGCAACTACGAACTGGGCAGCTTTTATAGAGTTTTGTAAGAAGGCATCATCTTCTTATCATGATTCCTGGAGATAGAGTCCAAGATAAATCGAGTTCTTTAGATCAAACTCGAGATAATACTAAGGACAAGAGATAGGAACAAACAGGGATCAATTCGGAGGAGGATTCTAGAAGATATGGCTCTTGGAAGGTAGCCCCGGAGCCTTATCTGCAGAGTTTGAGTTGAACCAGGACACCTAAATCCTGATCTTGCGACCCAGATCTTGAGAGATATAGCCAATGAAATTCGGAGTTCTTTAGACCGAATTCAAGATAATACCAAGGAGAAACCATAGGAACAAACGGCGCTCAATTCGGAGTAGAATTCAAAAAGTTATGGACTCTACAAGGGGGCCACGGCGCACAGAAACGGAGCAGAGTCCAGCACGAATTGGACTCTCAGGTGTGTGTAACGGTCTATCATACGACCGTCAGAGTGATGTAACGGACTAGGGTGGGTCTGTCACACTGTAGAGGTCGAACGGGACGATTTCGGGCAAGTTTGACTGTGACGCATCTACAGTAGACCGTCACAATGCTCTGACGGTCTTACGATAGACCGTTACACTGATGTAACGCACCTACACTAGACCTTCACATCGATGAAGGCAGATTCCAGGTAGACTGCACGTGACTTTGGAAATTGAAGCGTAGCTCTTAAACGGGGTAGAAATAGCGAAAGTGGTAGAAGAAGAAAGTGTAGATAACTGAGAAAGGAACAACTTTCATAAAGAAAGCAAGATGAGAAAATGATCAGAAGAGGGAGAAAATGGGGCTGGAAGAGAGGAAAATTCTGAGACATAGGTGAACAGCACAGCACGCCAGAAAAATGTGAATACCTCACAATAGGTGTAGAACTGGCCAACGGCGTAGAAGAAGAAGTTGTAGATCTTTGAAAGATGAACAACTTTTATGAAGACAACTTTTTGAATAGATGACTGGAAGTGAGTGAAAAAGAACCACTTTTAGGACTGTACAGTGAGAGAGAGTCGATTACTTGAGGGAAGTCGACCTAAATGGGCCGAAAGTCGACTTGGAAGTCAGAATTTGATAAGATAATCTCCAGGGCTCTAAGAAATCATGATCTCCAAGACTCAAAGGATAGGGAATGGTAAAAAATGGGCTCGAAATTCATCCAAGAAAGCTCCAAAACAACGGCTAATTCGGGATATAAAAATGATGAATAAGAGAAATAACTCAACTTGTGGGCTAAAACGGGTGTCAACACCGGTCTTTGATCTAACAGATCTAACAATCTGCAGAGGATCCTACTTGTTCGTGGTGCATTTCAAAGTGGGCTTCTCGTGCTCGGTGCTTTGTTTCATTGACTTGTGCTTTGCCTTGTTTATCTGGTTTTTGGTTCATTTCTTGTCGATTGTTTTGCGCATTGAATCTGTGTGCCATCTGTCCAAATGGGTCATCCTCCGGTTTATGATGGTTCTAACTTTAATAGTTGGCTAGGAGGCCTATGTGTGTACGTAGACTCCATTGATCCCAAACTATGGAATCTACTATCTAAAGGCTCACACAAACTGCCTCATGATGATATCAAGTGGTCTAGAGAGGACAGAATAAAGAACCATGACAATGTCATAATTCTTAATATCTTGAGAGCTACGATTAATACTGATATATATCCCTTTGCTCTCAGGTGCACTTCTAGAAAAGAGATATATGACAGAGTCATTTCTGCACATAACCAACAAGATGATACTTGCATGATGGCTGATCGGAGAAATGATCATGAGGAAACTGCATCCAAGCAAGAAGAAAATGAAGAAGGAGATGAAGATGAGGTACCTTCTGAATTTGATAATTATGATATGGATGATTGGATTGTAGCATACAGTGATCTACTTGATGCTTACGAAAAGATGAGAAAACGAAATAAATCTCTAAAAAGAAAGTTGAATGAACATGTGAATGCTTATTCTAGAGGTGAAAACCCTGAAATTCTGAAAACTGAAAATGAAATATTCAGAAGATAACTACAAGATTTTGATTCTGTTACTTCAGATTTAGATCATTTAAAATCTGAAAAACAAACTCTCATGAAACAAAATGACTTACACAAAAAGGAGAATCAAGAGCTTGTTTGTGAAATTGCTGAACTAAAGGAAAGACTTAGTTTAACTGATGATGATCAGACTCATAGCAATGATGTAGTTCAATATGAAAAACTCATAAAAGATTTAGAGTGTGTTAGCTCTGAATTGAATGTCTTGAAATCTAAAAATGAATGTCTTAAGAAAAAGAGCTTAAAAGTCAATGCTGAAACTACATGTGAATCTGATTGCATGGATTGCTCATGTCTGAAAGAAGTTAATGAGAGACTTCAATTTGATCTTGAATGGTATAAAGATATAGTTGCATCTTTAAGAAATGAGAATAAGGAATTGCTCAATAAATATACTGCAGAGTCAGACTGCAACCAATGTTCCTCTCTAAGAGAATGCAATGAAGAACTCTACAATGAAAATGAAAGACTAATGAAGCTGCTTGCCTCTCTTAAAGAAGAAAACAAAGACTTATTGAAGGAGAAATTGGAGGCTAAAGAAGCAATGAATCTAGAGCTTCAGAAAAATCTCAACAAACCTCAATCTGAGAAACAATAGGAAATGTTTTATGAATGTTAGTTTTCCTCAGAAGATTGGGTGATTGATGGTGAACTCTTAAAGCAAAACAGTAAACTGAAAAAGGAGAATGAAGAGTTGAAGTTTCTAAATACTGAAATGTCTGAGAGGCTCTTAATGCTAGAAAAAGGGACGAGTGTAAACCTGGTGAGCTCTAGTGAGTTGCTGAATGCTGAACAAGAAATTGTAAACATAAAGACCATCAATCAGATGTTAAACGAAAAGGCTGTGTGCTATGAAGATAAAATTGCTAACTATGAACTTCATGTCTCCAAACTGTAATCTGAAATTTCAAGGTTGACTGAATCTTTGGCTAAATTTGTGAGTGGAAAAGATAATTTGGATAAGCTCCTTGGTTGCAAAATCAATTTCCAACGTGAGGGTCTGGGGTTTAACCCAGCTAATAAAAAGGGGATTGACAGTAAGCTTCACACTTCATTTGTGCATAGCTCTGAGCCAACTAGTCCATCTAGTGCACCTGTCTCAACAATTGGTATCAAATTCAGTGCACAGAAAAACCAAAAATCCACAGTTAGTCCCAAAACTGTAGAACAAAATCAAAAATTGAAAAAGAATGACCATCTACAGAAAAAGGACAAAGACACTCCTGTTGTTACAAAAATTGTTGCACACAAGTCACATGAACTCCCACAAACTCACACTAAAAAGGGGTCATGTTGTTATTGTGGGAAATTTGGTCATGAGATGACTGAGTGCTTTGTGATAAAGGAGGATGATCTGAAATTTAACAGAATTCATGCTAGGAATTCTCAGGTTAAGAAATCTTCTTTAGCTCAGAATAAAAGAATTCAGTGCTTTTATTGTCACAGAATTGGTCATCTTATGCAAAATTGTAAGCTAAAGAAACAGAATGATTTCAATGCTAGAAAATTGCATGATAGAACTGTTCAGACTAAAAATCATGCAAATCATAAGAAGAACATTCAATGCTCTCATTGTGGTAAAATGGGCCACATTGCAGCCCACTGTTGGCATAAATAGGGAAATAATTTTGAATTTGTCAAATTTCATGCAAATAAAAATGTGTTTGGTAGGAATAACATTTTTTTTGAAGAAAAGAATCTTGCATGCTTTGAATGTGGAAAAACTGGCCGCCGAGCTTCTGAATGTTGGTGGGCAGGTAATGGTTTTAAAAGTAAGCGTATCAGATGCTTTGAGTGTGGGAAAAATGGCCATACAGTCAAGGATTGTTGGCATGTTCAGAAGAAGTCTGTTAACCCTCATGTAGTCAAATTCCCTGCAAAACCATTTGCAAGACTTTCATACAATAACTGTGGGAAGTAAGGTCACAAATCTTCTGAATGTTGGCTGATTAAGAATAAGATACAGAATGTTCATGTAAGCAACAGATAATCTTATGCTCATGCACATAGGCCTCATGTTTTTGCTAATGTGCATCATAATAAAGTCAATAATTCTGTTGGTACATGTAGATATTGTGGAAAATTTAGACATTCTATGGATGATTGCTTTCTGATGAAATTTGATGTTGATCTAGCTAAGAAACAGGTTAGAACACTTGTCAGGGCTAAGGCAGGACCCAAAGCTGCTTGGGTCCCTGCAGGATCAAAATTTGCAGGTGTGCCTTGGATTGAGAAATAAAAAGAGGGATAAATAAACCAAGGCACCCAAGATGATAAAGCCCCATTCAGGTAAATTCTAAAAACTTTGTATTCTGAATTTGTGTGATTTGAATGCACTGCATATCATGATAATTCTTTTGTGCATTGTCTAACTGAATCTAATTAAAAAATCTGAAATGCTCATGGAAATGATTGTAGTTTATCTCTGAATGCATTGCATATAAATGTCATGATGCATGATTTGTCAAACTTCTTGTATGTGGTATTACACTAATTTGCATGACCACCATGGTATATTAAATAGTAAGCTACTAAAAGGCAGGTAAAATCTGTCTAGAGGTTCTTACTATGTGTGAGATGGTCTTTTAGACCAAGCTCTCCGCCTAGTACCATGGGTCATATCTCTTTATAGGACAGTCTGAATGAGCATAAATTTTAAAATCATGTTTCAGTGCTTTAATTGCATATCATGCGCTTTGTAAGGGGGAGTTTGACTGATGTTTGCATAATCATGATAATCTCATTTGCTGAATGCATTACATATCTATGTTCAAGAAATTTCTCCAGGAGAGCCTTTACACATGCATACATGTAGTTAGCTGCATTGCATTTCCTTGCATTGAAAAATCTAAAAAAAAAATGACTCATTGCATCTAGATAGGGGGAGCATTCCTGTTTCATCTCTTCACCTCTTGAACTCCTTCTGTCTAGTAATCTGATCCATTCTTGGCAAATGTGTGGTTCACTTGAATTCCCTGCTGTTTCAACTTGTGTAGTTGTTCTGTCTGTACTCAAGACTCAGCTAGTGTCTTCTAAATTGAACTGTTCTAATGTTAAATCCTTGTCTAATCATGATTGCTCTCTGCTACTCTCTCGATAAAAATACTTTGTTGACTCCACTGATTTGCTAAAATGTCATTGATTCATCTGAATAAGGAAAGATTTTAGTCAGTGCACCCTAGACATAAATCAGACATATTCTGAAAAGAAGAAACTTCTATTATACTGGCTTAAGAATGTTTTGATAAATCAAATTGATTTAAGTCTAATGTATTTCCTAAGTTTTGATGTAAAAGACTTGAAAATATCTGAATCATCATGCTTAATAAATCTTAACCAATTGTCTCATGAACTTCATGCAAAACTTTCTAAAATCTGAAATTTTAAAAGACATGGCTATCCTTGGTTAAGATACATGTAGAAGGTATTGTTCTTAAACATTTCAGTGTACTGAGCTTTGTTTGAAAAATCTGAAAATATTTAAAAATTGCAAGAGCAATGACTTTGGTCACAGAGAAACTGGGTTCTCTATCAAAGAAATAGAGTAAGCCCATGTCATGAAGTGCCATAGTTACCTCTCTTATAAAAATGATTGAAAATCTGGCAGAGCAATGGCTTGGTTGTGTTGAGTAATTGGGGATTCTGGCCTCTTATCAAGGTGTCTCCTCATGTAAAAAGACACTCCAAATTGCTAACTCTGTTCTCTTTGAGAGGCTATATGGTTGTCACACTGAGTAACTGGGTCACTTCACCTAAGACATTTTGTGCCTCACGTAAAAAGGTGTTGACTGAACCAAACTTGCTCAGGAAAAATAAGTGCTGATCAATAGAAAATTCTGAAAAACTAAAGACAAGTTCAGATACAATTATCTCTGTTTAATCTTAATATTATCTTGTGTAACTTCCATAGGAGTCATTGATTTTAAATGAGTAAGATGGAAAGAGGTTAAACATGAATGTCAGAAGAGTTTTTGGTTCATTTATATTAAAAGGTGTTTCAGATATGAGTAATGAATTTTCAGATATGACTTTGGATTCATCATTCTTAAATCATGATGATAAGTTTAAACTCATTCATAATCTATTATAATTGAAGAATCTGAAATTCATTTACAATGATTTATGAATTTGGTGTGCTAATGAAAATCTGTCTTCTTCATTTATTCATTGTGCTTACAGACTGTGGTAATCCTTGAGTACCCATGTGCTCTACTGATAGATGCTCATCACCTCTTTCACTCCATCTAATCAGGGGGAGTTTTCCTATCATGCTGAGTGTCTTTCATAAAGGGGGAGATCTAGTCAGCATTCTTGAGTGTCCCTATGCTTTTGTTGATATTCTCCCTTCATCTCAATTGGTATCAACCTTCAAAACATTTCTGATCATTATTCTATTCAGGGGGAGCGTTTAATTCACTCATCTTATACAGTCTTATTCTTCCCTCTTCAACTAATGTCTTTTTGCTGAAGTCAAAGGGGGAGAAATAATTGATCAAGTCAATATGACTCATAGTGTTGCAATCATCAAAAAGGGGGAGATTGTTGTGTCCCTGTGGTTTTGATGATAGCAAACACTATAAGTCATCATCTGTTTGTCTGCATACTGTTTGAGTCTGCATATATACCTGAACTTTGTTGAATGAATGTTTCATCGAACATCTTATCTGACATAACCAACGAACAGGCTGAGACTGTGTGTTGTGTGCATTGGTGCATTTCATAATTGTTGATGCATTTCATAATTACATTTTATCTGGAGTGTGTGATGTTAGTATGTACAATGGGTGATGCTGCCATACCCCTTCAGATTCGCATGTCTGTACATTACATATGTCTGTGCTGCACTCATAAGTCCATACATTGTTTGTGCAACGTTTATTCTGATAAGTTCATACAGTGTCTTGTCTGTACGTTACATAGTCTACACATTGATTAGTTGCACGTCTTCTGAAGTCTACACATTGCATATGAGCATCTTTGTAGTGTCTGGCTAGCAAGTCTATACATCGTCAGGGCTCTTCATGCATGTGCATAGTCTATACATTGTGCATCTCGTTGACAAGTCTGCACATTGGACTGTTCATGCATCACTCCATTGGCCAAGTTTGTACACTGGCCTGTTCATGCATCATCTCTCGTTGAACTCCTAAGTCTATACATTGGATCGTCTTTCATTGCGTCTTATTTTCATAGCTAGTCTGTACAGCCTTCAGTTGCATTCACTCAAAGTGTGTACAGCCGTCCGTCTCAGGTAGCGTCTCTATTTGTGTCTCACTGTTGAAGTCTGTACATCGTTTCACTGTTAAAGTCTATACAGACTTCAACATCTCATGCAGTGTCTCTTTTAAAGTCAAAGTCTGTACAGTCTCTCTTAACATCTCTGCTGAATGAAAGTCTATACATTGCACTGTACATCGGACCAAGTCTGTACAGTCTCATTTGAAGTCTATACAGTGCATCATGTCTGAAGTCTGTACACTGCACTGTAGTTTGCACGAAGTGAAGTCTGTACATCCACCAGTTCAACTTCGAAGTCTGTACATTGGCATCTTTACCGTCGGTGCACCCGCAAGTCTGTACATTGGTACCTTTACCTACGTTACACTCGCAAGTCTATACATTGGTACCTTTACCTATGTTGCACCTGCAAGTCTATACATTGCTCGAGTTGAGGTATGTACAGCCATTGTCTTGCCAAGGTATATACGTTGTGAACCTTCAAGTCTGTACAGACTTTGCCTTGTTCAAGTCTGTACATCGTCCAGTTCTTTGGCAAGTCTATACCTTGTGAAAGTCCATACATTCGATTGCTTTGCCTTGGTCAAGTCTGTACAGCCATTTCCTTTGGCAAGGTCTATACATCGTCTGTCTTCTTAGAGACTCATGCATAACATGAAGTATGTCCATCGCACATCATTCAATTCTGTACATCGTGCATCTAGTGTTTCAAGTCTATACAGTGTTGCACGTTGTGTCTGTCAAAGTTTACACACTGCTTCTTCATGCATTGAAGTCTGCACAACGTGAAGTCTATACATTGCTTCAGCCTTGCATCCACAAAGTCTGTACAATGCCATAGACTTGCATACATGAAGTCTAGACAGCCTGTGTTCGTAACACAGAGTCTGCACATCGTTCAAGTTTATACAATGTCTACACACTTCATCATGGTTGATTTTGCTTGAAATTTGACGCCCATCAGTAGGAGCGTCCATTCTGAATCTGACGCCTAGGAAAGAGTCGTCTTTTAGTTGTGCTTCAATTTATCAAAGTCTAGACATTGTCTCACTTGCTTGAATAAAGTCTGTACATCCATTTGCCAGCAAGTATGCACAATGTTCTTCATGCATTATCTTGCTTAATGCATTCTACGTTACTCATTAGCAAGTCTGTACAGCATATGTTCTTCATATATGATCAAAGTCTACACATTGCATTACACTTCAGAAGTCTATACAACGTCTGCACATCACACACTGCAAAGTCCATACATTCCTGTCGCTCTGCAAAGTCTATACACTGTATTGTGCATACTATGAAGTCTGTAGAAGGTGTCGACACTAAACTGATAAGTTTCTGTTCGACTGACTGACAGGGACTAAAGTGCAAAGATGATGACTTGGCACGTGATCCAAGATGCTGAGAAGCTGACACGTGGACTGAGACACTTTGGCGGGAGATGTGGAAGACACACGCTGCCCTAATCGGCTGCTATAAAAGGAAGCTTTCTTCCACTGAAGAAGACAGACGAAGGGGATAACGACAGAAGAGAAAGAGAGTGATCGAGAGAGAAGGAAAGAGCTGTAGAGAGGCAAAGAGTAGAAAGAGCAGAAGAAAGAAAAGAGAAGCTGAGAGCCAGATAGAGAGAGCCTGCGAAAGAGAAGAAAAAGAAGAGTGAGAAGAAGAGAGAGCTAGAGTAAACGAAGCTTCAACTGAAGATCAGTTTCTGCTGGACCGTGGATCAAATCCAGGCTAGCCAGCTCCTGCGAGAGCCACATTTTGATTTTATATCTCCAACTTTCAGTTGCTGTATTTTCTTTTATTGTTTTCTTTTCAAACTGAACCTTGTTCTTCCGATTGCCCTGTTGGGGATCGGGTTCCTCCTGTGGTTTCAGGAGAAGGGAGATTTGTTTCTCCGGTTTGCTGGTGACTTTGTGTCATCAGTGGTTCCCTCCTTCGTGGAGGAAGAGAGGTCCGAGACCTCTGGTTTGAAGGTGACTTGGTGTCACTTGTGCTTCCCTCTGGACTTCAGAGGAAGGGAGACTTGGGTCTCCGGCTGCAGGTAGTGTTGCTACTTGTAGGTCCCCTCCTTGGTGGAGGAAGAGAGACTTCGGTCTCTGGCTTGCTAGTGACTGTGTGTCACTAGTGGATTCCCTCCAGTGTGGAGAAAGAGGGGAGATTGTTCCCCTGGTCAAGCTGTGTGGCAGCATTTGTTGCAGACTGAGTCTGCTGTTCTAGCGTTGCTAGTGGAAGCCTCACTCCGGTTTGGAGTGAGGGGTGGACATACGTCTGTGGACCGAACCACCTAAAAATCCTGGTGTCCATTATGGTTTGATTTTCTTATGTGTTCATCTTATTGCTTCGCACATTAGATGCTTGCTTAGGATCGAGTGAAGGTAAATTCATTTGTGCTATTTTGTCGTGATTCTCCTAAGCATTCACAGAATATTTTTGCAACAGGTTATAATTCCGCATATCTGAGCATAAGTTTTTAATTAGGCTATAATTTTAAAGGGGAGATTCATTCACCCCCCCTCTGAATCTATCGCACCTGTCTCAACATGAGCCTCTACCTCCAAAAACGGTTGTCAAGAAGATTTCCCCTGCATTGGTACTAGTTTCTTCAAGAGCGAGACTGGTGGCAATCTCTTTGCTCGCCGGAGGACTCACCGTTGAAGCTGTTATTACTTCTTGCTCCATTGTTGTTCAGTTCATTGGCCAAGAGGGGTTCTCTACCGGCATTGTGCTAACTCATACGATCGCCAAAAGTTTGATGCATTCTGTATTCAAGGGGCAATTGACCGTATCTTCTACATTTCGAAGGACATTCTGCACATTCTATGTAGTCTACCTTAGTTTATCGACAAGTCGGCCACATCAACGTCGCGCATTACTCTCCCTCAGTTCCGTCCTGCCCTTTTATCAAGGGGGTTGTACTTCAAGTCTGATTTTCGAGTAGGGTTGCCGGATCTCCACATTCTCATGCCAAGGGACAAAACTCCATGGTTTCCCGGTAATCATCACTCTGTGGAGTTACATTGTCAAGAATGTCCACATGGTGTTAGCACCGGGTGTCTAGGGGAAATTGCCCCAGTGAAACTGCATGTTCATAACCGGGCCAGGCCATCTGCCAGATGGGCCCGCTATTTGAGAAGACATTGCAAGTGGAGAAGCCCGAAGGTCCAAGCCCATGCCAGGCGGGTCCATGTTCGAGAAATTTCTACTAAGAAGCAACGATGACGCAAGTTCAAGAGCCACATTTTGCACACTCAGGGGACCACTCCTCCTTCTTTCTTTCAATCATCATTTCTTCTGCCTAGCTCCCACCCTTGGGTGGTGTATCTTCCTTTCGCCAATCTTATTTCCTCTCCCCTCGGGTCCACAAACCACCATTCTTCTCATTCTCATCCGGATCCTACGGATTTTCCCTCCTCTCACAATTCTAGGCCTCAACCTATGTCATCCTCTCATCCCGATTTCGGGACATCACCTGATTCTCCTTCCACAGGACTTCTGAGTGTTGTCTCCGATTCTTCTCCCACCCTGTCGGATGATCACTATTCTCCTTCTCCGACCATGTCGGATGACCACCATTCTCCCTCTCCGACCATGTCGATGACCACTCTACTCCTTCTCCGACCACGTCGGATGACATTCTTCATCCTCTCCTTTGCAACAATATCCTCATTATTTTTCTATTCTTTCTTCTTCACCCTTTCGGGGTTCTGCCCCTTTTTCTTGCTGCTTTCGAGGCATTAGTCCGCCTTGATCTCAGTTAATCTTTGTTCATTCTATATTTTATTCCTTGTTAGCATGGTCTCTGTGTCTTAACGAGGGAGTTCTAGCCCTAGTCTCTTTTCCTTTTATCTCTCTTCGTCCAGTTTAATGTCTGCCGCTCCTCCGTGTCAAGGAATCTTGGAACCTTGTTATTCTCCCATCTTTGTCCTATCAAGCCAGGAATACAAAGCTTGCGCTAAGCGAAGTTTGCGGATCAAGATCACTTCAGGACGCTATTTTCACGCCACGGATTTGCAAGGTATCTTTATTTTGTGCAAGAATATGCTATCATTTACTCTTATTTCTATTATTCCTGTGCATTGTTAAGATAATGCTATTTTCTCAACATGCTTTGAGTGGCTTTAGTTCATTAAGTTTGATTATTTTAGTCAAAATGAGTTCACTTCTGTAGCATTCTTAGGCTGGTGATAGCTCCATGCTGGGAGTCTAGTTTCTTTCCCCGATCGTTGAGGGTGACCTTTTGTATGGGTTTTCCACACAAGCTGATTTTCCTCTGAGGCACATCGTTACTGCTTTGGCCATACTTTGGGTATGCACAAAAGTCTTTTCTTTTATCTGCTTGGCCGAGTGTAGGGGAGAGAGATTGATGGATGAGATGACCAACCTAGGCGCTCCCTAATACGAGAGAGGTCTCAAATAGGGGTAGTCTTGACCCACAAAAGTGAGCTTTATTGCTAAATCTAGCCAATAAGGGCTATCAAAAGAAAAATCTATGAATGATGTCAAAATTATGAAATCGAAGGCATGGAAAGAGTGGCAGTACAGTTCCCCGCGGGACGTCATGAGCCCGGTCACATGTGTCCCTGATAAATATGGGTCTAAAAGTCAAAGACACAAAGTCCCGGCGTAGCAGACTGTATCTTTGAGGGGTAGTGCCCTAGAAGAAATTTAAATCCTGATATCTCCCATCCTATATTAAGTTTTTCTCTAATTTTTTCTTCTGTTTCTCTCCCTTAGGCTAGGTTGAATCCCAGGTATGGCCTTAGTAGGGGCACCGTTCTTTATAGGCGGTTGGTTATGGCGAGCCACCCTCACATGTACGTCCTGCTTAAGAGGAATCTTTAATGGGAGGGGAGGGATGACGACCCCTAGCCAATAGTTTAAGACTGTCTTTAGGTGCTGCAGATAGCTTTGTTCAAAATCCAAAAAAAATCAAATATGCCAAAAATCCCAAAAAAATGAAATACTTTGAAAACCAAAAAAATTTAAATATTGTTGAAAATCCAAAAAAATCAAAAAAATTGTCAAAAACCCAAACATATTTGTCTTTTTGTTCCTTTCTATCTATTTTAGTTTGAGGACAGGTATGATTCGTTTGTTAAGTGTGCATGTTGCAGGTTACAGGTCCAAGCTTCCTTGCTCCTTAGCATTTGCTCTGCCTCCTATAAATCGTCTTTTGATCTGTTCTCTCTTCTTCAATCTATATCTCTCGATCTGTTCTGAAGCTTGTGTCCTTCTCAACTTTTCCTTACCTCGCTTCATTTCATCATGTCTCCATGAGAGGGTTTTGACTCACGATTACGAACCTAGCGGTATTGCTTCATTCTGATCTTGGGCTTTGATTGAAGAGTGTATTTGTCATGTCTTTATGTCCCGCCGTGTCCTTGTGATACTTGTCTATGTCCCTCCGTGTCCCATACGTGTTGTTTTATCCCTCCGTGTCTGTCATGTTTTCATCCCACTATGTTTTCATCCCACTGTGTCGCCATGCCATGTGTTGTTGTTGTCATCCCACACACATGTTGTCCGTATCTTTTGTCCCCCGTGGTGTTGTCGTCCCCGTGCCTTTGTCTTACCATATCTTGTCCCACCGCCTGTGGTATCCCACCATGTTGTGGTGTTGTCTTTCCCTACCATACTCTTTAGTCCTGCTCACGCTTATTGTTTGTTCATGTGATGTCTTACATATGTTGTTCATGTGATTTCATCCTTCGTTATGTTATGTTATGTTAACTTTCATCCATCTTTGTGATGTTGTGTTATGTTAATGCTCATTCTTTTGTTGTTGGTTGGCTTATATAAAAAATCTAAAAAAATGACATTTCACTTGGCAGGTAAGTCAGGTATGACTCTCTATCCCAGCTCATTGTTGCATTACTATATGGTATCTACATTATTATAGCCTCTCAAGGACTAGCTGGTTGTCCGTGTGTTCTGGGATTTGATGTTCCCCTTTAACAAAAATGATGATGATCTAGGAGCATACGGTTAATCGGTGGATAAACCGTTAGTTTGAGTCAGGTGGGGGACGATGGACTCTATCTCGCACGCCGTGGTTGCAAGAAGACTCTTGACCCCATCTTGCTCAAGTCTAGTAATAGTATCCTTAGGTACTTTCTATTTTTATGCTTTCTTTGCATTCTTCTTGATGATTTCTTTATTTTAGCCCATCATGCATCATGTCATTTTTGAGCATTCACGTCTCGTGATTTGTTCAAAGTTTTCCCTCAGCAATGGTTGATTGCACTTCAGTTCTCTTGGATAAGAGATCTTCATTCCACTCCAAATTTGAACGATTTCTCTGATTTGCCTACTTGGTCTTGTTGGCCAGTGTGATTCCTATCTGGATTTAATATCAGTTTTATTTCTCTTTTCCAACTTTTTAGCTGTGTTCTTCCGATCCCCTCATTGGTCGTGGATTGTGTCCCCAATGAGGTTGGTCGTGTTTCTTTCCTCCCTTAGTTAGTTTTCTAGACATGTCTCATCCTTGTCATCCATTCCTTGTGGTTAGTTCGACATTTTTGGGAGAATTCCTATCGCTTGTTGGTTGTGATGGGTGTCTTTTGCCTTGATGCCCGCTTTTCAGTTCTCTCCGCCTCATCTCTGCTTCATCTCCATTTCATATTGCTATCGCTTTCACTCCATCTCCTTTCCACTCCGCCTCCACGTCTCTTTCGCTCATTCCCTTGCAAAGCGGACATCAAGGAGGGGCATCTGTTGACACCCATTTTCCGCCCGCAAGTTGAGTTATTTCTCTTATTCACATCTGTAATGCCCTGAATTGACCATTATTTTGGAGTCTTATTTGAGTAGATCTCGAGCCCATTTCTTTACCATTTTCAAGCCCATTAAGCCTAGGAAGCTTTTATTTTCAATTTCCCAACTTTTGGGTCTGTTTCGAGCCAATCTGGAGCTCAAACGAACATACGGTGCATTTTTTTAAGAAGCCTGCAAACGGTCGGTCGACCGACCGTTTCCTTTGGCTAGCGGTCGGTCGACTGACCGCTAGGCTTAATTTCCCATCTCAATGGCCTTTTTTTCTTCGCCCACCTGCAAACGATCAGTCAACTGATCGTTTCTTCCTGCAGACGGTCGATTGACCGACTGCTAGGCTGTCTGAAGAGTCCAGCTTCTTCAGAACTCTATTTTCTGCTCGACGAGGCTATCCTCCGGGGCTAATATCTTCCATATTATTCCACCAAATCACGATCTATTTTTTATGGGCTCTTCCCTTTGATATTATCTCGAGATTGATATATCACAATCGATCTATCTTGGACTCTATCCTCTGAAATCTCATATTTGAACCTTAGGGTTTTCCTGCTCCTATAAATATAACCTAGGTTCGCAGGTCGCAAAGGGGGGGCTCTTTCTAGACGTGGGGTGAAGCCATGCTACATCTCCAACTCAACTCTTCGACCCCATCTTGAAGAGGGAAGTATTAGCTTTTGTTTCCATCTTTCTAGGCTTGATTTCATTATCTCTTCTCTTTGATCTAGTCCTCCCAATTCTCAAATCATCACAAATCACTATTTTTCTGCTACACATGCATTTTTCTTCATATTGCATGCATGTTTCATGCAGTTGTGCTACGTGGCTTTTCCTTCTACTTGTTTCATTATCATCACAACACACACACCTTTTATTTGCACCCTTCCATAGAGGTTAAAAACCTCCCCCCAGTGCGATCTCCCTCAATCTTTACCCTTATTTTGTCACTGCGGGATTGATGCTACACTTGATGGATCTAATGGGTTTTTCTCTTGTGTTTTATCTTTGTTTTGTAGGAGAGCATGAATAGAACGTGAGACCCTCTTCCTCTAGCCGACTGGAAGGAGAGGAGGTGTAATCCATGAAGTTCCCCGCACCTCATTCCTTAAGCGCGATCAAGTCTTCATCCCTTTCCGAGGTACATGGCGCCGTTGCATCATCTTCCCACATCTTTTGGCATTGTTAAAACCTTAGTGGCGATCATGGTCAGTTCTTCTATCTTTCATCGCCCCTTTATTCATACGTTTATTCTTGTTCATGCTATTATGTTATTAGCATAGTTTGAGGGGCGAGGTAGAGAGAACATAAACATCAACAATACAGTGTCTCG
The DNA here is from genome assembly GCA_022559845.1 of Amorphophallus konjac. NCBI lineage: Eukaryota > Viridiplantae > Streptophyta > Magnoliopsida > Alismatales > Araceae > Amorphophallus > Amorphophallus konjac. Next base: position 347,810,127 of record CM040126.1, read on the forward strand.
ATGCTCCTTCATTATCCAAGGAGGGCATTGCTCCTTCCACAGCTGTCGATCTTGACTCCCACCAGCATTTTTCTGTGCCTTTACTCGAGCCTCATGCAAATTATGTCAATAATTTGTTTGGATAGTAGCCTCCTAGACTCTACGACATCTTGCCGCGTCCTATCCACTAGTGAACTGATAAGTCCTGTAAGACCCCAAATTCTTTAAAAATTTATTTAGAAAGTTATTTATAATTATTTGGAAATTATTTGAAGTTATTCGAATTAATGAGAATTATCCAAATTAATTAGATCAATTAATTAATTAATAGAATAAGTCATTTTTCTACTATTTTCTAAAAATCCCCAAAAATCACATCTTGTAGAATTAATTTTTTTTAGCAACTTTGTCTTCTACATTTAAGCCTAAGAAAATCATTTATTATGCCGAATTAGTGAACTTAGTTTTCCGAACTTAACATTTAACTATTTACGGAATAGTATAAGTAATAATCCGACTACCTTAGAAAAATCTGTAAAAATAGTAAATAGATTTAGGTCGATGTAGATAACAAATTTTCCTTCTGGCATTAGGCCATTGTAAATCCGTGGTAAGATCTATTTAGAGTTTAAACCCAAAAGTGCACACTTTTGACCCACACCTAACCCTTAGATTAAAACACGAAATTCGACCTCAATTCTCAACCAAATGATCTGAAATCAGTGGAAAATGGAAGGCCACAATGTAAGGAACATTTACCCTCAATCAATTTGAGGTAAACCTAGCCCCAAAACGTGCTGCCGACATAGTTTGGTCAAGTCAAGGATTTCGGCGCCGTTTCTAAACACATAGCTTGCAGCAGCGAATACTCCCAACTCCGAAGGCTCCAGAAGCTCTATGAGCTATCAAAATGAAGCCCTACGAGTCTTCTTTCATTTGGCTACTGTGGGGTACGCTGAAGTTTCAGATCTAGAGAGATCTAGCTCGATTTGTGGAGGTGGGTCAGCAGGCCATTGGCTTCCCTTCATCCTTCTTTGATCCATCGATTGAGGTAGGATTTCTCAACCAAATTTTGATCATGAGTATAGCAAATTGTTCCTCTCATCGAGCTCTATCCATTGGTGGCAAAAGCCCCAATTTTCATTAGGTATCCGTGGAGAAATCGAGCTTTTTGTGAGGTGCTGTCCAAGTGTTCTTCATCCTAGGGTTTGAGTTTTCTCTCTCCGATTTGAGGTAGGATCTAACAACCAAACTCTAATTAACTTACATGAAGTAATCAACATGTTATTATCTTTCATTTAACGTAGAAAGCCCCAAATTCCATTGAGCATGCATTGTGAATTTTGATTTTTGTAGAAGCCTGTCTAGAACATGATTCATATAGTGTTCCTTAAGTCAGAGCTTGATTACAGGCTCATTTTGAGTCATGTAACTTGATCTTCATGTAGCATATCATATATGTTTGGATTCATGATCGTGTTAGCTTTCTTTTGACACCAAAATCTCCAAATTTGGTTTTGTATATCGAGAGAATTCGACGATTTAGTGGAAGTATGTCCTGAACTAGGTCTCCTTGTGTTCTTCATAGAATAGGTTGTGATTCTTGTGAATTCTGATGAAATCCGTGTTTCCAAATTGTAGTTTTATGACCCTAATATGTCTAGCAAGATTCCTATGGCATGTGGTTTTGATTTCAACTCATTTGGACCCCATTTGGGCGAGTTCATGCATTTTCCGGAAGCCCCGGCCGGTTCTGGGCTTGCAGGGGTCGACCCCAGGGGTCGACCCATCACCTGGCAGCCCAGGCCAGCCCGAGGGTCGACCCCAGGGGTCGACCCATGCGGCCCAGCCTGAGGGTCGACCCCAGGGGTCGACCCATCCTGCTTCTAGACCCCCGTTTTGCAGGGGTCGACCCCAAGGGTCGACCCGTACACCAGAAACCCGATTTTCTTCATTTTTCGACCCGAAGATGGATCCGAATCAATGGGGAATCAACCCATTTAACTTAAACCCATTGAAATTATATTTGTGAAGAACTTTTGACCTATTCATGTACCCCCCTTGATTTCAATTTGCATTGGTCCTTTCTCGCAAACATAGTACAAAACACGATGTTTACTATCTCCATTACAACACTTACATTGGTTAAATAGAAACTCACTTAATTAATGATTAATGGTGTAATTAAAGCCCCTGATAATGCATCCTATTTCACCGTTGTGAGAGCTTGTTCTTTACCTTGACAACTTGTTCTAGCTTGTTGGCTCTTTGGCTAATACAAATGATAATGGTTAATCATGATATCTTAACTTGGTGATTAGGATTAATATGTTGATTAGCTTGTTTGATTGCTGCTGTTTTACAGTAGCGCAGCACGATTAACTCTTGTTGTGACTTGGTTTCGATCTCCTTGATGATTATACTTACCTTGAAATTCTGGAAATGAATCTCTTTCCTACTTGAAGTTGTTATTGCTACTTAGTTTAAACCTTGGAATTCTGGCCATAAACTGTGGAAGTCTAGATTCGTGGGATCTTTGATCCAAAGAAATCAATGCCTGGCAAACAATTAAGGACTCGGTCTAGTCCTGGGAAGAGCGCCCGAACACTACGTGTACCCCCGGGGAGGTGAATGACTAGGTGTGGCATTTGGCACCAGTACTTGACATGTGTTAAATCAAGGACTGTCCACTACTCTCTACACTACTCTCCACATTACTTTCTACTACCTTTCACTTTCCACTCTTCACTGTTCCATACTCTACTTGTTGTTACTTTACTTGTTGATTACTTGGACGTGGAAATGAAATTACATACGTGCTTGACATGACTTGAATTGTCTTGATATGGCCAACTACTTTTTATCGTTATCTCCTGTAGTAAATTCTTGTCTTACTATTCTATTCATTATATTTCTTGACCTTGCAAGATCTTTGAATTCTGTTTCGTGATATCACCGTTATCTTTTTATTGTTTTTTTTTTCATTTGTAGCATGACATTTTAAAAATATAATTAAACTGTTAATCACTTATACCTGTCTGTTATTTCCTACTGAGCATCAGCTCATAGTTGTGTTTTCCCCCCTTTCCAGGCTTTTCAGGTGACGCGCTTACCGATGGGGAAGGGCAGGAGTGATGTCTTGAGTGTATCAGTTCTAGTGTGTTAGTAGTGTGTTATCTTTCTTTAGTTGTGTTTTGGAGAGCTTTTAGTCTCAGTCATGTTATTGAGTTTTAGTGGTTGATTATTCCAGTTGTATTAAGTTGAACTTGAGGTTATTGTATCAGTTGTGGTTTGTTAATGATCATTTAGTATTTCCATCTTGTAGCACTTGTGTATTACTTTAGATTAGTTCTCTCTCTTGCCAGCGTGTCCCTAACTGTACGTCCCGATATTTTTGCCTTGTTCGGGGCGTGACAGTTTAGTTGGTATCAGAGCCCTAGGTTTCACATTCCTAGGTTTCCTAAGTTTTAGGTTTTCTTGCATTGCATCCCAATAATCGGTATATCAAAAGGTGTTGTCCGAACGTTAGGCTACGCCTATCGGGAGGGTCGCACACTTGCGCGAGTGATCTTCGGACCGATTACCTCCGCCAGGTACCGAGTTTTTGGTCGTGTCTAGGTGCATTAGATCCCTAACCTTGTAAAAGTCTAGGACCTGACCTGGTGCGAATGGGTAGAAACTTGGGTTAAGATCGTTTCTTAATCGTGTAATTATTTATCTTGATTAAACCTAAGTAATCTATTTCTCGTGTAGATGGCAGCTGATCGTGCTGAATGGAGGAACCTACAGCGTATGGTTCAAGGCCTTACTCAGGCCCTTCAGCAAGTAGCTCAGGCAGGAGCGGCACAGCATGGCACCGGTGATCTATACCGGAACTTCCGCGGAATGAATCCGCCTAGATTCTGATGCGGGACGGAACTGACAAATGGACTAAACCTATGATGAAGACCAAGTGCGGCCAGCACTCACACGAGACAAGGCAAGCCGAGAGATCGACCTCCGTACTATTCCTCCGAAGAGAGGCGTCTCTCAACAAGAAACCCAAGTCCACGGTCGTCCCTATGAGGGAAGCGAGTGGATCAAAGCGGCAAAGGAGCCGACGCGCAACTATAGGAGTCTAGTCCGAGCTCGGTGCTCGACTAGGGCCACGGAATGGGATACTCTCACTCACGATCTCGCGGTGTTGAATGTTAGCTAGGATCCCTACACTCTCACGCGGCATACAAGATCACATACTAGTAAAGCAAAATGCCAAGGGGGGGAGCGTCGTACGTACCTCCACGCCTAGGCGTGGGGAAGGAACCCCGGCCGAGACCGACAACCCCGATACACACAATGAAAGAATAGGTACAAGCCAGCAATGGTGCCCACTCCTCGCAGGGAGATAACAGGCTACAACAATTCCATTCGGGGCGGCCGATACATGGGCTGACGGGCGGCACTCGGTGAAGGGTTGGCCACGAGGAGGGTCCGGATGACGATCGGCAGAATCGCGGCAACGCGCGACTCGGTGGTAAACGTTCCCACGAATGGATCCGGAGTCCGATTGGGGCGCCGTCAGCGAGGGCGCGTAGTTAGGTCGCATGAGGAAGCCTCGGCCAAAAGGCGTGCTCAGATTCCGTCCGTGGAAGCCGTGGCCGCACCTGGAAGTGGGGACAAGGAATCTGCTCCCAGAACTGCGCTGTCGAGCGGGGAAAATGGTAACTCGGCGCTCCGGTAGGCGAACGAGGCCCCGCTTGTGGGAGGACGTCGGGGACGCAGAGCAGCAGGTCCGGACCAAAGAGCTCGATCAGATCTGGTCGTGGTTGGACGCTGTGAACTTTGGAAATCGCCGGTTGTCCTGGCACCGGGTGGACTGGGCAGACCCGCGCGACCTCACGGGAACGGACGCCACGAACAGCTCGGACGTCGGAACGAGACGAGGTTGGCGGCGTTGGAAAGAGCACGACGAGAGGTACAAACCCTGAAGAAATCAGCTCCAAACTCGGAGTTGTCCGTCCTGTGGGATTTTCGCAAGAAGGAGGGTGGATCTGGGCGCGCAGAGAGGGAGGCTCCTGCGCTAGCTCACGAGAAAACTCACCACGGGTGGTGCCGACCTCGGATCGAGGCGAAACCAAAGCCCACGCGCTGCCGACTCGTAGAAGTATCCACCAAAAAGAGGAGGGGCTCGGATTCGACCCGCACCAGATGGGGACGCCTCTGCAACTCGGGGCCGAATCTGGAACACGCGAACTCGAACCGGAGACGAAGTAGAAGGGAGGAAGAACCTCGGCGTCGCACCGAGGGGATGGGGAGTCGCACCCCGGGGTTGCTCTCGTCGCAGGAGCAGAGGAGGAAGAGAGGGTCGCCCTCTCCAAGGGGTGGCTGCGCAAATGGCTGCTCAATCAAAATATTTCATTCATCAATTAATTTCTTCCAAAGAAAATGCTAAGACTATATAGTTGGGGAGGGGAGCTAGGGTTTCTACCACCAAATGGGGAGATGGGGGCGCAAATGGGAGGGGGTAGGGGCGGCCAGCTCTCCTCCCATCAAGGAGGGAATCTCTCCTTCAATCAAGGAGGTTCCTCCAATCAAGGAGGGATCAAAGGAAGGGGCGGCCAAAGGAGGGAGTGGAGAAAGGGGAAGGCGGCTGCCACCTCTTCCACTTGGAGGAGGTGAGAGGTGCGCCCAAAACCCTAACCCTAGGGGTTGGGTGCGCAAACCCCAAATGGGCCAAGAGAAGTGGAGCACAAGATGGCCCACTAACCCCTTTGCCCTCTAAATAAGCCTACAAAGCACAAAAGATGTCTAATTGGCCTACAAAGGCCTACAACTAGATAGAAGTGTCCACGCAGGGACTAATCCAAGGCCCAACATGGCCTAAAGCATGAAATAAATGGGGATAACTCTGCTAGTCTGCTAAATGATCGCTGAGCCAAAGGGATGCCGGCGTGCTCCGTGTGCTCCGTCGAGTGAAGCGGCGCGTGTCCTCACCAATTCTCCCCGGGTGGGAAGAACTCGACCCCGTCGAGTAAGGGTCACGGTCGCTCAAGTAACGCTCCAGCAGGTCCGGGTCGATCTGCTCCAGCTCTCCACGTGTGATCCAGGTGTCGTCTGTCGCAGGGTGCCCTCTCCAACGCACTAGAAAGCGCTGGTAGGCTCCGCTCCTGGTCGTGGTCACCTGCTCATCCAGTATGCAATCTATATGCTCGCGTGTCTGTAATGGGGCTGGAGGAGGTGGACGCTCAGATGGTGTAATGCTCTCAACAGGAGGGGTAGGCCCAAAAATCTCACTGGGAATCACCGCGGGATCCCGATATGCCACCAAATCAGAGACATTGAACGTCGAACTGAGCCCATAGTCGTCTGGTAGCTCAATCTCATACGCATTCGACCCTATTCGCTTCAGAACTCGGAAGGGTCCTGCACCGCGGTCCTGGAGTTTCTTCACGGCCCCCGAAGGGAACCGTTCAGGTCTAACCCTGATCATGACGTACTCTCCCACTTGGAACTCACGGGTGCGTCGATGCGCATCAGCTAGATCCTTATAACGTGCGTTGCTGGCCTCGAGGGGGTGATGATGATGTAGACTCCAAACTAGTGGCGTGGACTCATACCGATATGAATGCATGGGTGGCCCAGGGCATCCAAACATAGACCCAGCATGTCTATGACGCCTACATGACTGGACAACACGGGGAGGACCAGGACAACCAAAGTTGTATCTATCATGCATGGGTGTCCTACGGAATGTGGTAGACTCATGGGGACTAAATTGCCCAAACTCACTCATGACATTCCCTATATGAGACAAACCCCTATATGATGGTGGACATGAAGAAACATGGGGAAGAGACATGTGTCTCTGGCCTCCTAAGCTCGGGCATCTGGATGCCGGTAAGGTGAGGTGTTGACTAGAAGGCCTAGGTGGTGTATGATAGTGTACCTCCTCGACAAGGTGGGGAAAAGAATATGGGTCGAGAGGCTCACTAGGGAGGGGATCGAAAGGGTCAAAGAAATGATGACCCCTCCCGACAGGTCCCTTCACTATACTTGCCCATGTGCGACATTCGCCCAGGTGCAGATAATCACCTTCAGGCACTCTCATGTATGGGGCAAGAGGCTCATGAGGAAGGCAAGGAAGGCAAGGTTCCTCCCTCGGGACCGTGAAACCATAAGCGGGGACAAAATCAACCTCCACGGGTATGGGAAATAATAAAAGGACCTCGGATGTGATATGTCCTATGGTGTAGACCGAGGTAATAGACCCCAAAGCAGGGAGTGTAAAGCTATGACTATAGGGTTGGTCAGACCCTAAGGTCAACATATAAGTCAACTCCCATTGATAATCTAAACTCCTAAGGAAGTCCTTCACATTTTCAAGAAAGCAGAAGGACCGAAAAGTGGTGTGAAAGGAGTTAAGGGGTATTATTGGGAGGGCTGGTCCCATGGGTGTATAACAAGGAATGGAGACATCTAGAAGTGGACCCTCCCTTAGCCAGCTAGCTAAAGACTCTCCAATGACCAGTTCACCCTCGGAAGGTAAGAATGTCTCTATATGAGGGTCTAAGGGTGAAGCCTCTCTCTCGGGAGTGGAAACTGAGTCCTCTATGATGTGGAGGGGCCCCTGGCTCTCAGTCGAGGGTCTCAGGCCGAGAGTGTCGGCCTTAACTTCCAAAGGTTCAGGCACGACTGGGTGCTCCATGGGGTCACTCCCTAACTCCTCGACCCCCGTTAGATACTCCTCAATCAATTCCTGTTCAGCCTCGTAAATCACTGGAACAAAAGGCGGAGTGGATCGCTGGGGTGGTGGCAGGCATGAGCACGGAGGCGGAGCGGACTGTGGGCTAGGGGAAATCGATGATCCCATAGGAGTGCCCATCCTTTCTAGTTTCTCCCTAACGAGTTGCAGGAGTTCTGCGAAGGGGAGATCTCTCAAGTTAGGGGCATTCGGGGAGACTTGCTGGTAATCATGAGATTTAGTCTCGGGCTTAGACTCACAGACAGGTGGCACCTTGCTCCTCCAACTATGATGTGCTCGGTTGGGGGTAAGAGGTGATGGGCGTTGCGGAGGTTGAGCCCTTAGAGTGGCCTTAGACTGATCGAGGGAGATAGGAGGAGTGGTAGTGCTCCTCGGGCTATGGGTCTCTGAGTAGGAGGCGAAGCGTTGGGGAGCGTAGATCCTCCTAAATTCTACCTTCATCTCCTCCCATGAGTGTATGGGCTCTTGCCTCCAACCTGCCCTAAGACCTACTATGTGATCCCACACTTCCCTAGCTTGAGGTGAAAGTTGACCCCTGGCAATGTTGACTCTCTCGGAACCATATATCCAATTCTTCTCAAAGTATTTTCCCATGGTAGCCTCCCACTTTAGATAGGCTCTAGGGCTCGATCCATCAAAGCGAAGGTCCCCATCTACAATGATGTCCAGGAATAGAGGGTCGGTCGGACCCTTGTGGAGGATGTAAGGAGTAGCCATGATGAAGCACCTGAGGACTCTAAATACACATGCACGCCCAAGGACTATGGAAGGGACATGTAGGACAACTAAGGGATGGGACTAGACACAACTCAAAATGGTGAAGGAAACTGGGGAAGAATACGGACTCAAATGCACCTAAAACAGACCTAATGACTTACATGCAACTTAGACAGATCTAATGCTCTAGTTTGCACCCTAGACAACCTAAAGACTCAAATGACCTAAGACCCCAATTTGCTAGAACAAACTGGTTCCCTAAGCTCTGATACCAAATTTGATGCGGGACGGAACTGACAAATGGACTAAACCTATGATGAAGACCAAGTGCGGCCAGCACTCACACGAGACAAGGCAAGCCGAGAGATCGACCTCCGTACTATTCCTCCGAAGAGAGGCGTCTCTCAACAAGAAACCCAAGTCCACGGTCGTCCCTATGAGGGAAGCGAGTGGATCAAAGCGGCAAAGGAGCCGACGCGCAACTATAGGAGTCTAGTCCGAGCTCGGTGCTCGACTAGGGCCACGGAATGGGATACTCTCACTCACGATCTCGCGGTGTTGAATGTTAGCTAGGATCCCTACACTCTCACGCGGCATACAAGATCACATACTAGTAAAGCAAAATGCCAAGGGGGGGAGCGTCGCACGTACCTCCACGCCTAGGCGTGGGGAAGGAACCCCGGCCGAGACCGACAACCCCGATACACACAATGAAAGAATAGGTACAAGCCAGCAATGGTGCCCACTCCTCGCAGGGAGATAACAGGCTACAACAATTCCATTCGGGGCGGCCGATACACGGGCTGACGGGCGGCACTCGGTGAAGGGTTGGCCACGAGGAGGGTCCGGATGACGATAGGCAGAATCGCGGCAATGCGCGACTCGGTGGTAAACGTTCCCACGAATGGATCCGGAGTCCGATTGGGGCGCCGTCAGCGAGGGCGCGTAGTTAGGTCGCAGGAGGAAGCCTCGGCCAAAAGGCGTGCTCAGATTCCGTCCGTGGAAGCCGTGGCCGCACCTGGAAGTGGGGACAAGGAATCTGCTCCCAGAACTGCGCTGTCGAGCGGGGAAAATGGTAACTCGCTGCTCCGGTAGGCGAACGAGGCCCCGCTTGTGGGAGGACGTCGGGGACGCAGAGCAGCAGGTCCGGACCAAAGAGCTCGATCAGATCTGGTCGTGGATGGACGCTGCGAACTTTGGAAATCGCCGGTTGTCCTGGCACCGGGTGGACTGGGCAGACCCGCGCGACCTCACGGGAACGGACGCCACGAACAGCTCGGACGTCGGAACGAGACGAGGTTGGCGGCATTGGAAAGAGGACGACGAGAGGTACAAACCCTAAAGAAATAAGCTCCAAACTTGGAGTTGTCCGTCCTGTGGGATTTTCGCAAGAAGGAGGGTGGATCTGGGCGCGCAGAGAGGGAGGCTCCTGCGCTAGCTCACGAGAAAACTCGCCACGGGTGGTGCCGACCTCGGATCGAGGCGAAACCAAAGCCCACGCGCTGCCGACTCGTAGAAGTATCCACCAAAAAAAGGAGGGGCTCGGATTCGACCCACACCGGATGGGGACGCCGCTGCAACTCGGGGCCGAATCTGGAACACGCGAACTCGAACCGGAGACGAAGTAGAAGGGAGGAAGAACCTCGGCGTCGCACCGAGGGGATGGGGAGTCGCACCCCGGGGTTGCTCCCATCGCAGGAGCAGAGGAGGAAGAGAGGGTCGCCCTCTCCAAGGGGTGGCTGCGCAAATGGCTGCTCAATCAAAATATTTCATTCATCAATTAATTTCTTCCAAAGAAAATGCTAAGACTATATAGTTGGGGAGGGGAGCTAGGGTTTCTACCACCAAATGGGGAGATGGGGGCGCAAATGGGAGGGGGTAGGGGCGGCCAGCTCTCCTCCCATCAAGGAGGGAATCTCTCCTTCAATCAAGGAGGTTCCTCCAATCAAGGAGGGATCAAAGGAAGGGGCGGCCAAAGGAGGGAGTGGAGAAAGGGGAAGGCGGCTGCCACCTCTTCCACTTGGAGGAGGTGAGAGGTGCGCCCAAAACCCTAACCCTAGGGGTTGGGTGCGCAAACCCCAAATGGGCCAAGAGAAGTGGAGCACAAGATGGCCCACTAACCCCTTTGCCCTCTAAATAAGCCTACAAAGCACAAAAGATGTCTAATTGGCCTACAAAGGCCTACAACTAGATAGAAGTGTCCACGCAGGGACTAATCCAAGGCCCAACATGGCCTAAAGCATGAAATAAATGGGGATAACTCTGCTAGTCTGCTAAATGATCGCCGAGCCAAAGGGATGCCGGCGTGCTCCGTGTGCTCCGTCGAGTGAAGCGGCGCGTGTCCTCACCAGATTCGCTGGTTCGACTGACCCCGACCAAGCCGAGCACTGGCTAGATGATATGGGGAGGATCTTTGAAGTTATGCAATGCACCAACGAGGAGCGTGTCCTTTTGTCCACATTTCAACTGGAACATGATGCACGTACTTGGTGGGATTCTATCAAGGCAACTCTCGGTGATCGGCAAGTTATGTGGGAAGAGTTCGAAGAACTCTTCAACAGCAAGTATTTTTCTGATAGAGTGCAAGCGAAGAAAGCGGCAGAGTTCACGGCCTTGAAACAGCGAGGTTTGTCCGTGGCAGAGTATGAGGCTCAATTTGCACGGCTTTCTCGTTATGCTACACATCTCATTTCCACCGAGAAGATGAAGGCGAAGCGCTTTCTCAATGGATCGAAGCTTCATTATATCAACCAATTGGCACCGATGGAGATTTTCACGTATTCTGAGGTGGTAAGGAATGCGCAAGTTCTGGAGGATACTCTTGAAATGACGGAGAGAATCCGTGGTAAAGGCACCAAGAAAGAATTACCTACGGGTTCCGGGAGTGTCAAACCCGGGTATACCAAGAAGAGGCCTATTAGTGGACCTGGTTCGTGGAGCGGGTCCGGATCGTGGAAGGGCAAGATGCCGAGGCATGAAGACAAGAAGCCTGGCCCTATTGTTCCTTTCAAGGGCGTGTGCAACTATTGTGATCGTCCGAGTCACAAGATAGAGGAGTGTTGGCGCAAGCAAGGCGCCTGTTTGCGATGTGGAAGCAAGGAGCACCGTATCCCCAATTGTCCTCTCATATCGGAGCAAGCTACACCGGCAAAACCTCTAGTCTTCAAGAAACCACAAGGCAAGCTTCAAGCTTTACATGCAGATGAAACTGGGATTTCTGATGATGGCGGACTCGTCGAAGGTACCCTTACTATAATCGATAAGCCCGCATTTGCTCTCTTTGATACTGGTGCAACACATTCTTTTATTTCACGGAGATTTGCTAAGTCATTAGCTGTGGAACCTGTTTTGATGAATACTCCGTTAGAGATTTCAACCCCTATTGGCACTAGATCAACAATCCAGTATTTCTATCCTTCTAGTAAGGTTATGATTGGTGAACAGAACTTTCCAGCAGATTTGGTCTGCATGGATATGAAGGATTATGATGTAATCCTAGGAGCAGATTGGTTGGCCAAGTATGAGACCAATGTTCACTGTAGTTCTAGCTCATAACTTTTACTGGACATTCTGGTTTATCTTTTACGGGAGTCAAGCACCATAACCCCGTACCGCTCATCTCGGCTCTTCGAGCTGATAAGCTTTTGAGGCATGGGTGTGAGACTTTTCTAGCCTTTGTCTGTACAACTCCTGAGCAGCAGATGGAGATTAAGGACATTCCTGTTGTCCGAGATTTTCCTGATGTCTTTCCAGAGGAACTACCAGGACTTCCGCCTGAGCGGGAAGTTATCTTTTCTATTGATCTTATTCCTGGCACATCTCCTATTTCCAAGGCTCCTTATCGTATGTCTCCTGTGGAACTGAGGGAACTGAAGCAGCAACTGATGGAATTACTTGAGAAGGGTTTTATACGTCCTAGTACTTCTCCTTGGGAAGCCCCTGTACTATTTGTTAGGAAGAAAGATGGTTCGATGAGGCTGTGCATTGATTATCGGTAAATAAACCGGCAGACTGTCAAGAATAAATATCCCTTGCCGAGGATTGACGAGTTATTTGACCGGATAGCGGGAGCTCAATATTTTTCTAAGATCGATCTTCGATCTGGATATCACCAGTTGCGGATTAAGGAAGAGGATATTTATAAAATGGCTTTCCGCAGCAGCTATGGTCATTTTGAGTTTGTCGTTATGCCTTTTGGTCTAACGAATGCACCAGCGGCTTTCATGCAGTTGATGAACGATGTATTTCGGCCCTATCTTGATCAGTGGGTCGTGGTATTTATTGATGACATCTTGATCTATTCCAAGAGTGAATTGGAGCATGCTGAACACCTGAGTATGGCATTGCAATTGTTGAGAGATCATCAACTTTATGCTAAGTTCAGTAAGTGTGAATTCTGGCTGCAAGAAGTGTCCTTTCTCGGACATATTATCACCAAGGAAGGTATTTCAGTTGATCCTTCGAAGATTGAGGCAGTGAAGAATTGGGAACAACCTACCAGTGTGACAGAAGTTAGAAGTTTTCTAGGCCTGGCAGGTTATTATCGAAGATTTATTCAAGATTTCTCCAAGATTGCAGTACCTATGACAAGATTAACCCGCAAGGAGAATAAGTTTGATTGGTCAGATGATTGTCAGCGAAGCTTTCAGACTCTGAAGGAGTGTTTGACTACTGCACCTGTTTTGGCTTTACCTTCTGGTGAAGGAGGATTTGTTGTTTATACTGATGCATCAGGTATTGGCTTAGGCTGTGTACTCATGCAGCATGGGAAGGTGATTGCCTATTCCTCTAGACAGTTGAGGAAGCACGAAGATAATTATTTTGTTCATGATTTGGAACTTGCTGCAGTCGTGTTTGCTTTGAAGATATGGAGGCATTACTTGTATGGAGAAACCTTTACAGTGTTCTCGGATCATAAGAGTTTGAAGTATTTATTTTCTCAGAAGGAACTCAACATGAGGCAGCGGAGATGGTTGGAGTACTTGAAAGACTTCGACTTCTCGATTGAGTATCATCCTGGCAAAGGTAATGTTGTGGCAAATGCTTTAAGCCGGAAGCCGGAAGCCGGTAGCTAGATTGTCAAGTCTCATGTTACAAGAATGGAGGTTGTTGGAACAATTATCTAGTCTGGATCTTAATATCGACAATGATCGGGTCATGATTGCTCAGATCCAACTTAAGCCCGAATTGTTGATAGAGATCAAGTCCTTGCAAGAAAATGATCCCGAGTTGGTAGAAATCAAGGGAAACTTGAGCAGCAGACCTGACTTCATGTTGGCCGATGATGGTAGATTATTATTTAAAGGCAGAACTTGTGTTCCGGATGAGGCTACAATAAAGAACAAAATTCTTGAGGAAGCTCATAGATCCAGATATACCATTCATCCTGGAGGCACTAAGATGTACCGAGATTTGAAAAGGTCCTTTTGGTGGCCGAATATGAAAAGAGAAGTTGCAGATTTTGTGAGCAGATGTTTGGTATGTCAGCAAGTTAAGGCTGAACATTTCAGACCAGCAAGGAAATTGAAACCACTCGACATACCCCAATGGAAGTGGGAAAGCATTGGCATGGATTTCATTATGGGTCTACCTAGGACTCGTGGTGGATTTGATGCGATATGGGTGATTGTCGATCGATTGACAAAGTCGGCTCATTTCTTACCAATTAAGTCCAAGTGGACGATTGATGTATTGGCTGCCTTGTATATAAAGGAAGTGGTGAGATTGCATGGTATCCCAGTGAATATAGTATCTGATCGAGACCCCAGATTTACTTCACATTTCTGGAAGGGACTGCAAGAGTCTTTGGGTACTCGTCTGAATTTCAGTACTACTTTTCATCCACAGACAGATGGACAGACTGAAAGAACCAATCAGATAGTGGAAGATATGTTGCGAGCTTGCATGATTGATTTCGGTGGTAATTGGAGTGAGCATTTGGCATTAATTGAATTCGCTTACAATAACAGCTATCAGTCTAGCATTCAGATGGCTCCTTTTGAAGCACTATATGGAAGAAGTTGTCGTTCCCCGTTGTGTTGGGACGAGGTAGGTGAGAAACAGTGGCTTGGACCAGATCTTGTTTCGGAATCATCACAAAACATCCGTGTTATCCGAGACCGGTTACAAGTAGCCCAGTCAAGATAGAAGAGTTATGCCGACAACAGGAGAAGAGCATTGGAATTTCAGGTTGGCGAGCATGTGTTCTTAGAGGTCTCTCCAACGAGAGGGATCCGAAGATTTGGCATTCATGGCAAGCTGAGTCCGAGGTACATTGGTCCATTCGAGATTCTAGATAGAGTGGCAGAGGTGGCATACAGACTGGCTTTACCACCGCATTTGTCTGGCGTACATAATGTTTTCCATGTGTCTATGTTGCGGAAATATGTGTACGATCCCACTCATATCATTCAGCAGGTGGATTTTGAACTGAAGGAAGATTTGACCTATGAGGAAAGACCTGTCAAGGTTCTGGACCGGAAGCAACAGCAACTCCGGAATCGTTCGATACCGATGGTCAAGATTCAGTGGAGTCGGCGTAGGACCGAAGAAGCTACATGGGAGTCTGAAGAGACTATGCGAAAGCGGTATCCCAATCTATTATAGGTGAGCGATCTTTTTCTACTCTCAGTTTTAGTGCAGTGAATTTGGAGGACCAAATTCCTTTAAGTAGGGGAGGGTGTAAGACCCCAAATTCTTTAGAAATTTATTTAGAAAGTTATTTGTAATTATTTGTAAATTATTTGAAGTTATTCGAATTAATGAGAATTATCCAAATTAATTAGATTAATTAATTAATTAATAGAATAAGTCATTTTTATACTATTTTCTAAAAAATCCCCAAAAATCACATCTTGTAGAATTAATTTTGTTTAGCAACTTTGTCTTCTACATTTAAGCCTAAGAAAATCATTTATTATGCCGAATTAGTGAACTTAGTTTTCCGAACTTAACATTTAACTATTTACGGAATAGTATAAGTAATAATCCGACTACCTTAGAAAAATATGTAAAAATAGTAAATAGATTTAGGTCGATGTAGATAACAACTTTTCCTTTTGGCATTAGGCCATTGTAAATCCGTGGTAAGATCTATTTAGAGTTTAAACCCAAAAGTGCACACTTTTGACCCATACCTAACCCTTAGATTAAAACACGAAATTCGACCTCAATTCTCAACCAAATGATCTGAAATCAGTGGCAAATGGAAGGCCACAATGTAAGGAACATTTACCCTCAATCAATTTGAGGTAAACCTAGCCTCAAAACGTGCTGCCGACATAGTTTGGTCAAGTCAAGGATTTCGGCGCCGTTTCTAAACACGTAGCTTGCAGCAGCGAATACTCCCAACTCCGAAGGCTCCAGAAGCTCTATGAGCTATCAAAATGAATCCCTACGAGTCTTCTTTCATTTGGCTACTGTGGCGTTTGCTGAAGTTTCAGATCTGGAGAGATCTAGCTCGATTTGTGGAGGTGGGTCAGCAAGCCATTGGCTTCCCTTCATCCTTCTTTGATCCATCGATTGAGGTAGGATTTCTCAACCAAATTTTGATCATGAGTATAGCAAATTGTTCCTCTCATCGAGCTCTATCCATTGGTGGCAAAAGCCTCAATTTTCATTAGGTATCCGTGGAGAAATCGAGCTTTTTGTGAGGTGCTGTCCAAGTGTTCTTCATCCTAGGGTTTGAGTTTTCTCTCTCCGATTTGAGGTAGGATCTAACAACCAAACTCTAATTAACTTACATGAAGTAATCAGCATGTTATTATCTTTCATTTAACGTAGAAAGCCCCAAATTCCATTGAGCATGCATCGTGAATTTTGATTTTTGTAGAAGCATGTCTAGAACATGATTCATATAGTGTTCCTTAAGTCAGAGCTTGATTACGGGCTCATTTTGAGTCATGTAACTTGATCTTCATGTAGCATATCATATATGTTTGGATTCATGATTGTGTTAGCTTTCTTTTGACACCAAAATCCCCAAATTTGGTTTTGTATATCGAGACAATTCGACGATTTAGTGGAAGTATGTCCTGAACTAGGTCTCCTTGTGTTCTTCATAGAATAGGTTGTGATTCTTGTGAATTCTGATGAAATCCGTGTTTCCAAATTGTAGTTTTATGACCCTAATATGTCTAGCAAGATTCCTATGGCATGTGGTTTTGATTTCAACTCATTTGGACCCCATTTGGGTGAGTTCATGCATTTTCCGGAAGCCCAGGCCGGTTCTGGGCTTGCAGGGGTCGACCCCAGGGGTCGACCCATCACCTGGAAACCCAGGCCAGCCCGAGGGTTGACCCCAGGGGTCGACCCATGCGGCCCAGCCCGAGGGTCGACCCCAGGGGTCGACCCATCCTGCTTCCAGACCCCCGTTTTGCAGGGGTCGACCCCAAGGGTCGACCCGTACACCAGAAACCCGATTTTCTTCGTTTTTCGATCCGAAGATGGATCCGAATCAATGGGAAATCAACCCATTTAACTTAGACCCATTGAAATTATATTTTTGAAGAACTTTTGACCTATTCATGTACCCCCCTTGATTTCAATTTGCATTGGTCCTTTCTCGTAAACATAGTACAAAACACGATGTTTACTATCTCCATTACAACACTTACATTGGTTAAATAGAAACTCACTTAATTAATGATTAATGGTGTAATTAAAGCCACTGATAATGCATTCTATTTCACCGTTGTGAGAGCTTGTTCTTTACCTTGACAACTTGTTCTAGCTTGTTGGCTCT
Source organism: Amorphophallus konjac (assembly GCA_022559845.1). Classification (NCBI taxonomy): domain Eukaryota; kingdom Viridiplantae; phylum Streptophyta; class Magnoliopsida; order Alismatales; family Araceae; genus Amorphophallus; species Amorphophallus konjac. The sequence continues at coordinate 347,827,307 of CM040126.1, forward strand.
TTGGCTAATACAAATGATAATGGTTAATCATGATATCTTAACTTGGTGATTAGGATTAATATGTTGATTAGCTTGTTTGATTGCTGTTGTTTTACAGCAGTGCAGCACGATTAACTCTTGTTGTGACTTGGTTTCGATCTCTTGATGATTATACTTACCTTGAAATTCTGGAAATGAATCTCTTTCCTACTTGAAGTTGTTATTGCTACTTAGTTTAAACCTTGGAATTCTGGCCATAAACTGTGGAAGTCTAGATTCGTGGGATCTTTGATCCAAAGAAATCAATGCCTGGCAAACAATTAAGGACTCGGTCTAGTCCTGGGAAGAGCGCCCGAACACTACGTGTACCCCCGGGGAGGTGAATGACTAGGTGTGGCATTTGGCACCAGTACTTGACATGTGTTAAATCTAGGACTGTCCACTACTCTCTACACTACTCTCCACATTACTTTCTACTACCTTTCACTTTCCACTCTTCACTGTTCCATACTCTACTTGTTGTTACTTTACTTGTTGATTACTTGGACGTGGAAATGAAATTACATACGTGCTTGACATGACTTGAATTGTCTTGATATGGCCAACTACTTTTTATCGTTATCTCCTGTAGTAAATTCTTGTCTTACTATTCTATTCATTATATTTCTTGACCTTGCAAGATCTTTGAATTCTGTTTCGTGATATCACCGTTATCTTTTTATTATTTTTTTTTCATTTGTAGCATGACATTTTAAAAATATAATTAAACTGTTAATCACTTATACCTGTCTGTTATTTCCTACTGAGCGTCAGCTCATAGTTGTGTTTTCCCCCCTTTCCAGGCTTTTCAGGTGACGCGCTTACCGATGGAGAAGGGTAGGAGTGATGTCTTGAGTGTATCAGTTCTAGTGTGTTAGTAGTGTGTTATCTTTCTTTAGTTGTGTTTTGGAGAGCTTTTAGTCTCAGTCATGTTATTGAGTTTTAGTGGTTGATTATTCCAGTTGTATTAAGTTGAACTTGAGGTTATTGTATCAGTTGTGGTTTGTTAATGATCATTTAGTATTTCCATCTTGTAGCACTTGTGTATTACTTTAGATTAGTTCTCTCTCTTGCCAGCGTGTCCCTAACTGTACGTCCCGATATTTCCGCCTTGTTCGGGGCGTGACAAGTCCGCTATAAATAAATTAAGTTATAGGTTAGTACGTATACTGTTATGAATTGAGTTTAGGAAATACGTGAATTAAATGATTAAATTACTTACTGTGAACATGTCGAACAATAAATCCCGGACACCCATCGAAAATTGCCTAAAAGATAGTGCCGGCCCGGGAACATGTGCCACTACTTGTTTCATAGAATGAAGGACAGCCTCGGCAGGTTCAAATTAATCACTGCAAGCCCCAATGTTAACATAGTTGGCATTAGATAGTTGAAGGATAAATAATGAATGCAATTCATAACCATATAAGTTTACCTAGAGATCCAACACGGCGGATGTCCATCATGGGCCCCACCTCCCTCGCCCTCGTGAGTAGTGCTGAGGGACTGTAGCGGCTGAGTGGAGGAGCCGACAGGGGCACGACGGTCTGCAAGAATTAAATCACATAAGCATAACATTTAATTAAAGAATATTTGGCTATAAATTGAAAGAGACATACCTGTAGTGGGAGGTGGTGAGGGTGTGCCTTGCATAGCTGGTGGGAGGGCATTGGGACCTGTAAGAATAAATGTCATAATGAAATGTAATATAATCGGAGAATATTTTGCTAGAAATTATAATATGCATACCTGAAGCGGGAGGTGGTGAGGGTGTGCCCTGCATAGCTGGTGGGAGGGCACTGGGACCTGTAAGAATTAAATGTCATAAGCAAATGGAATATAATCGAAGAATATTTTACTAGAAATTAAAATATACATACCTGAAGCGGGAGGTGGTAGGGGTGTGCCCTGCATAGCTGGTGGGAGGGCACTGGGACCTGTAAGAATTAGATATCATAAGCAAATGGAATATAATCAAAGAATATTTTGCTAGAAATTAAAATATACATACCTGAAGTGAGAAGTGGTAGGGGTGTGCCCTGCATAGCTGGTGGGAGGGCACTGGGACCTGTAAGAATTAAATGTCATAAGCAAATGGAATATAATCGAAGAATATTTTGCTAGAAATTAAAATATACATACCTGAAGCGGGAGGTGGTAGGGGTGTGCCCTGCATAGCTGGTGGGAGGGCACTGGGACTTGTAAGAATAAGATATCATAAGCATAACATATAATCACACAACATTTCATTGCATCTGGTAAAATAGATAAACATGTCAGCTGCGGTGGTGGCGGTGTCTCATGTGCAGGGCGTGAGCCGACACTCGGACCTGTAATAAATAAATCTTTTAAGTTGATATATAATTAATACACTGATATAACTAAACCTGTAAGAATTAGATATACCTGTGCTCGAACTAGACGCCAAAGAGGAGGGAATAGAGCCCCGCCCACTGCCCTGTCTCCTCCCACTCCCACTACAAGGTCCTCAGACCATCTCTTTATTAAGAACAATAAAAATAATGCATATTAATCCATAATAATATACGATTTAGAAATCTCATTAAAAATTATGTAAAAATGCAAAAATATCTTGCTAAATTATCAATGGAGAGGGAGATTTCTGTAACCCATCTAAGAGCAGCCAAACTAGGTCCATCAGGACCAAACGAGGCCCAGCTCATCCAAGTGACAGGCCCGCCGGGCCCACTTAGGCTAAAAAGCCCAATAAGATTACTCGGGATCTAATCCTTCCTCAGCGGCCCTTAGGCTCGGAAGGCCCGAGCGTCGGTCAGAACGGAGGAAGACCCATGCCCGAGTTATCTCCTCATTGGGATAGAGGCAAGCGCTCAGCGCCCACTCCGACCTATCTTCATCTGAGCTATGCCTATCGCCCGGACAGGGTTGGCACCTTTTATGCTCGGCTCGACCGACGATTGCTTATCCACGCTGCCGTTGAGAGCCCTTTATGAGCAGGAGTTTATGAGCATAAGGGACCCATGATCCCTCAAGGCTATAAAGATCCCACGATGAGGACGTAAAGACCCCACGATGAGGACGTAACTTCCGCCTGAAACTCCTCAGCTTACGGGACTCATGAAGTGAGCACACTATATAAACCTGGGACTCCCTCCAGTGAAAGGTAAGGGCAATACACGCCTAAAATCCCTTGAGCAGGAACCACTTTACCACCTTGGTGTAGGGGGATCTCGTGCACCTCTTTCTACCTCCCTCCCTATCTTCCACCATTGCTCTACTGACTTAAGCATCGGAGGGTTTTCCCCAGGGAATCTCCCCTGGGCCCCCTGATCCATTTCCCTTTCTCTACAGTTCACTGTTCGGTGATCATCTACCCCGCTCAGGAGCCGTGCGAGATCACGCCCCTTCATCTGGCACCATCTGTGGGAAACGACCGAAAAGCCAGGATTGTGGGAAGAAGTTCAGGGAGGAGGTCCGTCGGCGACGGGGGAAAAACCATGGTGGCGGTGAGTGAAGACCCTTCTCAAGCCTCACAAAATCCCCCCTCCAATGCCAGCACCCCCGCCTACGGACCGCCCCCTCTCACCGCCGCGGTAGGGGTACCGCTTAACGGCGGCGCTGATGCCTTCCAAGCCCTTAACGCAAAATTGGATGTCCTCGTGGAACTCATGAGGACTCTGGCGGCCAGGGATAGAAGGTCACGCGCCCCTCTGGAAAGCCCCCCCTGCGAGAACGTGTCCCAGCACACCACCGGAGGTCGCTTCACCCTCTGAGGGCAGCAGCTTATTCGTAACAAGGCAGGACGACCCTCATAAGCCCCCCCTCTGGAGCAAGAGGCCTCCTCCACACCTAAATGGGGTAAGCATGGGGCACGCCGTCCACTCCCAGAGACCGAAGTCCCCAGGGAGCGCCAGGATAGCCTGCCATCACGCCCCCTCAGCCCTACAGCGCAACAACAGCCGGAGTTGTCCCTCTGTCTATGAGAGTTCGAGAGGTGCTTCGCAGCACAGGAGTGCGCCTTACGAGCCTTGCAGAAGACCTCTCCACCAGAGGATGAGGAGAGATTCCCATTCCTCGACCATATCTTGAAGGCAGAGGTATCTCCCAGAACCTCTATCCCGACCTTCAAGCCTTACGACGGCCAAGGCGACCCGGCCGACCACTTCGACAGCTTCGACGCCCGGATGACCCTTCATGGAGCGTCCGACGCCATCAAATACCGAGCCTTTGCGACCACTTTGGTCCAAGGCGCCCAAGCATGGTTCCGAGCCCTCGCCCCCGGATCCATCCTAGACTTCAAGCAGTTTGGGCGAGTATTCAAGAAGAGTTTCGTCGGCAGCGGCCCCCCGAGGTCGGTAGCGGGGCTTTTGGCTCTCAAGCAGGCACAAGGGGAGAGACTCTGGGCCTACATCAACCGATTCAAATCGGAAGCCTTGAGAATCCCCCACCTGGATGTAGCCTCGGCCATAACCGCGCTGACCGGAGGCACCCGGGACGAGACCCTCCGCCACGAACTTGTCCTCCACCCTCCCTCGACCCTTGCCGAGCTAGTGACTCTGGCATTGCGCCATGCTGAGTGCGAAGAAGTTTTCAGCTCATGCTGAGGCGCAACCGGCTCGGGTCGAGAGAGGGACAAGAAGCGAGCACCCGAGTCAAGCTCGGGCCAAGGAAAGAGGCAGAACCGAGACGGGGAGCACAAAGAACCATCCAAGAAGTACGAGCGGCACACTCCCCTAACCGCTCCAGTGTACGAAATATATGAAGACATCAAAGGCTCGGGCCTCCTCCGCCAACCCGAGCCAATGAGGTCAAAAAGCCGCAATCGTAGCAAACATTGCCTGTTCCACAGCTACCACGGGCATCACACCGGCGATTGCCATCAGCTCCAGGATGACATCGAGCGCCTCGTCCGCTAGGGACACCTATCCCGATTTGTGGCCGGGCTTAAGGAGGACCGAGGTGCCCTAGAGGAAATCGACAATGCCCCTCGCGGGGTCCATATCAACGTCATCATCGGAGGAGCCGCATCAAGAGGGGACAGTGGCCCAGGAAGGAAGCGTCATGCTGAGCGGGTGAGCCGATCCGTCGAGCCTCCCAAGACCCCGCCGAGTGAGCCTCAGGTCATAGTCTTCTCCGACCGAGACCTGGAAGGGCTGACCACCCCGCATGACAACGCCCTAGTCATATCGGCCATAATAAACCATTGTAATGTAGATAGGATTCTAGTTGACAATGGAAGTGCCCCCGATGTATTATCCTATGAATGTTTCCTTAAGATGGGAGAAGATCCGTCTAAACTCCGCCCGATCCGAACCCCCCTGTGCGGGTTCAATGGCCAGGCCACTTATCCCGAGGGAGCCCTCAACCTGCCAGTTACTCTTGGCACCCCACCCAAGACCGTTACGGTTATGGCGGACTTCATAGTGATCAAGGGTATGATAGCATACAATGTAATCTTCGACCAAGGGATCCTCAGCCGAACGAAAGCAGTGCCTTCTACCTATCACCAAAAGATGAAGTTCCCCACCAAAAATGGGTTGGGGGAAGTCCGAGGTAACCAGGCCATGGCCAGAAGGTGCTACAATATCTCGGTTGAAGCCACAAGGCCGGACAGGAAGAACAGGGGCCCCCGGGAAGTCGAGGAAAAATCCGCAACCGCCGAGCCAGGAGGCGAATTGCTAGAGGTTTTCCTAAATGACGACCCGACCCTGGGAGTAAAGATTGGAGCCGACCTAACAGCTGAAGCCCAACAGCAATATAAAGAGTTTCTTTCCGCGTACGTCCGAGTCTTTGCATGGTCTGATGATCAACTCTCTGGGATACCAGAGGAAACGGTGATGCATAAGCTCAACCTCGATCCAACCATCAAAGCCGTACAACAACGTAGAAGGAAGCACGCGCCAGAGAAGCAGGCGATCATCAAGGAGCATGTCACCAAGGGGCAAAAGACTGGTCTTTTCAGATCGGTCCTGTACCCGACATGGCTGGCTAACATCGTCGTGGTACCAAAAGCTTCGGGAAAGTGACAAATGTGTGTGGACTTCACCGACTTGAACAAGGCTACTCCAAAAGACTGCTATCTGTTACCGAGCATCGACCAACTGGTTGACTCAACCTCGGGCAATGAGATACTCAACTTCCTAGACACCTATTCAGGTTACCATCAGATCAGAATGAATCTAGAAGACATCGAGAAGACCGCCTTTATCACCGACTTCGGCGTATACTGCTACACCCGGATGCCTTTCGGGTTGAAGAACGTCGGAGCCACGTACCAGAGGCTGGTCAATCATATGTTCAAGAGACAGCTCAGTCAGAACGTCGAGGCCTATATTGACGACATGCTCGTGAAGACCCCCAAGGCCGAGGATCACTTCGCTGACCTAGCTGAAACCTTCGACACCCTCCTGAAGTATAACATGAAGCTCAACCCTGCCAAGTGCGCCTTCGGAGTAAGGTCCGGGAAATTCTTGGGCTTCTTAGTCACCCAGCGTGGGATCGAGGCCAACCCCGACAAGGTCCAGGCCATCCTGGACATGCACCCACCCACCTGCATCAAAGATGTTCAACGCCCTACTGGGCGCATTGCCGCGCTCAGCAGATTCCTGTCCCGCGCGGTTGAACGATGCCTACCCTTCTTCAAACTGTTGAGGGGGCCTAAAATGGCATCTACTACATTCACGTGGGATGAGGAATGCCAACAAGCGTTCGCCGAGCTTAAGCAGTTCCTTGCTTTGCCTCCGGTGCTTTCCAAGCCCGTCCCTGGTGAAACCTTGCATCTCTATCTCTCGGCGACTCCATCAACAGTTAGCTCGGTCCTAGTCAGAAATGACTCGGGAGTCAAGAGACCGGTCTACTACACCAGTAAGGTGCTCAATGAGGCTGAAAGAAGGTAACCCGCAACTGAGAGACTCGTGCTAGCATCGGTTACCTCGGCCAAGTGCCTCTGAGCTTATTTTCAAGGGCACTCCATCACCGTGCTGACCGGTGAACCATTGAAGAGGATCCTCACTCACCCTGAAGCCTCGAGACTCCTCATCAAGTGGGCCATCATGCTCGGGGCCTACGATATATCGTATCGGCCTCGCTCGGCTATCAAAGGCCAGGCGCTCGCTGACTTCAGCGCCGAGAGCACCATCCCGACTGAAGAAAGATCTCTATCCGCGCCCGGGCCGACCTGGGAACTGTTCGTCGATGGATCCTCCAACTCAGCCGGGAGCGGCGCCGGGATTCTCCTGAAGCCCCCTGAAGGAGCAGAGTTATAGTATGCCCTGAATTTCAACTTCCAATCATCCAACAACACTTCCGAGTATGAGGCCCTCATATCGGGAGCCCGCATGGCCCGGCGGTTGGGGGCTGAGCGAGTTAGGATTCACACTGACTCCCAACTGGTTGCTAGCCAGGTCAACGGCGGTTATGAAACTCGAGAAGCACCGATGATCAAATACCTCCAGCTGGTCAAGACCGTGGCACAACAGTTCGAGAGTTTTGAGGTAGTCTGAATAGCTCGGGAGGAAAACTCCCGAGCGGATGCCCTCTCTCGGCTGGCCTCCTCTCTTGACCCCGAGGGTACATGATCGGTCCTTCTCGAAGAGCTAGAGCGGCCGAGCATCGATTCGGAGCTCCTAGCTATTGACTCGACCTCCCCAAGTGACTTGCATACCCCGTACCTGTCGTGGCTCCAAGATTATCAGGAGCCCCCCAACCCTTGGGAAGCCCGAAGATTGAAGTACCAAGCTCGGTGATTCGTCACTCTAGATGGCGCTCTCTATCGGAGATCCTTCTCCTGTCCTCTCTTGAAGTGCCTCAGCACCGACGAAGCCAACCGAGCGATCGAAGAAGTTCACGAAGGTCTGTGTGGAGAGCATTTAGGAGGTAGGTCGCTCTCCAGGATCTTGCTACGGCTAGGTTATTGGTGGCCCACTCTGCAGCGCGACTGCTCGACCTACACACAACACTGCGACCGGTGCCAGCGATTTGACCACTTGGTCCATCAGCCAGCAACGGAGCTCATCACCCTAGCCGAGCCTTACCCTTTCGCTCGCTGGGGAATCGACATCCTCGGGCCATTCCCCAAGGCCCAGGCCCAGAAGAAGTTCATTATCGTCGCCATCGATTACTTCACTAAGTGGATCGAGACCGAAGCCACAGCAAGGATCACCGAGACAGTCATCTGGAATTTCGTCTGGAAGTCGATCATCTGTCGTTACGACATCCCCCGGGTGATAGTAAGTGATAATGGTCGGCAATTTGATTCTCGTTATTTTCAAGACAGATGTGCCGACCTGGGCACTCGCAATCACTTCACCTCGGTCGCCCACCCTTAGGCTAACGGGCTGGTCGAAAATGCCAATAAGACTATCTTAAAAGGCATCAAGACTAGGCTCGGCAAAGCCAAGGGCAGCTGGCTTGAGGAATTGCCAAACGTACTTTGGTCACACAGAACGACTCCCAGAATGGCAACCGGTGAAAGCCCCTTTCAGTTGGTATACGGTACCGAGGCCGTGATCCTGTTGGAGATTGGTAACCCCTCTCTCCGAGTCATCTGCTTCTCGTCCTAGGCAAACGACCAGAAACTGCCCAAAAACCTCAACCTAGCAGATGAAGTACGAGAGATTGCCAGCATCCGAGCAACAGAATACCAACGCCGCCTCACTCGATACTACAACGCCAAAGTTCGAGATAGACACTTTCAGCCGGGAGACTCCGTCCTCAGGAAAGCTGAAGCCTCTCGACCACTTAAGGTGGTGGGCAAGTTATCCCCTAATTGGGAAGGCCCCTACTGAGTGGTCGAGACGCTCGGAAAAGGAGCATACCGTCTATCCACGATGAAAGGAGAGCTCATCCCTCAGACTTGGAACGCGACTACACTATGCAAGTTCTACTTTTGAATACTGAGCATTGTGTAAACGACATGAGATAAGACAAAAAGTGCCTTTCTTTTATTCAAACAACTCGCTTGTACATCAGGAAGGCCGAAGCCAAGAAAATACATGTCAAAAAAGCAAAAAATCCATCTGGCGCCGCCGTATGAGCCCATCGCTCGGCTGACTCGGTTGACCTTCCTGCGTCCAGTCACTGACTCTGCCTCGTGTAGAAACTGGCTTGGATAAAGGGTAGTCGACCCCGTTGACTCGGGCAGTTCGGGACAAAGGTGACAGAGGGATTAGGAAGGAGAAGGCTACCTTCCAAGTTGAACTTGGAAGAGAAAGGGGAGAGGGAACGCATATGAAAGCACCCTCCCTGCCAACCCGCCAACTCTTTGGAAGGAAGAGAGTGCAGGCACCCTCCGAAGAGTGAAAAAAATGATGAGAAGAGCAGAAGAGGGAAAAAGAGGCTGCGGGGGGGAAAAAGAAACCAGCAGAGCTGGACGAGGAGGCAGGGGAAAGCCCGGGAGGGAGGGAGCTTAATTGGCTTCCTCATCCCCTCCATGGAGTGAGCAGGAAGGGACGGGCGGCAGGGATGCCTGATGCCCCCATCCGTCCACCATCTCGCCCCCCTGCAAGCGCCGCCGGAACTGATAAAAAGAAGATGACGTGCCTCCACACGTCGGACCTTCTTTAAACCCATCCGCCGACCGTCGGACCTCCTTCAAACCCGAAGCAGCAAGGACTCTCTGCCCTCCATCATCGGCAGCTTCATCTTCTGGGGCATCTTCCATGCTCCAAATATAACGGCACAACGCTACGTGAAGAAAGAATGCGGAAAGACTATCAGGGAAACCCCTAAGCGGTGGAGAGGAAGGGACGCCCTTCAGACCTTTTATAGGCGAAGGGAGGCTATTTGTCTTAAATGATTCTCTCCTCGAAAACACGCCAAAGGGATCTCTCCCTATGAACGGTCACCTCAAACTTCTCATTTCTACCCCAGCGGGACACACGAAGCGGCCAAGCATTCAAAGCATGAGAAAACGGAAAGACACCCTGTCAGACGCTCACCCAACCATCAGGCGAGATCCGCGCAGAAAGTATCGGCTCTTTCCAACCACTGCAGATACGCTGAACAAAATACGGCAATGGTGATACGGAACAGTTAAGTCTTCATCATAACGCTATTGCCTTACCTATTTTTTCTACACAAAGGAGGAAGTTTTTTCTTCAAAAAGGAAAAAGACATACAAAAAGAGGAAGCAAAGCAGATACATTAGGCCTCCGGCCCACCTTGAAGCTCAGAAGTGGAGGGCTCAGACGGTCTGCCCCCGGCACCCTCGGCGACGGCCGACCCTGGCACTGACCCCACCGGCGTGGGAACTGCCTCGGTTGCGTGCCCTCCCGAGGCATCTGGAGTTGGCGACCCCTCAAACGAAGAGTCCTCGTGATCCTCTTCATCTGGCGCCGAAGCAGAGGAACTAAAGGATGACAAGTCCGAGTCATAGCATTGCCTGGACGGGAAGTCAACTACCCCGGACGCATGCTCCTCGGCATAAGAGACGGCCTGGTCGTAGCCTTGCTTGAACCCCTTGCGGATACCCCGGTGAAGTGCTGACTCGTAGTAGGGAAGGGCAGCCTCCTTAAGGTCGACCCGATAGGCCTCTGAGCTTTTGTACTGCTCTAGAGCCTCCGCCCCGACCGATCCCACCATACCAGCGAGCTCGGCCTTCTCTCGCTCCGCCTTGGCTAACTTCTGCTCGGCCTCAGCCGTCCGCTTTTCGGCCTCCGTCGCCTGCCTCTCCGCCTTAGCCCGATCAGCCTTGGCCTCCCGCCGAAGGTGCTCGGCTTCCTCCGCTCGGTCCACCAGCTCTGCACGTTCGATCTCCCACTGGCCATCCAGCTCAACACGTGTAAGGTGCTCCTCTTCAAGAAGCCTGTTCTTCCTCTCGAGCGATTCGCGGGCCTTACCTAGCTACTCGGTTAGCGCCCGGGTCTCCACCTGGCTCGACCGCACCAGCTCCCTGACTGAGAAAAGCTCCTGCCGAAGCCCATCACGCTCCTCGGCAAGCCGAGCCAACCTACTGTCAGACCCACCAAGGGTCCAGACCTGGTTCGCTCGCTCCGACTCCGACCGAGCGTACGCTTCTGCCAGAGTGGCCCCCATCTGGGCCAGGACTAGGCCGCCCTCCATAACCCCAGCGAGGGCCATGGACGGAGAGTACTGCCTACCTCCCCCCTCACCTTCGTGGCTATACCGCGGCATACCTGGTGCAGAGGGCCGAGATACCAACCCTCTCCAAGGCCGTCGGAACAGAGAACCCCCCATTGCCCGGCGCCCCACCGAGTGGCTCGGACCAAGTCCCGGCCTCGATCGCCACTCGTGCCTCGGTCAGATTTTCTTGCGGCCCCCCAACCTGGACCGGCTCGGCACCTACACCACCACCTGAGGCACCAACCTCGGCCGCGGCCCCAGCATCCCCCGCCTCGTCTACGGCCCCCTCTGCTCCTACCGAGGGGAGAGTCGGGCCAACACCGTTGCTAGTCGCAGGAGCAGCCCCTGCCCCCTCGGCTCCGGCCGAAGGAGGAGCCAAGCCAGCATCGTCACCGACCGCAGGAGAAGCCCCAACCTCCTCGGCCCCCTCTTGCTCGGCGGGTGGGAGAGCTCACCCGGTAGGGTCGGCCCCATCATGCTCGGCGGAGGGGCGAGTCGCGGCAAGGTCACCTTCGACTACGGGTACGATCCTGGCCTTCTTGTCCCACTTCTTGGCCCTCGCGGCGGCCCGGATCATGCCTTCTACGGGATCCTTGCGCTTGGACCCCTGCGGCCTGGAGGATTCACCCTGGGCCGCCCCCTTGCCCTTATCTCTGGCTCGAGAGTGACCCATAGGAGTAGCCGATTCATCAACAGCCGAGTTATCGCCAAGCTCGATCACCTCTGCGGCCTCCTCCAAAGCCTGCCGCCTGGTGTCTGCATGAGAAGGAAGACGTATTCAAAAAAAGAAATAGGATCTCAACATCCAAAGGAGAACCTAGCTTATGGCACCTGAACCCGACGGATGCAGCCGCGTAAGAAGACACCGCTCGATATTCTCTGGAGTAACCAGCTCTTCTGTGGATTGGCGGTGCTTCAGCAAGATGGCCGCATATTTCTCCACATGTGGAGGGAACTCATCCTGCTTGGGAGGGATATTCGTGTAAAAATTGGGGATTACTGGACACCTCCAGGCTTCCTCCACCGAATAAATCCCCACCCAGAAGAATTGAGTTTTTCACCCCTTATGCGAAGAATCCTTTACAGCCAAGGAGATACAGCTCCTATTCTGCCTCGCCTGGATGAAATAGAAACCCTTCCTGGTCGAAGGATGTGCTTTCAACTCAAAGAAATAGTGAAAGAGGTCCAAGGAAGGAGGAACTCCACACTGGCGGCAGAGAATGCGGAAGGCGGAAAGAAGAAGATAAGAATTGGCTACCAACTGAATGGGCGCCAACAGGAAAAAATTGAGAAGTTGAAGAACAAAAGGTTCGAAGGGAAGGCGGAACCCACCCTTCCACGACAAAAGGAAAGTACAAATGTGGCCTGTATGAGAGTCCAAGCTCGTATCGTGTGGAGAGGCCGTGACAAAGCAGAACTTGTGAGGCAGGCGATACTGGTGCTCCAGCCTTCTCACGTCCGCCTCCCCCAATTGTGGTTTGGAACCAGCGACTTCACCACTGGCTCATCCTCCCACTCCTCAACATCTGAACGCTGGTCCGCCATGGAATCCGGAGAAGAGTTTGAAGAAAGGTGATCTCGGGACCCCGAAGATTCCAGGGGAAGAGGAAGCCGCCGTACTGCCTCCGCGGTTATCTCCGCCAACTCCACGAACGCCGCTGCAAGCCTCTGCTCTTCCGTCGTGTCTTCACGACGCATCGAAGAGCCCAAAAACAAGAACGGAGGAGAGCCAAAACCCTAAAGATGGAGGGAGTCTAGAATGACAACAAGCGCCCAACGCCTATATCCCCATGCGAAAGGGGGCGCATCGTTCCGACCTCCGAGAAAAGGGGGGCCCTTCAGTTCAAATCCATTAGGATCGTCATTATTACGGGCCCAGGTGACCATGACACGTGGCTTCTTAACACTGCCAGATCTCCACCCACCTGAGCCACGCTGGTCTAAAACCCCAACAGCTACTCTTTCGAGCTTACTAAAGCTCGGGAGTAGGAGGGGGACAAGTGGAGAGGGGGATTTCTATAGCCCATCTAAGAGCAACCAAACTAGGTCCATCAGGACCAAACGAGGCCTAGCTCATCCAAGTGACAGCCCCACCGGGCCCACTTAGGCTAAAAAGCCCAATAAGATTACTCGGGATATAATCCTTCCTCGGCGGCCCTTAGGCTCGGAAGGCCCGAGCATCGATCAGAACGGAGGAAGACCCATGCCCGAGTTATCCCTATATCGGGATAGAGGCAAGCGCTCAGCACCCACTCCGACCTATCTTCATCCGAGCTATGCCTATCACCCGGACAGGGTTGGCACCTTTTATGCTCGGCTCGACCGACGATTGCTTATCCACGCTGTCGTTGAGAGCCCTTTATGAGCAGGAGTTTATGAGGATAAGGGACCTATGATCCCTCAAGGCTATAAAGATCCCACGATGAGGACGTAAAGACCCCACGATGAGGACGTAACTCCCGCCTGAAACTCCTCAGCTTACGGGACTCATGAGACGAGCACACTATATAAACCTGGGACTCCCTCCAGTGAAAGGTAAGGGCAATACATGCCTAAAATCTCTTGAGCAGGAACCACTTCACCACCTTGGTGTAGGGGGATCTCGTGCACCTCTTTCTACCTCCCTCCCTATCTTCCACCATTGCTCTACTGACTTAAGCATCGGAGGGTTTTCCCTAGGGAATCTCCCCTGGGCCCCCTGATCCGTTTCCCTTTCTCTACAGTTCACTGTTCGGTGATCATCTACCCCGCTCAGGAGCCGCGCGAGATCACGCCCCTTCAATCAAATATTATCTATTTCCTCTTTTGATGCTGATGATATATCTAACTCAGCCTCATCTTTGTCATCCATAGTAGCCTCATGAGATTCAAACTCTTCATCTTCATCAGACTCCTCCTCCCCTATAACATAAACATTTAGGTCCATCGGATTGACTTGTTCCACTTCATTTCCCGCATGTAACAACAGAGGCTCATCAGATTCATCCAAATGAAGATGTGTGAAACCTACAACACCAACTTCATCTAATTGAAAATATTCGGCATTGCCATCGTCTGAAATAGTTTCACTCAGATTCAACTCTTAAGTGGGAAAAAGTCTTGCTTTAACCCTATAAATTGCCCACCAATCTTTATTCTTGGACGATGAATAGCTTGAATAATACACTTGTTGGGCTTATGCGGCCAAAATGAATGGTTCATATGTATTAAGTTTAGACCTATGTTTGACATCAACAATTTCATATGTTGTGTCATGTCGAACAGAATTAGGATCAAACCAATGACACTTAAATAGGAATACATGATTGTCTTGTCCCAGATACTGCAATTCATTGACTTCCTCAAGAATACCTGATGGGAATCAACACCGGGCACTGATATTTTTCTATTGCATTTATGTCCTTTTATTTGCATTTATACCCTTGTGTAATTGGGTACACAATTGTATGGCAAGTATAAGCCAAAATGTGAGTCTTTAGGTTTTAGTGGGTTTATGTGCAAAAGTCTAGTAGGTCTAGCTGGGGCCCCCCACCTTCTTCCACATTGGTCCACCTAAGCCTTAGGGCCCATGTGGGGATGGTCAAATGTCCAAGGTGGGCTTCTAGATGGCTTGACCATTCAAGGGGACAAAGGGTACAAAAAGTCAATATTCCTCTCCCCTAAGTCAAGGGGGCACCCCCTCCCACTAAATGGTTTTTTATTTTTATTTTTTTTGGACCACATGGGGATTAAATCCTCTATCCCTTGTATACCTCTCCCCTAACCTAGATTTGAGGGTAGTTTAGGTCTTTTTACATTTTCTATATAAGCCATGTAATTTATGAATGACTTAGCATTAATGAGAGAAAAAAATTATTTGTGCTTACAAGGCCCAAGGGCGCCCCTCTATCCCCCTCTAGAGCTGTGAGATCTCTGATTTCAGATGTGTGAAGCATCTCCACCACCACCTCCATAAGTGTGACGCTCAGCCCCGCCGCCGCCGCTTCCGTTCGTGCCGCCATCGCACCGCCACTGCCATCGCCGGAGTTCTGTCCAAATAAGGACAGAACCTCAAAACCGTATTTTAATCTTTTTCCCCTGTTGTCTGATCAAGCCCAAACTTTGAGGGTTTGTTCTCCCAGTCGCCGCTAATCTCCAGTTCACATTTCGTGCCATTTAACCTTCATTTGATATTTTTCCTGTATTTTTGTTCTTCCCCCTAGTAATCTGCCAGTTTGTAGATCTACAGGACAGTGTCCCATTGTCATAATTTTCCCACCCCTATAGAAATTTTTAGAAAATTCACAAAAATTAGCAAGTGTTCCTCACGTCCCCCCTTCCACCAATAATGTTCCCAGCATCCAGAAATTTTCCTTACCCTCCGGTCAAAATTCATTTTCAGGCAGATCCCTTTTTATCCTGATAGTTTGTAACTAGATCCATAGCAAAACATAGAGTTTGCAGAGCTTCCCCTTTCTAATTTCTTCTTTGGATCGACCAGAAAATAATATATGTAGTATATCTATGAGTCCTCTTTCCAAAGGCACCAACCACGCCTCGATCCGCTTCCGGATCTGAGCACAAAAATTCCGATCGTGGAGGCGCCTAAATCTGTTCCGTGAACAGACCAACAGAGGCAGCAGCAAAATAATTCTCAATTAATTACCTCTCCTTAGTTTCAGGGACCGCCACTTCAGGGACTCGACCAAGGAGGTCCCGCCATCGTCCCAGCCAAGCGCCACCTTCAGAAGACTCAAGGAGGATGACGTCCCTTTGGAGGCCATTACTTGCTGTCCTGTAAATCAGAACCGAGTCGGCGCAGCACCGAGTCAATGCAGTACTGAGTCGGACCAGCAGCCCGGTTCCAACCTGAGAGCCCTTCCGGCTTGCTGCCCGTCAACCTAGGATCGGTCCTCCCGAGCCCCACTGGTAGCCCTTTACCTCCCGGCGTGGAGTGGGCAATATAATTCACTGCTGTAATTAAATTTTTACCATTGTACCGGGAGTTACCGTACTTGGCCGGGGTCGTCTTCCCCACGCCCGGCGCGTGGAGGTATCGTGTCCGCTCCCCATCTCAGCATTTGCTTTACTCGTATTTATTTGTGTATGTCGCTGCTAGAGAGCATGTTAGAATCCTAGATCGATATATATATTTTTATCACCGCTGCGAGATTGAGTGAGTGAACCCGTCCCGTGACTCAATCCGAGTACACACGGAAGAGCCCAATACCCGAGACTCACTGCCGGTTCCTCAACCGTGCACGATCCTGCGTTTTCCTTGCTTAGGGACGATTGTGAGCTTGCTTAGAGTCCAAGGATCGCATATCAAATTGGAGCCGAGTCCGCTGTCCGTCCCGCATCAATACCATAGTAGTCCAATTCATTTTCGTTGTATGCACTTCCCTTAATACATACGCCGTTGTTCATCGTAGACTTATTTCATCCATAATCCATCGTGTGAAATTTGTATCCATTCACAATATATCCTGGATAGGCACGTGTAACTTTTGAGGGGTCATAACTTAACTCCTGTACTCTTTCATCAAAAGTAAGACCTTGTTCAACCTATATGTAAATCAAAATAGTTAAAATATTAACATTTACCTCAACAAAAGTAAATTAGAATGTATAAATTCAACGATCGACACTAACTCAATATCTTAGCCATCTGGCAAAAAACTTCTCGCGTTCTTTTTCAACCTCTACATCCTGGATATTTAGAAAATTTTGTACTAATTCTGAATCAAATTGTCTGCAATATGAATACACTACTACCTTAAATGTCAAGAAGGATAAATAACTTATGTACATAAGGAAATGTGAGTTAATAACTTACTCAGCATAGGGTTCAATCTCAGTACAATTCATAAGAATGTAGATCTCTGCAGCGTCCAATTCTCTATCTTCGAGCGTCCGAGTCAAGCAATGTCCGAATGCACGTCCAGGATGCTTAAATATAGAGAGCCGATCGGACAAATCAGCAACTCCCCCATCATCATTACGTGGAGGTCGAGTACGACGACCTTGAATCTCTGGCTCAAAGTACATCGAACAGAAGTTTGAAATTTCTTCAATAATATATGCCTCAGTAATCGAACCCTCTACCTTCGCCTTATTGCGAACTTTCATTTTTAATTCATGCATGCACCTACAACAACAATTCAGTTGACAATGACATAAATATTGTACACATGTAGCGACCAAAAGAAAAAAAAATCTCGCAGACCTATCAAATGGATACATCCATCGAAATTGCACTGGCCCTCCGACTCTAGCCTCGTATGGGAAATTGATAATCAGGTGCTCCATCGAATCGAAGAAGCCCAGAGGAAATATCTTCTCTAGCTTGCAAACAGTCATGACCACATTATCTTCAATAGTTTGTACATCCCGAAGTATGAGTTTTGATGAACATAAAATTTTGAAAAACTAACTCAGCTCGGTCAGTGCTCCCCATATAGGCTTTGGCAACAAGTCACGGAATGCAATGGGCACCAGCCTCTCCATGAATACAAGACAGTCATGACTTTTCAGTCCATATATTTTTCCCTCATTAACATTCACACAACGACATATGTTGGACACATATCCATCTGGGAATCTCAAATGTTTCAACCACTGACACACTTCCTTGATCTGTTTATCGCTAAGCACATAAGTTACTTTAGGCTGCACAAATTTTCCATGCATAATCTACAGTTCCAATTCTTGACCTTTACAAAGCATCTTCAAGTCCATACGCGCTTTGATGTTGTCCTTTGTTTCACCATTTACGTTCAGGATCGTGTTGAACACATTATCAAAAATATTCTCCTCGATATGCATGACATCTAGATTGTGCCGTACTAGAAGAGTTGACCAAAAAGGAAATTCCTAGAAAATACTTTTCTTGCTCCAGTTGTGATCCTTTCCAAATCGAGGGAGTTGTCGTGTGCTACCGGACAGTTGCACTACATTTGGTAAATTTTGCCGCCATATGTCGACCAGATACCCATTGTAAATCGGCTTCATCCATTTCAATAGTGTTTCTCTGAAATGAGTCCCTTTGCCTTCGGAAAGGATGGTCACGCGGTAGAAACCACCAATGGCAATCAAACTAGCATGCTTTTCCAACATGTTTCAATACAAATGATTTAGTATCTTCCATATGGTAAGGACATGCTAACCTCCCATATGTGCTCCAACCAGACAACATTCCATATGCAGGGAAGTCACTTATTGTCCACATCAGTGTAGCCTTCATTATACAATTTTGCTTCCTACATGCATCATAAGTAATAAGTCCATCTGTCCATAAAAATTTTAGTTCATCAATCAACGGTCTGAGATATTGTGGACATCAAAAAAATGATGATTATACAACATGAACGTCTCGGCACCCGAGAGCAAGTCAAGGACGGAGAGGCCGAATGAACCTCATATCTCGTCTGATCAGGGCGAAAATAGACCTGGTGGTCCGCTACCTAATAAAGAAGCTTCTCGAGCTGAAGAAATAATCCTGGTCCCTCAAAACAAGGTGCCGAAGGCCAAATCAGCGAAAAACCCGGGTGTACCCGATCAGGGCACACATCATGTCAGAAAGGTCCGTAGAAGGCCAAGGAACTATCCAATGAGGGCGAAAATACCTTGAGTGGTTGCTCACTCGATGAAGACACTCCCCGCAGGTAGAAAGTAGAGTTAAGGGCACAATTCAAAGTGTCGAAGGCTGAATTAGGAAGAAACCCGAGTAATCTAACACGGGTTCAGCACATGTCGAAAATCACTCAGAATCGCAAATCGAGGCCCAGAAGCTTTGAAATGGGCACCCCGAAAACAATTCATTTAAACTAAGGTAGTAGGGGAGGGCGAGCATCCATCCAAATCACCGCAAAGCCAGGGTGAAACCCTTTGACACTTAAACCGGCGCGTCCCGACAAGGCGTCTTAAACCGGCGCACCCCTCCTTCTCTCGTTAAACCAGCGCCCATACTTGAGCACCTAAACTGGTGTGCTAATGCATGTGGCCTAAACTAGCGCGCCCCCTGGCCGCGCCGATTTAACCCAAGTCCATCCCATCCGACCTGCGATACTCTATTTTCGCATCAGTCTCGCACGCAGAGAGCATTCAATGTTGTGAAGCCCTGTCTCCACCTCTGTTCGACAGTACAACGATAGCAACGGTGAGGGAAGGTAGCGATGGTGGCCGTAGCAGTAGTTCTCCCGAAAAATCTGCAAACATCCCATCCTCGGACAAATGACAGAGTACATCTCGAACTAGCAGCAGCCACCACAGCAAGTCAACTCCAGACGTCGTTGCAGACGAGGCGAAGGTGGCGGGAACGCTCTCCCACCGACCGTTCTATAAAAAGGCAAGCTGAAGACACAATAAAGAGAGGAGGAGGATGAAAAAAAGAGAGAGATGATTGAGACAATGAAGGTCGGCTAGCTATCTCTATCGGGCATCGGAAGAAAAAGAAAGCTCCATTTTCCCCCTACGTCGGCGAGGTGAAGAGAAAAGAAGAGAGTGTGAGAGAAGGGAGGTGAGCTCGAGGAAGGAGCTTGTGCTCTGCTCCCCTCCCACCGGTGTATTTACATCCCCTTTCCTGCTATTTCTCTTTGTTGTGGGGTAGATCCCCCTCGTGTATCTCGTTCCCCCCTTCTCTTGTGGATGAATGAAAGGAAAAGCTTTTGCAATACATGTTGCTCCACTTCATCAGTCTCCTCCCCTTCTCTCCCTATCTTCTAATCACCCGGGGCCCTTAGAAGCTTGCCTCTTTGTGGCATGGACTTTAAGGGAACCCGTCTAAGGGGTGAACATTCATAGCCTCCCATGGCAAACATCTGTCCCGTTGGGGCTCTTATGAAGGTACGGCCCGTGAGTTGCTAGAACCCCTTGAAGGCTAGTCCTTGGGCTTCTGCACTCACCTGTGGGTCATCGGACCGCCGTCTGGCTACTCCAAATTTTGGGGGTCGTCCCAGAATACTCCGTTTGATGATCCCCCATTTCCCCTGGAAAACCTCAGTCCGGGGGAGATGCTGCCCTATTTTTGCCAAGAACACGAACGATAAGAATAATGAAAAAACACCAGGGATGATGAATGGATGAATGAAATGAACTCTCTGCATGCAAGAACAACGCACATCCGAATCATTGAAAGCATGACGTAACATTGAACTTTTGAGTTCTAGAACATTGGCACAACGAACCTCTGAATAAAACAGTTGAGCATTTTTGCTAATCCATCTCGATAAGGGGACAAAACCCTTCATATCTCTTTATTAACCTCTCTGCCAACTCATCTTGTCAAGTGAACAAAAGAAGAACAGAAATAAAACTTGCCGAATCTTCCCCTGATCCGGTGCGGCCTAATCTGGCGCTCCAGGGTATCGTGCCAGTTTAACTCCCCTCTCAAAATCGAATTCCCTAAACTCAGCCTAATCCGGCGCCCCAGGGCACCACGCCGGTTTAACCCCTCTCTTAAAACTCAATTCCACAGACTCATCCAAAACCGATGTGCCCCTACTTGCCTCCCAAAGCCGGCCTGCCCTTGCTCTCTCCTAGCCCAGCGCGCCCTTTCCCATCTCTAAACTGGCGCGCCCCTATCTGGCCATCAAACCGGTGCGCCCGTATTTGTTCATCAAACCGGCGTGCCTTCAAAAAGCAATCAACCCAATAAAAGAAAAGATGTGAAGCGAATAAACGAAATGAACCACCCGTGTGTGTGAATAAACAACAAAATTTAACAACTAGATCAATGATAATAAAAAAAATGACATAACCACACATACCTCAGGACCCTCGCTGCCCCAGACTGAGTATGAAGAGAAAAGCAATGATGCCCCGCTGAATTTAGACGTGGACCTCTGGATCCCTTCCTGACATGGCCATGATCTGAAGTCATTTCGACCCAATATTTCGTTAACTTGACCCGTCTCTGGCGGGATCCAATCCCGCACTCGCATTAAACTTGCCGCATCTGCGACAGACACTCGCACGATTTTGTCACCGTCCTTTCTTACTACAAATGCATACTCCTATCCAAACAGGAAATGGTCTGCAAGTGTCCGATATATACGAATTTACAAACGTTTATGTCTCGATGCGGGGTTCATTTAAACGCAATCCGAAGCTTTGCTCTCGCTTCGTTATCATGAATTTTAGGCCATAGGGCTCCTTTTTCTGGCGATCAATCAAGGGTTTTCCTCTCTCCGAGGGGATGTAATTAACACCGTGACCTTTATGGCACGACAGGTTCTCAGTCCCGACACTACACACACAATCGTCTGACTAGTCAGATCGAGCGCACCCATGGCTTCCCTGAAGCCCGAATAAATCGTCACCTAGGTGATTGGCACGCCCTCGCATGAATAAACCGAATGAATGAACAAACAAATGAATAAACAAATCGAACCAAAGAAGCATCCAAAAAGTGCGTCCACAACTCTGACACGCCCGGTGGGACTAAACTTCCCTTCATCTCTTCACCCGGATAAGGGGGCCCTACGGCCTCCTCTTGAAAGTCTAACTGTTTTACCTACAATCATAGGGATTATTCTCCGACCATCACGATGGTCGTCAGCCTCAGACCGCTAGTCGTCACGAGCCACGCCGACCATGGCTACCTCGCAGTGCCAATCAAGTTCGGGGACTTTCCTTCGGTGGTGGGATTCCCCAACTTCTTGGGGGTGGCCTTTGTCAACCTGCTGGAGATCGAGGGGCCCAAGCCCGTCGAAGCCCGCATACCCGCCACGGGGATTTCTACCACTCGACTTGCTACTGTCGGGTCGCCAACAATTACTGCCGACCGCACGTCGGTCAACACCGTGGGCTGTTTTGTTCGCCCGTTTTGACACGGGCTCGGCTACCAAGAAGATGGTGTCCCGCCAAAGATGGAGCCAAAGAAGTGTTGTTGCTGCTACCCCCAAGGGTCGGATCTCCAACACCGGCAAGTCTATTCTGGTCGGAGGTGTTAGAGTCTACCTGAACGACCGTAGCGCCGAAGTGATCCCTGAGTGGATCATTTCAAACATCCCTGTGCGCAACTCCTTTCAAGTGCTAATACAAACAGCAGGCCCAGTGCGAGCAGGTGAAGCATGGCATGAGCGAGCACCACCAATAGCACCGGCAGGTGCCACACAGGTAGCACCAGCAGCAGGAGGGGATGAAGAGGGCGCCAAGGGAAGACCAACGGCAACAACATCCTGAGGGAAGGAAACAAGGCCACGAACAGTGCTTGAAGGGGGAGCATACGGGTCAGCAGTCATCGCACCAGCATGAGGGAGGATCATCGAAGCACCAACAAGTTTTAGAAATGAAGGGGGTCCTACAGAAGATGAAGGGTTTCATTGTCGAAATTTCATCACTCTGATGGAGCTTGCAACCTTCTTCCCCTGCCAGGGCTCCGCCCTCCGCCGGCCATGGCTGGCCTTGGGGGGGGGGCCTCCGCCTCCCCCTCGCTCCTCGTTGGCTCCTCCTGGTGATGAAGCTTCTGCTGTTGGCGTGATGGTCTCCTCCGCTGCTTGCATCTCTTCATCTACAGCTCGTGACCCTTCATGTTTTGTAGGCGCCCCTTCATCTCTACAACATGTTGGTGCTTCGATGATCCTCCCTCCTGCTAGTGCGGTGACTGCTGGCCCGTCTTTTCCCCCTTCTGGTGCTGTTCGTGGCCTTGTTTCCTCCCCTCAGGATGATGTTGCCGTTGGTCTTCCCTTGGCGCCCTCTTCATCCCCTCATGCTGCTGGTGCTGCCCGTGTGGCGCCTGTCGGTGCTGTTGGTGGTGCTCGTTCACGCCATGCTTCACCTACTCGCGCTGGGCCTGCTATTCGTATGGAAGCCTCTGCCCGAGTTGCTGGTGGACCTCACGCCTGCACTGCTATGGCCAAGATGGCCACTGCTCGTGTGGAAGCCTTTGCCCCTGGTGGCATACCTCCTGCTTGTTCTCCCCCGATGACTTCTGTGAGCAACCTCTGGCCATCTCTTCCTTCTTCCTCCTCTACAAGGGATCTTGGTGATGTTGCTACCGCCCCTCTCACCTTTGCCCAGGTATTGCTCCAAACGGTCTCTTCTCTGGCTCCCTCCATTGTTGCCCACTGCCCTGCTTCCACAGACTTGGGGGAGCCTGCATCGTTCTTCACTTGGGATGAAATTAACTTATCTTGTAAGCCATTGGAATTTGCTATTGTTTCCAAGACCCCGTTGGGTAGGCCTTCGCATCAAGATATTAGGCTTCACATTGCTCAGCGGTTTCAATTCACATAAGATTTTCTCATCGACGCTTTGGATGGGCGACATTTGCTGCTTCGTTTTCAGAATCGAGATGATTATTTACAATTGCTTCTTAAGGAGTCCTTGTATGTTAAAGGCAGACCGTTCTGGTTCTCTAAATGGACATTGGCTTTCTCACTGGATGAGGACTCTCCACTCGTCCCTATGTAGCTGGAATTGCTTGGCTTGCCTGCTAATTTCTATTACGAGGGCATGATCCACTCTATTGTGGGCAGCATTGGGCCTGTCTTGCAAGTTGATAGAAGCACTTTGTGTCTGACCTGCACTGATGCCACTCGTGTTTGCGTTCAGTTGGATCTCTCATTGACTCCTCCAAATCGCGTTTGGATTGGTGTTGGGTCTGGAGGTAATTGGCAACCCGTGGTGTACCCTACTTTGTCCAAGTTTTGTTCATATTGCAAGCATTTCGGTCACTTGGAATCAAAATGCAAGAAGAAGTCTGCCGCTCTAGAGGGCCCTCCACATAAACATAACACTTCTTTTGCTACGCAGGATGGTGCTACTTCTTCTGTCCAGGCCGTCCCAGCTCAACCTGCGGCTAAGCCTGGACCTCAACGCACTTGGCGCCCTGCTAGAGCCACTGCTGATGACCCTTTTGGCTTGCCTCCTCCTGCGGGCCTGTCCTGTGTGCAGCTGCCCACTGCTTCTAAGGAAGCTCTACTTGATGGTTTGTCCATTTCGAAGCTGCCTCCTGTGGTGGCTGAAAATGGTGCTGCCATTGTCTTTGATGGAGCTTCTGATGTTTGTGTAGTCTCGCCATCTATTTGTGAGAATGACGGCATCCTCCATCAACCTATTGCTGGTGGTGGTGCACAGCCCATTGCTATATCCCAGCTCACTGCTCCTACTCAGCTTCAGGATGTTGTAAATGTGATTGATTCAGGTGCTCTTTTAGTCATGGTTGAGGGCTCCTCACAGTTGCTCTCTACTTCTGATGGTGATCTGCATGAAAGGACTGACCCCACTCCATTAGTTGTTGCAGCTATTTCGACTTCAGTGCCTTCCCCAACCTGTTCTTATGCTCCTTTGGAGAGTTCTATTGTTGGTGTTGTGCCTGTACTGGCTGGTGCTTCTCTGGGCCTTGATGCTAGTGTCCCTGTTCGGCACGATGCTTCTCCCTATGTTGCTCAAGTTGCTGCTCCTATTGCCCCTTTGCCTGGGATTGATCGTGGCAAGGGGCTAGCTTTGGCCGCTGATCTTGCTCCCCTAAGCTTACGCCTATGGTGGCTGGTGCTTTGTCCCTGCAGCCCCATCATTTGGTACTCGCTCTGGCAACAGGCATTGCCCCGGCCATTGCTTCTTCTTCCTCGATTTCCCATAGCCAGCATGAGATTCACCTGTCGTCTGCCTTGGCAGCCTCGCCTGCTGCTCCACAGTCCTTCGCACAAGCTTCGAAGTCTCTCTCGCAAGCTCATTTTGGTGCAACGGCCCCCACGATCTCTCCTCCGGCTGTTTCTTTTGCTAAGGCTGACCATGTTGCTGCTGAAGATGATCAAGGTTGGGAGATCTATCACTCCCATAGTAGGGGGACCAAGAGTTCTCAACGTCATTCTTCTTCACGTTATTATTCTTAGTCTGCCTGCAGTCTTGGTGGTCTCTTCTCCTTGTGCTGATTCTGTTGATAGCATCTTCGCTAGCTCCTGGTTGTTGTGATGCTTCATTTGGCTGCTTGGTTGTCTTTTGGGCTGGGCCTTATTGTATCAGTTCCCTCTTTTTGGAGGGTTTCTTCCCTGTTAGCCCATAGTTTGCTATATCTTTTTGTTTTTTGAGCTATGGCCTCTAGTTCTCACGGCCCCTCTGCGTAGGGTGTCTGCCTCTTGGCTCTGGTTTCTTGTATGTCTTTTTCTTTTGTTCTATTAATAAAATTGCCAAGCTGATCCTTGGATCTATCTAGGTATCGCCTTAGTTATATAAAAAAAAGAATAGAGAAGAAGGACGACGGGGTAGCCCGTCGACTGAAGAATGAACCGGCACCAAGGCCATACAAGACCAAGCAAGTCTGGGCGCCCAAGCTGACTCCGGTCCCAGTGACAACTCAGCTGGAGTTTGTCGAGGTTGACAGGCCCAGGAAGGAGCAAAAAAAAAAAGATAAAGAAGAATGAGGTGTCAGCAAGGGCGTCTCGCCAACCATTTGCCCAAGCCCACGGCCGACAGGCGAACACCTCTTTACATGTCGAAAGGCATGGCAAGATAGTCAGAGAGGGTCAGCCCACCTATGGGCCCCTAGCACAGGCAAGGGTATCGCCACCCGCGGTTTACCCTGATTACGAAGAAGAATACATCACCCAGGTCGTGCGTGGATACCTCCGTGGGGTCGAGAACACCTCCCTAGGGAGGCAACGGCTACTACAAGCCATCACCACTATTGAAGAGGGTCGAGAATGTCCAATCGACCCGGCTGAAATAGAAGATGAGGAATCATGATGCTATGAGCTTCCCCACCATGAAGAGGATCCACCGAGAGTCTCGTTGTTTGAAAGACTGACCTTCCCTGGTCACCTGACCAGACGTGCAAGGAGAAGAGATGAAAGGATACAAATCTACACTTGTCACATGGACGGAGTGACCGGTCACTATGGGACTCTGCCTATTGAGCCTGAAGAAGTTGCCAGGATCGCTGAGAGGCTGGGCCCTCTCACAAGAAGGGGAAAGGCCACCAGTGAGGCATTGCAAACTATTGCCGGAACAACAAATCCAGAGGAGACTGCGGCTGCCTTAACTGCCAATGTAATTACAACTGAAGATGAGAGTGGGGTGCCATCCACCTCATCTGAAGAGACGCCATCTGAGGAGCGGGGAAGCCTCCCCAGCCCTTCTGTCAACAATCCGGCCTTGCTGATGTTACTACAAAGATATCAATAAGAAATTGAAGCATTAAAAAGCAGTTAAGCGAGAGTGATACTCGTACCTCTGTGGCCAGCCAGCTCGAAGTCCCCCCTGGGACATCAGGGGGCAATGGCCAGGCATTTGAAATCTCGTCGCAAGTGATTACCTCAGAACCAGTGCCCAACTATGTTGGGGGCATTCCTCCCCCGCCACAACAAATTAAGACTACGCCGCAACCTCCAATCTTCCAATTCCAAGGAGGGCCTACCACGCCCTACGCGGCCGTGTTAACAACGCCGCACATGCAACATGCTCACTTCTACCCAAGCCCAGTTGACCCGGCGGTGATGAATAAGCTCATGGTTGAGTAGATGATAGAAATGAAGTTGGTGGAAAAGTGGGAT
This sequence comes from Amorphophallus konjac, assembly GCA_022559845.1. Taxonomy (NCBI): domain Eukaryota; kingdom Viridiplantae; phylum Streptophyta; class Magnoliopsida; order Alismatales; family Araceae; genus Amorphophallus; species Amorphophallus konjac. Next base: position 347,853,859 of record CM040126.1, read on the forward strand.
GGAGACTCCGCCTCATTTGATGTATACAGGGTACCATACCCATCTCATCATGCTGCCAAGAGGCTGCCCCCTGGCATCACTAAGCCTCCGAAGTTTGAAAAGTTCAATGGGCAAGGGTCTCTGCACGAGTACATTGCCTACTACACTAATGTGATGGGTGACTTAGCTGCTGATGAGTCATACCTGCTAAAGTTCTTCGGGTCCACATTAACGGGGCTTGCCTTTGAGTGGTACTCGAGCTTGCAGCCCGGGTCTATTCTTGATTGGCCCGACATGCAAAGAAAGTTCAAAGAAAGGTTCCACATTGCCGAGAGGGAGGTGACGGTGGCCAAATTATACGAAACTAGGCAAAGGAACGATGAGTCCACTCTGGAATATATCAAAAGATGGAGGAACCTCAGCATGAGGTGCAGGCGCCCGCCGCATCAGGAGGACGCCGTCCAAATATGCAAGCAAATCTTGAAAAGAGAGGTGCTAGAAAGAATGATAGGCACCGAAATTAAGTCGTTTAACCGACTGAATAATGTTGTAGCAGAAGTCGAGGCTTTCCTCTCAAAGTACTCCGCCGCTCCCGCCACTTCAAGCTAGAAGGCCGGGTCAGCCGACAAACAACCGGCATCTCAAGAAGTGCACACGGTCGGCTTCAAGACCTTTTAACAATAGCAGGAAAAAGACAAAGGGGTAGCTGAGTCTGCCCTGTCCAAGCCTGCCGATCGACGAGAAGGTCCATCCCTATGGGATAAAATGAAGAAGCTATATTCATTCCCTCGAGACAAGACTCGACTCTTGTTCGAATGGGTTACGAAATTTGACAAGATCACCCTCCCAGAACTGAAGAGGCCGGGTGATCTCAGAAGAAAAGATGACCCTTATTTCTGCCCGTATCATCAAATGATCGGGCACCCTATCGAGGGCTGCTATATCTTTAAAGACACTATTGAGTCTTTGATCAAGATGGGGGAATTACAAATGGGGTAGCACAAAGTCGATCCTCCACGCTCGCATGAAATGCCCACTCTGGGGGTAATAATCAATATGATATCCCTATATCAGCAACTACCTGAAGAAGTGGCGGATGCCTGCACTCAACACACCTATGAGGCCTATATCCTAGCGCCAGCAGAAGATGAAGGAAATTGGCACACCGTGCCATCTAAAACAAGAAGAAGGGCAGTGCTTCGTCGTGGCCCAATAATTCATATACGAGGTGTCACACCTTAGCCAGAACTCCCGGCCGTGACCCCCGTCTAGCATGAGATAGCTCCTCTACTGGTCATCAGAAGATTCACCAACAATAAGAAGAAACACATCCCTATGCGGGTGCTCAAAGAGGCCAATCCGGTAGTGAAACGGCTTCAAGAAATCATTAATGGGCTAGATGAATAAGAATAGCCTGAAATTCAGCCTGTCCAACTGAAAGAATATGTCCCTTGGGAACATTTTGAGTCCCTGGAATTAGCAGAAAAAGCCAAGGTTGAAGTTGAAGCAGAAGAACCCGGCATATGGGATAAACCTCCGAAGGAGTAGCCGTTGACTGTGAAGAAAAAGAAGAAGAAATCCAAGAACAAAAGAAAGAGCCTTGCCGTATCTTGCAACACCCTTGCGGCCCTATTTGAAACCGTCCGAATCTCTGAAGAAGAGGATGCAAAGATATGCCTTGCACTAGCAGAGGCAAACCAAGCTGAAGCTTCCACCTCCCAGCATGCTACTAGGTCCGGAAGAAAATGGGGGCATCTCCCTCAGGCTAACCACAACATCATGTTACGTGGTGAACAACCATACCAGGTTCCCCAGCCTGAAGTCAAAGGTGCAAAAATTCCTCCTCCACCCAGGCTTTACCCAGAGTGTGCAAGCAACCAGGGGGTCCCCTCCTTTATCGAATTTCTATCCTCTCGAGGGGGTAAGCGGCCATGTTCGCAGCAACAATGGAGGGTCAAGGTCGCTCCTACCTTACCCTCAGCAGCCTCCCCTCTAGAAAACAAAGACTATGCGAGCATTCCAAGCTTCACCGAATTTATGCAAGGGAAGGAGCCGGTCGACCGGCCCAACAAGTTCAGGTGCCATCTGAAGAAAAAGATGAACTACCTCTTGAGCTAGCTCCTCAAGAGCACCCTGAGGGCAGGCATAAAAGGTCCGAAGAACTACGGTTGACCAACGTTAGAACCACCATCAGAATAGTGAGGTAGCTGAAGAGAATCCCTGCAAGCTTCTCTGTCTGGGATATACTCTCCCTCGATGAAGAAACAAGACAAGTCGTCATCACGGCCCTATAAACCCCGGCATACTTTGAGGGCTGTTTTGCCGAGGTGAAGTCAGGGGTGGCTATGACATTCACGGAGGATGACATGCTTCTACCCTTTGTCAACCACAATAGACCACTCTACATGAGGGGGCAGCTGAATAGCAAGCCGATAGGCAAAATGTTGATTGACCCAGGGGCGGCAGTAAACAGAATCTCCTATAGGGTATATCAAAAGTAGTACTTTGATGTGCACCTGATCAAGGTCAGGGATATGAGAATTGCTGGCTTTAACCATAAATTTGAAGTCCTCATTGGCGTGGCAGAGTTTGAACTCTCACTCAGTGACTTCACTACCAAAGTGCAATTCCATGTGATAAACTCGGATACGTCATACAAGGCGCTGTTGGGCCGGCCATGGCTGCATAAAAATCAGGTGGTGGCTTCCACCCTCCACCAATGCATAAAATACCCTCGAAGCGGGAAAGAAGAAAGAGTGTTCACCGACTTACACCCTTTTGAGATGTTTGAATGCCACTTGTCAGATGCATCTCTGTATCTGGAGAAGTCGAAGAAGCCCAACCCTCCAGCTCAGGATAAGGAGAAGGAGAAAATAGAATCTGGTGACTTGTTTCCTCCGTCGCCGCCTGACTACGTGGCTCCCCCAGAGGTGTCACTCATATCTGAGGGAGAAGGAGACTTCAGAGCACTCCACCTCAACATTTACCCTGAACCGGGGGCACTAAAACTCGAAGAGCTACTTTGGGATGTCAAGGTCCCACCAGGGGTCACCAAACCCGTAGCTGATGCAGACTATCATACAGTCAAAGTATTGAAGACCCTGGAGGTCCCTAATCCTGATGGCCAACCCACCATGTTCTATGTGGCCAAGGAGCAGCCCGCAAAGGGGGACGATGATTGTCGATTCCACGAAGAGATGCTTGATCCACTGGTCTCGATTACGGGACTCCCCTACATCACTGGCCGTGTGATCAAGCTAGCCAGAAAATAGCAAATCTCCTTTTGTCAGCCTTCCAGTCAAAAGAAGATGATCAAAGAATTATAGGAGCCACCAAACATGGACAGAAGATTGCTACAAGCTACTCAGCACCCATGGCTGGGTTTCTCTGTTGAAGACTACCAAGAAATCGACATGATTTCCATCTGCACTGTAACAAGTGAAGGCTCCCTGGGGGTAATTTATGATGAATACATAGGAGACTATGACATAACTGAACCATCGGCTGAAGTGCAAGACTCAGGCTCGCCTCGGCCACGGGCACATAATAATCACGGAGCTACTACTCCGTGCAAACACTGGGAGTCCATCCCTATGGAGGCAACTACAATTCCCAACAATGACTCGCAAGAGTCAGAAGCTGATGAAAGTCAGCCCGCCCTTAAGGGCGCTCCACCCATAAGCCGACGTCCAAGCTGCACAGAGCATACACTACCGACACCAGAGCTGATCATTCAACCCAATCAGCAACCAACTGGCTCAGAACAAGGCAAATCTGAAGTCCCGCTGTCAGGTGAAATAAGACAAGAATACATCTACGAGGTCCTCGAGGCTGAAGAAGATGATAAAGGCTTTGTAGACCTACAGCCGGCTCCTCCGGAAATAGAAGATGGCAGCCAAGCCACTGTTGATGAATTGGTCGAAATAAACCTCAACACGAAGGATGATCCTAGGCCGACCTTCCTCAGTGCCCTCCTGCTACCCAAAGAGAGGGGGGCATACATAAAGCTGCTTCAGGAATTCCAAGATTGCTTTGCTTGGAATTACAAAGAAATTTTAGGCCTTAGCCCTGCAATTTCCCAGCATATCCTCGCCATTGACCCAAAAGCCGAGCCGGTGAAACAGTCACCCCGGTAAATCATATAACACCCAAGAAATTTCTAAGAATTTATTAAATATTTAAATTGACTAAACGAGCTATTAAATGAATTTATTTTAATTAGTATAGTCTTACTCTAATCCAAGAGGATTAGGCCCATTTAAAGGAACCCTTTTATTCCAAATTATGGTTTTGGACCTTGGCCCATATTCTAGAAGATAGAAATTGGTATAATCACGGAATTTAGATATAAATAGGATACGTAGATGGATAATAGAGGGAAGAGTTTGAATTAATTTCAAATTCGGCATCTAGACAGAATGCGGTCTATCGCGAGACCGCATAGCAGATGAAGGGGGTCATCCAAATGACCTCTAAGTGCTACAGATTCCGTGAGTGGAAGAAAGTGTAAAAAGATTAGATTTTTGGCGTCCAAACTCCTAGAGACCAAAGTATACAGACTTGGAAACATGCTTGGGACTCTTAGGGATTCATCTAATACCTAATTAGGACTCTAAAGTCATCCAAATCTTTGAAACCCTAACTAAACCCTATAAATAAATCCCAAGTTGGACATGTGCGACCCCTACTTTTGGCTCGCGTGGAATTAAGGTAAGGAGGTAGAATTAGAGGTAAGTTCTTTAGGGCCCTATTTGATAATAGGTTAGGATAACTCACATGAGATGGGTTAGGATGAGTTTTTCCTTGGCTTTTTACTTTTTCAGTTTGATAACTTGTTCTTACCCTAGGAATAACTCATTCCATAGAAATGGTAGAATGAGTTATTCCTAGAATAAGGCCTTTTATCCTTACCGACCCCTGGTAACTTAACCCTGCTATCAAACTAGAACAAGGGTGAAAAGGTAGAATAACTCATTCTACCCGACACTTATTCCGTTAACAAAGTGGGCCTAGAGGTTTTTATTGCTAATACTAAGGACTAACTACCCTCTAAATTTTGCTCTAGGAGATCAAGTCTACAAGGAGCTAGAAGCTTTCAAAGTTGCTGATTCTGCACCAATAACCCAGGAATCTTTGCAACGGTCTAGTAAAGATTAGGAAATTAGAAACCCTAAATGAGGTATTTAGCGATTGTGTCTTTGGAACTTTATGTTAACCTTTATGTCTTCTATCTACCCTCCAATTTTCACGTCCATAGGTCAAGGGAATCATGAGATACAAGGGTGTGAAGTTGCTGGTTTAGCATAGAACGTGTAGAACTAGGGCTTACTTCCAGTCAGAAATTGGCAGTCTAGGAGCGCTATTTGAGGTAGGTTATCTCATGAACGGCTTAAACATGACATTAGGGATAAAAGCCCTCTGTTTCTAGTTGATTTCATGCATTGTACACTGAGAATTTTATGTTTTCATTAGGACTATGCATCTAGTATAATATTCATGCATGAACTAGCCCTAATTGTGTAAAAAGGAAATTCTCGTGTTATTACATAAACCCACACATATTGGCTGACCTATTCTTGTTCTATCATGCTATAGAGTTTATTCATGTTGATTTTCATGCATGGTATGCCTTAGATTAGTATTGTATTTTACTATTATTGAGTTTTCTGTTAACACAGGAAGAAACGGTCTTCCTGTAGACCGCCAGAAACCCTAGCGGTCGTACGATAGACCGCTTGCCACAATAGACGATCACCTACTAGACCGTTTTCATTTTTGAATTCTGTATTTAAGGTAACCCGAGGCTTAATGCAGAATGGTCCAAATTATTATATGTTAAGCCTAGTTAAGCAGATTTTATACCTGTTTTAAACATTATTTTCATTTACCCAGTTATGTTAATAGCTCATTCTAGTAGATTTCATGATTCTTTATGCACTTAACGTTTTTTTAAAGTTATGATATTTTTGTTACCAAGTCATATACTTTTGTAGTTAACTTGAATTTATGAGATGCATGGACTAGTTATGATTTGATCGTTGGTTATCACTAACTTTCTCATCTAAGAGTCATTTTCACAAGTATATGGCATATACTCTGGTATGTGACCATTAGATACACCTTTGCACTTATAGGCACACAATCTTGGACTTGAAAGCCTCTCCGTTAGATATTCCTTCTATCGAACAAGGTGATCTTGCTTCAAGGCCTCCGTAAGTCTCTGTGAGCCTGAGATTCCCACTAGGATGCCGAGCTAGTTGTGCCATTAAAGCACAATTTGTCTAGAAAGCACTACCGTTGATTTCGGAGTCTTGATTCCTAAACGGTCTTACATTCGACCGCAAAGGTCTAGTTAACGGTCTAGCCCATGACCACTTGTATATCTGAGTCCAGCCCGTCCAGTCTGAATTCAACCCACCCAAACGGTCCATGACTAGACCGCTTGGCTTGCTAAATGGTCCAGTAAATGACCGCTTGGTTCCTGATTGTGTCTAACCCAAGGTTTGACCTTTGGGGTTAGTTTTCTTGAGTTCCTGGATGATCTTAGGATTATCTAGAGCCTAATTTATGTTTAACAAAGTTAAAGTTGAATTATGGAACCTAATGAATATACCGTTATGCTGTCGGATCGCCGCTGTAGCATAATATACCTTAAATCTTTCTTTGATATCTTATGTCAACTTGGTACATTCTATGCCTTGGTTACTTGATCATCAAAATTATTATTTAGAATTGATTTATTGGCCGAAATTATTATCTCGTGGAATTAACTGGATTTATAACTTGAAGATGCAAGATCGGGCACGGATTGTGTCCAAGGGCTCCATGCTAGTCCCCTCGACGGATTGTCGAAAACGTGCTATAAACCATGGGGTACGATGATACTGGCGTCGCATTGCGCTGGGAGTACTTTCTCTTATAAATGAGTGAAACACCACGAGACTCGTTACGAAAATTACATGCTTGATAATGACTTTCTAGTACATAGCCTTTATAAGATTGTGTAAAGTATTTTCTAGTTACATGCTCGTACATTCTTGTTCATGAAAAGCCAATTTACGTCTACATGCTTAATCTTACTTGTTCATGCTATCTTGTCTACTTGCTCAATTTCATGTCCTTGGTTACTTAGTTATATCGATTGATTACCGCATTTTCTTATGTTTCTCTTCCAGTCTAGAGCTAAGAGATTAATCACTTAAATATTACCTTCATGTTGATGCGAAGATATCTACTAGGTAAGTGTGCTCATTACCCTATATTTTTAATATTTTCAGGAAGTACAGATGAATCGGATTCAGAGTATGTAAGTAGCGGGTCCGAGAGTGATTGAAGGTCAAACGAATCGAGAGAAGCCATAGTATCAAAATGTCTAATCGAGTCTTATTGTAATTTTCTATTTTCTTGAGTCTATGATATAAGAGTGTTAAGAGTGAAGGATCTTGTGTACTTTATTATTATTATTATGGAATAAAGTGAAGTTTGGAAAAGTTTACTTGTGCAATTACTTTACAGTGATTGTCTTGCGCTCGGATTTCTTGCTTGCAAGAGGCTTACCATGTCAGTTGTTCGCGTTCCCGAAATTCCTTCCGCAGTATTAAAAGCTCGGGGCATGACAAATGAGGCCCGAATTCATAAGTCAAATCTGTAAGGAGGTCAACAAGTTGATAGATGCTGATTTCATGGCGGAGAATCAACATACTATCTGGATGGCCAACATCATGCATGTCAAGAAAAAAATCAGCCAGATCCGGATTTGTGTGGATTTTTGGGACCTGAAAAAAGCTTGTCCGAAGAATGAGTTCCCGGTGCCAATTGTCGAAGTAATGATCGATGCCACTACCAGCCATGAGGCCTTGTCCTTCATGGACGGATCGTCCGGCTACAATCAAATCTGGATAGCAGAGCATGACCGAATCCACATAGCTTTTCGGTTGCCCAAAGGGATATTCCACTACAAACTGAGGCCCTTCGGCCTTAACAATGCTAGCGCTACATACCAAAGGACGATGACAAAAATATTCGACGAGTTGCTCTACAGCAAAGTCGAGTGCTATATTGATGACTTTGTCGTCAAGACAAAGAAGAGGAAGGACAACCTGGCTGACCTCAAAATTATATGCTGCGGCTGCATAAACTGAAAATGAATCCGGTGAAGTGCACTTTTGGCGTCTCTAGCGAAAAATTCCTGGGCTTCATTATCAGATACCGAGGAATTGAGATAGACCCCACAAAAATCAAAGCTATTCAGGATCTGCCTCCTCCCAGGAGCCTGACAGAATTACGGTCATTGCAAGGCCGGCTAGCCTACATCCGTAAGTTCATCTCCAACTTGTCTGGGCAGTGCCAGACGTTCCATAAATTGATGACAAAGGATACCTCGGTCCACTGGAGTGAAGAATGTCAAAATGCTTTCAGTTAATTAAAAGAATACCTGAACACCCCGCTAGTCCTGGGAGCACCTGTCAAAGGGCGGCCGCAGATCCTGTACATAGCCGCCACTGAATATTCTCTAGGGGCAATGCCGGCCCAAAGCAATGTAGAAGGAAAAGAACAAGCCCTCTACTACCTCAGCCGAAGACTGGTAGGGGTTGAAGCAAAATATACACCTATTGAAAAGGTCTGTCTTGCGCTTGTGTTCGCAGCCAAGAAGATTAGGCATTACATGTTGTCGCATGAAGTCAACCTGATGCGGGATGAATGAGGGACTCGATGCCAAATGATGCGAACCTTAGACTATGTGTGACGACACGACCAGCGACTACATGACCATTAGAGCTACCTTGGCTCGACACTAAGAGCTCCTATGGGATATATGCCTTAAACACAAATGCAAGCTCACTCGTCGTCCCAAGCGAGGGAAACGTGGATCCGCCCGGTTGAGAAACCGGCAGAGTCAAGGGTGGTCAAACTAACTTCCGTGCTCGGATCGAGTCACGGGACGGGTTCACTCTCTTTCTCACAGCGGTGATTAAAAAAGATTTAACGAGCTAAGATTCTAACGCACTCATTCAGTGGCATATAATCATATACTAAGTAAGCAAATGCCAAGAAGGAGATATCATTACCTCCATGCTCCAGGCGTGGGGAAGACAACCCCGGCCAAGATCGTACTCCCCGTTAACAATTATCAATAATTACAAAATTAAACCCACTCTACGCAGGGAGGTAACAGGTAACACGTGGGACCCGATAGGATCGATCTTGGGTTGACGGGTAGCGTTTTGAACCGCTCCGTCGGTGCCGACACACTTCTATTTGATGCTGGCCGGATGGCGTGGCCTGACGGTTGTGGGGTCCACGACCTGCTCGGACGGCCGACTGAGGCGGGGTTGGTCCCGCTACGAAGGGGACTCATGGAGGGACGATTCCTAGGAGAGGGATGTGCTGGTTCGCCTTGTGGAAGGCGAGATGGCTCCGATCGTCACGTGTGGTGGCTTGCTACCCCAGGCCTGACCTGCTGTCTCAGGCTTGCGCGACCCGGCGATAAAAATTGATGCGACAAGCTCCAATCTAGGAACGTCGTGAAACTAGCGCCGATGCGAAGCTAACTCGGAGTACTTCAACCCTCTGGTGCTACAGGAATTTTGCTATGGCCATATTTTTCATGGGGGATTTTCCAACAGGAAAGGTTCCTATCTCAGATCTGGCCAGGCAAACTGAGATCTGCCTGTGAAGGTACATTGGCCGAGGTTGAAACCTTAGATCTGGAAGTTGGGATTTTTATGGGAGGTGGAGGGAGAAGTAAGGAACATGAGGGTATTTTTTTGTAATTTTTTGTGGAGGTTTGATATGGGAAAGGGATTTTCTAACAGGGGTGGGTCGGATCTGGACTGTAGGGGACATAACAGATTTAGGAACTTGCAGAGTTTTTTTGGATGGAAAAGAAAATTTCTAAAATCCCAAAAAAATTATGGACGATGGCTTCGGTGGACAGAACTCCCAGTCCAAATTCTAGCTCATTCTGAAATCGGAAAGGGGATCTAAGGGGCGAAGTGTTAGGTTACTGGAACATAAGTCTGCACAGGGGCAGACTGTGTGGGCTGTCGAATCTAAATGGAAAAATGGGAAAACAAAGTGGAAATAATCTGAAACTTTTTTTGGGACGTGGGATCAATCTTGGGAACTCACCCTCAAAGTTTCAGCCTCATCATATCTACGTGCTGAGAGCTAAAATTCCGACTTTGGCTTGCTGTCCTGCGTTGGGCAGAACTCCGGCGATGGCGGTGGTGGTGCAACGGCGGCTTGATGGCGGCAGCGGCGGTGGAGAGCTTCACACTCTGATAAGGGAGACTTCACACCTCAGAATGGCAGCCTTCACAGTTGCAAGGGGAGGGAGAGGAGAGAGAGAGGGGGCGGCCTTGGCCTTTGGAGCAAAAATGCTGAATTTCTTCTATTAATTGTGTGATAAATGGAAAATACAAGCCTTATATATGAAATGGGAACCCTAGGTAAATGACTTTGACTATCCTTAGATCTAGGGTTTGTAAGGGGGTACATTGGGGATGCCAAAATCAATTTTTCCCCATGTGGTCAAAGCTAAATAAATAATTTAGCCTAATAAGGCTAAAAGAAGGGGCGCCCTCCTCATGGGTCAAAATTGGCAACTTGGGCCAAAGACCAACCAATTGGCCCACGGACCCTTGACCAACCTATGGGGCTTTCCAAGCTAGGAAGCCCATGAGAGAGGAAAAGCCCAATTGGGCTTTAAGTGACCTTAAGGTCCAATATGAACATAACCCCTTAGTGGACTCTAAATGAACTTGACCCAATGGCTTATTAATAGCCTTACAAAGGAGCCCAAATAAAGCACAAACAAACACACATTACAGATACATTAATGCAATGCAATAAATACCAAATACACCCCAATAAATACTAGAAAATACCCAGACTCAAGACGGAGACTCCAAACAGTCTCCAAGCCAAAGGGATGCCGATGTAACTCGAGTGGTGTTGCGCGTACGGTATCGACGGTTCGCCAACTGATGCTTCTCGCATGCTCTGGTGTCCGCACCAATTCTCCCCGGGTGGGAGAAACTCGACCCTGTCGAGTAAGGGTCTGGATCGCTCTGGTAGCGCTCCAGTAGGTCCGGATCTATCCTCTGCAACTCTACCCTTGTGATCCACGTATCCACGGTGGCGGGTCGCCCTCTCCATCGCACTAGGTTGTACGGGTATGATCCACTCCTGGTAATAGTCACCTGCTCATCTAGTATATGATCTATATACTCACGCTGCCGTGGAAATGAGGCTAGTGGTGGACACTCAGGTGTGGGGTCACTATCAAGAGGGGGAGATATGATGGCTCAAAAGGTTCACTGGGGATCACCGCTGGGTCCCTATAAGCAACTAGATCCGATACATTGAAAGTATAGCTTATCCCATATTTCTTGGGTAAATCCACAACATACGCATTGGATCCGACGCGTTTCAACACTCGAAATGGACCGACTCCGTGAGCTTGCAATTTCTTTATGGTTCCAGAGGGAAACCGTTCATGTCTAACCCTGATCATGACATAATCACCCTCTTGGAACTCACGGTGGTGTCTGTGGGCATCGGCTAACTCTTTGTACCGAGCATTACTGGCCTCAATGTGACGACGGATGTCGTCATGTAGACTCCTAACATGCCTAGCAAATGACTCAGCAGACTCTGACACTCGTGCATGAATGGGCATGGGAACAAGATCTACTGGTTTCCTAGGCTTACGACCTGTGATAATCTCGAAAGGACTCACACCTGTAAACCTATTGACCGAATCATTATATGCAAACTTAGCCAGTGGTAACATGAGATCCCAATCCCCTACACGGTCCCTAACAAGACACCTCAAAAGGTCACCCAGACTCCTATTGACCACCTCGGTCTGACCATCTATCTAGGGATGATATGCAGTGGAGAACTTGAGGTGAGTACCTAACATATGTCACAGCATCTTCCAAAAGTAACTGGTGAACCTAACATCACGGTCAGACACTATGGTACGAGACAACCCAAACTTACACACCACATGAGAAAGGAATAGACGGGCTACCCTCAAAGCATCCGAAGTCTTAGAGCAGGGAATGAAAAGGGCCATCTTCGAGAACCGATCTACTACCACATAAACTGAGTCCTACTTCCTAGAGGTTCGTGGCAATCCCAAAACAAAGTTCATGCTAACATCTTGCCACTGGGCATCAGGTACGGGAAGAGGTGTATAGTGGCATGAGCTTTGCTTCTTCATTTTGGCTGTAACACATGTACGGCACTGGGCCATAATGTGAGCAACATATCTCTTCAAGCTCGGCTAATAGAACCTGTCCTCGACAGCCTCGATAGTCTTGTTCTGACCGAAGTGGTCGGCTAGACCTCCCGCATGAAGTTCTCAGACTAAGAAGTCACGAACCGAAGTTCGGGGAACACAAAGCTTGCCTCCTCGAAAGAGGTAACCCTCCTGAAGCCTGGAGAGCGGCAAAGATCTGACCAAAGTCAGGACAATCAACATAGGCCTCTGTCATCTTCTCTAGTCCTATAACCTCGACACTCATGGTAATCAGCAGACATGCACGCCGACTCAAGGCATCATCCACCTTGTTCTCCACTTCAGCCTTGTGCTTGAGCACAAATGTGAACTACTGGAGATACTCAACCCATCTGTTGTGACGCGCATTGAGCTTCTTTTGGGCTTGGAGGAACTTCAAGGCCTCATGGTCAGAGTATAAGATAAACTCCTGATGTAATAAGTTGTGCCTCCAATGCCTAAGAGCCTGAACAACTGCATAGAATTCCTTATCATAAGTAGAGTTTCACAGTTTCGCGTCATTCAGCTTCTCACTGAAATATGCAATCGGGTGGGTCTCCTGACTCAACACTCTTCCAATTCCTACACCCGACGCATCACATGAGACCTCAAACACCTTTGAGAAATATGGTAATCGAAGGACCGGTGTCTGGGTTATGCGCTCCTTGATGTCCATGAAGGCAGCAGCAGCGGCCTTCGTCTATACAAATGTGCCCTTCCTAGTACAGTCTGTGATCGGGGCAGTGACGGAACTAAATCCACGGATGAAACGATGATAGAACGTCGCGAGGCCATGGAAGCTACGGACATCATGGATCGTGTGGGGTTCCGGCCACTCAACAATGGCCCAGACCTTCTCCGGATCTGCGGAGACCCCAGTGCTAGACACAATGAAACCCAAGAAGGTAAGGTAAGGAGTCATAAAAGCACACTTCTGTGGGTTTGCAAACAATTACTCTCACCTCAAGAGTAGACAGACCTGCCGAAGATGGTCCAAGTGGTCCCCCGTAGTGCGACTATAGATGAGAATATCATTAAAATACACTACAACAAAGACTCCAATGAAAGGTCGAAGGACCTGAGTCATGAGTCGCTTGAAAGTGCTGGGGGCATTGGTCAGCCCAAAGGGCATAACCAACCACTCATATAGACCATCCTTGGTCTTGAATATAGTCTTCCACTCATCACTTGGCTTAATCCTTACCTGATGATAGCCACTCTTAAGATCGATCTTTGAAAAGATAGTGGCACCTGCCATCATGTGAAGCATATCATCCAGGCAGGGAATAGGGAACATGTACTTCACGATGATTTTGTTGATGGCACGACTATCAATACACATCCGCCAAGTGCCATCCTTCTTTGGGGCGAGTAATGTGAGAACAACACACGGACTCATGCTGTCCCGAACAGATCCTCTCTGCATAAGCTCATCGACCTGCCACTTTAGCTTGGCGTGCTCAGTGGGAATCATGCGATAATGGGGAAGATTGGGCAATGATGATCCTAGAATCAGGTCGATAGCATGCTAAATATCCCGCATAGGTGGGAGTCTCTCGGGAAGCTCTTCGGGGAATATATCAGCAAACTCCTGGAGAATGGGAATAACATCGGGTGGGAGTTCACCCTTGAACTCTCGCTACACCTCACGGACCGTGATAGCAAACATAGGACGCCCATTACTAGCCTCCCGCTCCATTTCTCAGGAGCTAATCAACATCAACCTCCTAGACGGGGGCTCGCATGTGCAAGATGTAACGGTCATGGCCCGAGCTGGGGATGGGGTACTGGGCTCAGGGATGGAAGGTTCCAGAGTACTAGGACCAGTAGGACCCCTAACTGTAGGATTCTTGGGCTGAGAGGGGTGGATGGTAATTTGCTGGCCACCATGGTCGAAGGTACAAGTGTTCGACCGGCCATGGAGTGTGGCATCCCGATCAAACAACCACGGCCTACCAAGAATAATACTACCCACCTCCATGGGGAGGACATCACTCCAGATCTCGTCACAGTAGGCATAGAACTGTAGTGGGACCAGACACCATAGCCTGATCGGAATGGAGGTGGAATCCACCCAAGATACTCGATAGGGGGAAGGGTGGTCCACGGGAGTAAGACCAAGATGAGAAACAGTGCCCGTGGAGATTGCATTGATACAACTCCCACTATCGATAATCACCTTACAAACTTTCCCGCCCAGCCTATAGTATGTATGAAAGATAGTGGTCCGACGCCAGTCATCTCTGGCCTGTGGCTGGGTGAGAATACACCTGACGACCCCCAAATGGGTATCGTCTAGATGATGGGCATCCTGGCCATCATATTCATTCTCAAAGAACTCGTCAGCTAATTCTGTTCTGCCTCAGAGTTGATTGACACAAGCTCGGAAGATGAGGCATCCCCAACCTGTGTGTCCCCAATGACTAGAGATTGACGACTGGGACACTGGTTGGCAAAGTGGCCAAACCCATTGCACCGAAAACACTGCTGCCGTGATCCACTAGGCTCCCCAATCAAGGGTCCCTTACCCTTATCCCCCCGACGGATAGGAGGTGTAGGCAACAAGGGACGGGCAAGAGGTGCGTGCGCTGGTGGATGGGTAATGGGTGCAGGTTGTTGGGGCCGAGGAGGAAGGTCACTCGGTGGGGGAGGGCAAGGCCGTGGAGCGAATAGCTCCGGACAACTAGGCTCTTGAGGTCAGGCCATGGGGGCCCTCGGATATGTGCCTGAAGAGCTGCGGGGGTCAACACTACGAAGAGGGAAGGGGCCCATCCGTTGGGTAGGCTCGAACTCGGCCTCGAATTGCTCCAATTAGAGAGCAACCTGATATGCTTATTCTAAAGTGGCCACATTGCGGTGAAAAAGTTCATATTGATAGTGCTCTCTTCCGTAACTCCACACCGCTAATAGTACTCATCAAACTCGGCGGTGTACTTAGTCACGGACTGGTTTCCTTGGGTGAGACTCTGCCATTTGTCTATGAGACGCTGGCGATATGTGGCAGGAAGGTATTTCTACCTTAACTTGGTTTTCATGTCATCCCAAGTACCGATCTGGGGTTGATGTCGCTGCATTAACAGGCTCTCCACATTGGTCCAATAGGTTTACGCCTGCCATTGCAACATCATCTTTGCGTAGCGAACTCTTTGGTGGTCCATCATCTCAAACCAATCGAAGTATCGATCCATGCCGGCCTCCCAATCTAAATAGACCTTTGGGTCCAAGGACCCATCAAAAAGGGGAGGGTCGCAGGCACGTTCCTAGGAACTCGGTCATCATGATCGTAATCCCGATTCTGTCGTTGGGCTTGACTGTCACGACCATGACCCCCATGTTCATTATCGGATGCGTAGTCATCCACCTCGGGCACTCGCTGCCTCCTACCATCTACCCCTTGAGCCCTTGGAGCAGCAGGTTGTTGAACCGGCTCTTGTTGGCCATTGGTCGGCGCGGGTTGCACCGCCTCAACCGGGGCCCTCTCTAGGATAGCAACTCTCCCCACCAGACCCTGGATAGACTGGTTCGATGCTTCGGCCTGATCCTCTAAGGCTTTCATCCTCCCTTCCAGACGCGTACCAACGCCGTCTACACGCGTAATAAGCCCATCCATACGCGTATCGAATCGATCCATGAGAGATCGGAACATCTCAGCCACTGAAGGCTCATCGGAACTATGGGCTCGGGGATCCGCCATAGGTGGTGGTGATGGGTATTGGGTACCTCTACGGGTGGGCATGCAAATGACACAGTGACTGGGATACACGGACTAAAGCAAAGATGATGAACCTAGACTTAACCAATATTCGGTACATGGCGGAGGTTTGATCCGAAGACCGCACTCACGCAAGTGTGCTACAGTCCCACTAGGCGTAACCTATCGCCCCGGAGGCACCTTTTAATATACCGGGTAAAGGGTGCAATGCAACCTAAGACTTAAACCAGGCTGGGATGGACTACCCTAGACTCAAACTCGCTCTGATACCAAACTGATGATGGACGAATGAGGGACTCCATGCCAAATGATGCGAACCTTAGACTCGATGTGACGACGTGACAAATTGGATGACACGACCAGCGACTACATGTTTCGATGGGATCTTATCCGTATAAAAGGGGATTTATTCTAGTTTATTTACGCGTCGATCAACCAATTAATTAACCGATAATTAACTGACTGATTGACTGTGCAGGCGTGCCAGTCACGTAAGTGACAAGTTTGTTTTGCGCTCATTCTGACCCGTGTCGGGCGAGAGTGAGATTCGGTCGGGACCAACTGTCCGCCATACCATAAAGGCTATGGCGTTAATTACATCCCCCGCGAGGAGGGAAAACCTTTGATTAATTACCGAGATAATGGGCCGTCGAGGTCGGTATAGAATGCAAAGGATGCGAATGATCATGCAAGATATTCTACCATGCATGGTTTATTAGGGTGGAACCCTTGGTACGTGGCGGAGGACTTAAGTCCGAAGACCACCCTCATGCATAGCAAGAGCTTTCCATCGAGCATGGCCCGACTTTCCGCTAATGCCATTTGATATACCGGGGGTCCGTGCAATTGGACATGCATTAACATGACATTTATGTTTAAGCATAAAGCATGATGATGAAACCATAAAAATAACTAAATCAGGCTTAAGCGAACCCTTTTCATTCATTTTTATTGATGACCGAGTTTATTTGGTTTCGTTATTGGAACTAGAAATCTCCGCGAAGGCGAGGAGAAAGTTAAAACGGTGCTACGACGTGAATCGGGCTGAAACCGACGCGATATGCGTAGGAAAAGAGCTTGAAACGGCGCGGCAACTGTAGGAAAAGGCGTAAAACGGTGCCATGAAGCATAGGTGAAGAGGGGGGGTTAAAACGGCGCGGCAACCATTGGGGCGCGCCAGAATAGGGCGCGCTGTATTAAGGCGCGCCTGGTGCCGACGGCACCGGTTTAGCCCAATTTTGTGGAATATGAGGTTTTATTAGTTATTTTTGGGTTTATTAAAAATGTTTTAAAGGATTTTGGAGCTTTATTGAGTCAATTGTCTGTCGGGTTGGCCCCGGGCCTTCCCGAAGTCGAGTCACGGGCTCGCGTGAGGTTCGTACTCGAGCGCGACGATCGTTCCGAGTCGAACAAGTTTATTAGAGTTATTGAGTAATTTATTAACTTATTCGTGCCAAAATTTCGGCAGCATCTCCCCATCCCTTGGGATTGTCGAGGAGAAGCGGGGAAGCACTCACGTAGTGGAGCAAACCCCTAAGAGCCGGGTGGCGCAACGGCGGCCGGTAAACCCAGACGGATAGGAAGACCCCAAGGGCTAGCCTACTAGGGGCACCATGTTCGTGGGTGAGAACATGAGGATGGGATAACTAATGAAGGGAGTGAAAACCCCGAGGGCTAGCCTACGAGGGGCACGCGATCCGTAGTCGATACCACATCCGAATCAGGATGGCTGGTAGGGAAGGAAACCCCGAGGGCTAGCCTACGAGGGGCACACAACCCACAGCCACCACTAAGTCCGTTAAGGACTGTGGATTTGAACTATAGGGCTTAGCCCCGTTACTGTGCACTCAATGGCCTGAAGGGATGCTCATCATCAACGGATGAGCACCTGCCGACCGAGTGGCTGGTGTGGAAGATTGGGGGAATATTCCCCTCCCCGGGTATTGGAGCAATGCTACAGAGCAGACTCCTAGATTTTGGATGCGAACGGAATGGAAAGAGAGGCATACGACATCGTTCGACGACAAGTGGACTAACGAGTTGTTAAGCATATATTAGAACAGTGATACCCGCGGGTTGAAGGAGTTAACATTTACGGGTTATATAGTTAGCATACAGATATGGGGAAGAGATATGGAGGTTATGTTCACAGAGCCAACAAGGGCTCGGCACAGGACGAACGAGGATGTTAGAAGCGATCTTCCCCGCCCCTCTGGCCTATGAGGAAGGGCACAGAGAAGGTGAAGGGCTCGATCCCTAAACAGGGATGGACAGAGATACACACATAAGTGTGTCTCCAACCACAAGACCCATAGCACACGTAAGGCAGGGCTCGACCATTGCATTGGAAGAGAGAGAAGCCCCGGGGAGGGGGGAAGAACGGTTCATGTAGCCCAGAGGCATATCCAGCGTCGGGGAAAATAGATCCAGGAACCACGCACGCCGGGAAACCATTAGATGCACATTTGAGAGAAAATGAGGGAGAGTAGGAAAGATAGATATGGCATCGGGCATAATCTCATTCCATTCATTCCATGAACGATAGGTAGATGTACACAGCATACGTTCCGGCGCCGGCGTTGTCGCTTGGTCGTCGTTTACATTAATAGAAAGAAAACGATGCAAGTGAAGGGAAGGAGCAATAGTGATGGTGAGGGGGGGAGGCCGGGCTCATATCATCGCCCCTCCCCCCTCTCACTTACATTATATCGGAGAAGAAACTCAAACAGAGGGGGATTGATGGAGAAATCACGATGACCCACCTAAATAAACAAGAAAGCAGACAATCTTCTTCTCCGGCACCGGGAGGTTCATGCAGAGCGGGGTATGGCGGAGGCAAGAGAACCCTCAGAGGAAGCTTTTCTCTCAAGAAACCCTCCCCTTCGAAGCTCTGATTGGTGGTAGCTCTCTCTCGATGGTCCTCTCTTCTCGATGTTTTTTTCTCTTCAATTTTTTTTTCTTCCCCCTTCCTCTTGGTCGAAACACTTGAATATATATAGATGGAGGCTATTACGGCGTGGAGAATGGCGCACCGGGAAGGGCCCTCTAAGCTTCTTTGCGCGCTGGTTGATAGGGCGTCGGGAAGAGGGCTTCAACAAGGTGTTTTTGCGCGCCGGTTAAAGGGGTGCCGAGAAGAGGGCTTCAACAAGGTGTTTTTACGCGCCGATTAAAGGGGCACCGGAGAAGAGGACGCGTCAGATAAGGGGGCGCACCGGATTAAGCATCTTTCGTCGCGTTTGTTTGACACGGGTCAGACTGTGGGGCTCGGACTGGCTCTCGGAGTTGTCCTGATCCTTCATCTCATTGCGGCTTCGTAAAACCGCTACGAGAAGTATTGGTAAAGCCTTTGGGTCACTGAACGGCCAGTTCCAAAACCATTTGCACCTTTGGTTCGGACACTTGGGTTTTCTGCTGACATGGCCTTCGGCACTGTGACTTGTGCTGCCGGGCCAGCTTCACTTGTATTTGTAACTTTTTGATTGCTCCTTCAGGGATGGTCCCGAATATTCATCTTTTGTTCGACTTCCACCATTCTTTTTCTTCTTTTCTTTCTTTTCTTCTCTGTCGGCACGAGAGCAGTTGATCAGAACCTAAGACCTGCAAAAGTAGAAGTTAGGAAAAATTAGGAATATTTTTAGTGTCAACAAATGCCCCCCACCCGCGGGTGTCGCGACAGAGGGACGAAAGAGCGGGACATGCGAGTGTAGCCCATAGCCTGTTTGAAAATATTGCCTGTGTCTTTTTATTATTTATTTCATTTCTATTTATCATCATTTATTCATTTCTTATTTCATCATTCATTTTTATTATCCTTTTTTATAACCTCATCCAAACGCGCAGGCACTCATCGACTGCAAGCATAGAGTAGATATATGTAGGATAGTTCCCCTATAACAGGGATAGGATAAGGACAGCGCCCATGATTCACGGACAGAGTGCGGCTTACGAAGCACAACTAAGGGAGATGTGCATATGTAAAGGGGACGTCGCGTAGAACATATGCATAGGATAGACCACAATCTACACCCATGACTATTCCTCCATAGTGTGAAAGTGTAATTATATGGGTAGTGAACCCTAGACATAGGGACGTGCAGACGTTCTGAGTAACACTAGAGGATTACTTTATCGCCTACACATACATTTGGGGCTCTCGACTTTTGTTAGCTTCGCAAAACCCCCTTTTATTCTTAATTTCAAACTTTACCGTTCGACGCGAGTTTCCTCATGTGTCTCAATGGGGATTCCCGACTACTAGGATTTGTTCTTTATTATGATACTATTGTGGATTTCACCGTTTGACGCGAGTCTTCTCATTTGTTTCAGTGGGGATTCCCGGCTACTAGGATCTATCCTATATTAGGGTTTTACGATGGATTTCACCGTTTGAGGCGAGTCTCCTCATTTGTTTTCAGTGGGGATTCTCGGCTACTAGGATTCATCCTTATTTTAATTGTGGAGTTTGCTACACCGTTTTCGCGTGAGTTTCCTCATGTGTCTCAATGAGGATTCCCGGCTACTTGGATTCACATCCCACTCATCATTATCATCATTTTTTTCTTTTTTTTATGGAGGGGTGGTAGGCAGCTTTTTCCTCTCGGTCACCCTTTATGTGGGTGTAGATATTTAAGCATTCATGAAGTGTTAAGGAGAATTTATGGCATCCCTATGGCTAAGGACCATTGCTCAGATTATGTGCAAAGTGTAGGAGTTTTGTCTAGAGTGTATTTTGTGAGTAATGCCAGCGACATGGCTACGACTCTTCCCCTAACCGTATGCACTCGCCGAGAATTGACTTTTCATCCCTTATAGTGTGTCGTGACGCACACATAGCCTAAATCAGGACAGCGTTATTTAGCAAGGGAGTACGCGGCCATAGAAGTTTGAGGAAGCGTGTTAGTACTATATTTCAGGCAGACATGCATGTGAGGCAAACAAGCACACGAATCACGTCATGATTATTATTATTTTTCTTCCTCTTTTTTTCCTTTTGCTTTTTTTTCTTCCTTTTTTTCTACTTCTTTTTTTTTTCTCTTTCTCTTTTTTTCTTTTCTTTCTTTCTTTTTTTCTTTTTTTTCTTCTCTTTTTCTTCTTCTTCTTTTTTCTTTCTTTTGCTCTCTTTTTTTGTTTTCTCTTTTCTAAAGGGCTTATTGGGCATGCCCTAAGGTTGGTGATTCTGGCGTCGGGAGCTTGATGCCATGGCAGTAGAGAGAAGGTGTCATAGTGGTAAATCCCTAGAGGGATCAAGGGTTGGTGTGAAACCAAAGGGGGCCTTTTCGTTCATTAGTTCGGACAACAGTTCCGAACCAAGGGTAGGAGGTTTGTCGGCTTAGACCAAAGGTCATGACGCCGAATGACTTGGCTTAGACGTAAGGTCATACCGCCAAGGGAGAATATTTAACGGCTTAGACATAGAGTCATGACGCCGTACAAGGATATTTAACGGCTTAGACACAAAGTCATGACGCCGTATAACTTGGCTTAGGCGACAGGCCATGACGCCAAGGCAGAATGTTTACCGGCTTAGGCGGAAAGCCATGACACCGCACAACTTGGCTTAGACAGAAGGCCATGACGCCAAAGGAGAATATTTACCGGCTTAGGTTGAAAGTCATGACGTCGAACAAGGATATTTAACGGCTTAGACATAAAGTCATGACGCCGTGTAACTTGGCTTAGGCGGAAGGCCATGACGCCAAGGCAGAATGTTTAACGGCTTAGACATAGAGTCATGACGCCGTACAACTTGGCTTAGGCGGAAAGCCATGACGCCAAGGTAGAATATTTAACGGCTTAGACATAGAGTCATGATGACGTACATCTTGGCTTAGGCGGAAGGCCATGATGCCAAGGCAGAATATTTACCGGCTTAGGCGTAGAGCCATGACGCCGGACAAGGATATTTAACGGCTTAGACATAAAGTCATGATGCCGTACAACTTGGCTTAGGCGGAAGGCCATGACGCCAAGGCAGAATATTTACCGGCTTAGGCGAGAAGCCATGATGCCGGACAAGAATATTTAACGGCTTAGACATAAAGTCATGATGCCGTACAACTTGGCTTAGGCAGAAGGCCATGACGCCAAGGTAGAATATTTATCAGCTTAGGCGAGAAGCCATGACGCCGGACAAGGATATTTAACGGCTTAGATATAAAGTCATGATGCCGTATAACTTGGCTTAGGTGGAAAGCCATGACGCCAAGGTAGAATATTTACCTGCTTAGGCGGAAAGTCATGACGCCGGACAAGAATATTTAACAGCTTAGACATAAAGTCATGATGCCGTACAACTTGGCTTAGGCGGAAGGCCATGATGCCAAGGTAGAATATTTAACGGCTTAGACATAAAGTCATGACGCCGTACAACTTGGCTTAGACGGGAGGCCATGACGCCAAGGCAGGATATTTAATGGCTTAGACATAAAGTCATGATGCCGTACAACTTAGCTTAGACGGGAGGCCATGACGCCAAGGCAGGATATTTAACAGCTTAGGCGGAAAGCCATGATGCCATAGATAGAAGGAGTCTTTTTGTTCTTCAACTGGATGGAAGGGTAGAGTCATAAGTAGAAAGGATCTTTTCTTTCCTGGCTAGGCGGAAGGCCCAAGCCAAAGGTGAAGGGGTCTTTTTGTTGTCTGTCTGGACAAAAGGTCCGAGCCAGAGGTAAAAGGGTTTTTTTTTATTGTATGGTCAGACGGAAAGTCCGGACCAATGATGAAAGGGTCTTTTTGTCGACTGACTAGACGAAAAGTCCGCATCAGAAAGGGTCATTTTATTGACTGACTGGACGAAAGGTCCGAGCCAGAGGTAGAAAGGGTCTTTTGTTGACTGACTAGACGAAAGGTCCGTGCCAGAGGTAAAAAAGGTCTTTTTATTGTATGGTCGGATGGAAGGTCCGGACCAAAGGTAAAAGGTTTTTTTTTGTTGGCTGGTCGGAGGGAAGGTCCGAACCAAAGGTAGAATATGAACGTTAACCTGACGGGATGTCAGAGTCAACAAACCTTGCCTAGGTGGTATGTCTAGGAAAGGGTAGAAATAAGGCATTGTTGTCATCTCGACGTCATGTCGAACACGACCAACTTGGAAGAGACGAAGGGTCTGGGCAAGGGCAGAATATGGTCGTTGACTTGACAGCCTTGCCAAAGTCAACCAACTTGGAAAAGGCGTGAGGCCTAGGCCAAGGAAAGAGTGTAGGATATGGATGTTTACCCGAGGTCGTGTCGGAGTCAACGAACTTGGTAGAGACATGAGGCCTAAGCAAAGGGCAGAACATAGGATAGGTGTCGACCCGACGGAATATCGAAGCTAACGAACTTGGCAAAGGCGTGAGGCCTAAGTCAAAGGTATAATGTAGGATAGGTGTTGACTCAACGTCATCTCGAAGCCAACGAACTTGGCAGAGGCATGAGGCCTGAGCCAAGGGTATAATGTAGGATAGGTGTTGACTTGACATCATGTCGAAGCCAATGAACTTGGCAGAGGTGTGAGGCCTAAGCCAAGGGTAGGATATAGGGTATAAATGTTGACTCGGCGTCATGTCGAAGCCAACGAACTTGGCAAAGGCGTGAGGCCCAAGCCAAGGGAAGCATATAGGATAGGTGTTGACTCGACGTCCTGTCGAAGCCAACAAACTTGGCAGAGACATAAGGCCTAAGCCAAGGGTATAATGTAGGATAGGTGTTGACCCGAAGGAATGTCGAAGTCAACGGGCCCTGCCCCGATAGAAGATTTGGGGCGAGGATTGACTAGAATGCATACATATGAGAGGCCCAGACCCAGGGCTAGATATCAATGTCAACTCGACAAAATGTCAGAGTCAACCAACCTCGCTCAGATGGAAGGTCTGAAACAAGGGTAGAATGTGTAGATGAAGATGTCAACCCGACATCATATCAAAGCTGACTAACTTAGCAAAGACGTGAGGTCTAAACCAAGATAGAATATGGACGTTGACCCGTGGAGATGTCGGGATCAACAAACCTTGCCCAGACAACAATCTGAGACAAAGTAAAGGAATCTTTTTGTTGGTTTATTTGTTTGGACTGGTTCGGTTTATTGAATTTGTTAAGTTTATTGAGTTTATTAAATGTATTATGTTTATTAATTCATTATGCTTATTTTAGATTATTATTTTCTCTCTTTTTTTATTTTATTTGTTTGTTTATTTCTCTTCTTTTTTTGTTTCCCCTTTTTGTTGTTTTTTTTCTTTTTTTCATTTTTTTCTCTCTTTTTTTTTCTTTGGGCTCCCTGATGCAGACTCGTCTACGGTGTGGGATATTTGTTCGATGGGATTATTGATGACGTTGGCTATTTATTGTCCCAGTGGGGCTAGGGGATAGCATTCCAACATCCTAGCCAAAATGGGGTGCCTCAAGCTGGAAGGAAGGGGGTTAATATGCCCAGTTCTGCGAGGCTAGGGACAGTGTTCGAGCTCGATGAGGGTGGAGTGCCTCAGGCCAAAGAAAAAGGGTTTTATGAACCCTGCCCAGTGGGACAAAGGCTATTTTCGAGCTCGGCGAGGGTGAAGCACCTCAAGCCAAGGACAAGATTTTGTGGACCCAGCCCGATGGGACAAAAGGTAATTTTTGAGTTCGGCTAGGGCAGAGCGCCTCCGGCCAAGGAAAAGCTTTATGGACACAGTCCGGTGGGACTGATGGGCAAAATATCGAGCTCGACAAGGGCAGAGTGCCTTATGCCAAGGAAAAGGGTATTTTATTGGGCCGACATTGGGCAGGGAATCCAAACCGGCCATGATAGAAGAGTCCCGTGGGACAAATGGGAAGTGCCTCCGTAGGATGGGGAGATGACATAGCACCATGGATTCTGGTGGGGCTGTTGATTACATGGTCCGCATGGGAGCATTCACTGACAACTGTGCATCAGATCAACAGCCATCTTCATTCGTCATTGATTTCTTTAGGAGACACTCCGTATAGCTTCGGCTCGGGCTTCCGGTGCTTACGCCAAGTGTCATCCCCTTGATGCTTGTTCTCAGAAGTTGCAGTTACAGGGCCTTCCTACCTCCGTAGATGATGTAGTCATTTTATTATCCCCTGGACATTCACCATCATTTTTTTTTACAGACCAACGTGGGTGCACAGGAGAGCGCTCAATCCCTCAGAGAGGGGATGAGTGGTTCGGTCCACCATACCAACCCCATAATAGTAGTTTCTTCTTTGGCACATGCCAAGATATAAGGGGAGTGATATCTCTCTTGACAGACACAACCATCAAGGCTTCCTTCATTTTATTTTATATTTGTCTCTTTTTTTTGTTGGAAGGACCCAACCTTCTGAGAGATGACATCTCAGATTCAGTAGGCGGAGCCTCATGTCTATACATGCAAATTTCATTCGCCCTCCTTTTTGCCCATTTTTTTCTTTTTCTTTTTTACGCCTGCCCCCAGAGCAGGACCTTTCCTTTCTTCTTTTTTTGCTTCATTTGCCATTCTTATTTTGTTGGCAAGCATCTGCATTCAAGCTATGCGGGCCTACTAGATATCGGCTTTAGCCAGATTTTTGAGGAGCATCTGAGGCAGTGGTGCTGCGTGGGGCTGCTCTTTTGAGGACATGTATTTAATGAGGGCACGATGGATCCACATTATCCTTGCCCATCTGTAGTTCACCTTTTCAGATCAGGCCTTCGATAATGCCTTTGAATACATAGCAATCCTTAATGGGATGACCCAACATTTGGTGATAAGGATAGAATCATGGATCGTCTTTTCTTTTGTCATCGCATGGTTTCCTCGGCTCCGGAAGCACTACTTTACCGTATTCACGGGCCCACTCAAAAAGTGCTCTAGTCTTGTCCTTTTGAAAGGAATACAGTTTCATCATTTTGCCTCTTAATGAGGGCCCTTGTTTTGCCGGATTGGCGGAAGATGCCTCTTTCATTTTCTTCTTCTGTTGCTCGAAGGCTTCAAAATTTGAGGCGCAAACTTCTTCTTGTGCCAGGTGTTCACCAGTTGGCTCATTCCTTTGATTTGGGGCTATCGAAGCCGGGCAGAGCCTTGCAAGGACTGCTTCGGCATTGGCTGCAATGTCACCCAGTTGTTTGAAGGTCGTGACTTCAATGTCAATGACCCATCGTAGAATTTCTATTCTCAAATTTTCTTTACAGATTTGGACAGAGTCCCCATAGCTCGGCGGATGTCCGCATCTTTCACGGAGATTCCTCCACCTTCTTATGTAGTCCATGACAGACTCATTATCTTTTTGTTTGGCTGCTTGTAATTCGGCCTCGGTGACTTCCTCTTCGACCGTCTTCATATTCATTGTTTGTTTCTCCTTCAGCTCATCTGACTACATGCGCGGTCTCATTGGAAACATATTCGGAGATGCTTTAGTTGCCCCCTGACGTGCCCGAGAGACTGTATGTTTGAGTGGTTGAGGGAGGATACCCTCTGTAAGATAATGTGCTATTCGGGGTATGACTGGCCGCGCTAAAGCTCCAGGTGAGCTAGCACTACCTTGTGTTGCCTCATGTAGACGTCCTGCCAGTTGCGGCATAGGTGGACTTAGATTCATTTCATTCAGCTGCCTTTGCAGCATTTCAATTTCCTGCTACTTCTGGTGTAGCAGTGCCATCACAGCGGGGCCTTGCCAAGAGGGGTCGGGAGTGCTACCTTCTACCTTTGATTTGACTAGAGTGAGTGGCATCCCGTCATTGCTACTAGACGCATCCAGTTCCTTTGAGATGAACTCCCTAGGTTTTATGCCTTCGAGCCTAGGAGGAACACGGTATTGTGTCCCCTTGTTGGCTGGTGGGTGTCTTGGTATTCTCCCGGATCCGACAGCATGGTGGGAGGCAGAAGCTTTAGCCTGATTTACTCCTTTTGGCATAAAGCAAATTTCTTCATCTTCTTCATCAGCAGCTTGAGCCACACTAGACGGTGCTGAGAGCATGTTGCAAGAGAGAGCAACACATCTTATTTTAGCTTTTGTATTCTCATTTTCCTTCTCCCATATGGCTGGCATCTACCCCCGCAGTGGGTCGTTCAGTGCATTGAACACCCTTGCCTTTTCTTTAACTCTTTTTGTTAGCCCGTGAGACTTATTGTGCCCTTGAGGGGCATGCTTCTTGACCTGCATAGGTTGGCTTTTGAGCTGCTCCTGCTCGTCTAGCCTGTCTGTAACAGTTTGTAGCCGTTCCACGGCTGAGTTGATTTCTTCATGCACCCGCGCCGGGGCTTGTTTTTTTGTGTTGTCCACTGGCCTTCTGATAGCCGCAGGAGGGGCTATTTGATGCCAAGCACGAGCTATAGGGGGCGGAGCAGGCCGGCCCATGGCTCCACTACATGGACTCTTGGAGTCGGAAGGGATGTTGATCTTGTTCTTTTCTTTATTGACGATGCTTGCCAATTTCTTTGCTTTTCTTCAGGCGCTAGGGCACAGTCTTCATTGGTGTGTTGGCTGCAAGCCTCTGGCACTTCTTCAAGCAGTCCCTGACATATAGATATTACATTAATTGATGCCCCCGGAGTAGGCACTTCATGAGGGCGTGGAGGATCGACTCTGTCCTCCTCCATTTGTAGCTCCCCTCTTTTTATTAAGCCTTGGGCGATGTCTTTGAATATTTGGCAATCTTCAATAGGGTGCCCCAAGATCTGATGGTAGGGGCAGAAGTAATGATCATCTCTTCTTTTGACGTCATCAGGTCTCTTTGGCTTCGGAAGGATGACTTTACTATATTTGACAGCCAACTCGAACAATGCTCGAGTCTTGTCCCGGGGGAAGGCATAGAGCTTCTTTGTTTTGTTCTGCGGAGGAGGGCCTCTCCCGACGTCCGGTAGGTTCATTGGGAGGAGGATTGTGTATCCATTTATGCCTTTTTGCCCCTAGGCTAACAGCATGGAGCGCTTTCAGCATCGGTCGTTTATTAACCTGCCTGACTTGATGACTTGAGTCGGCAGAAATGGAGGGAAATCTTGTGACGAAATTTTCAACCTTCGTGGCAATATCACTTAATCGGTCAAATGACCATATTTCTATTCTGATCATCTTTTCCAGAATCTCCTTCTTCAGATTTTGTTTGCATATTTGTATTGCATCTTCTGGATGCGGAGGACGCCGACACCTCATGTTGAGTTCCTCCCATCTCTTGATATATTCTGCAGCCATTTCATTATCTCTTTGTTTGGCTGCCAGTAGTTCAACCGCAGTCACCTCTGCCTCGATGACGTGGAATCTTTCATTGAATTTCTGCTGCATATCATGCCAGTCCTTGATAGACCCGACCGATAAGTTGGAATACCTTTCGAAGGCAGGTCCTGTCAGTGAAGACCCAAAGAACTTCAGTAGGTATGACTCATTCGCTGCCAAGTCGCCCATGACAACTATATATTGTGCAACATGCTCTTTCGGGGAGCCCTGCCTGTTGTATTTGTCACATTTTGAGAGTTTATTGACGCCGGGTGGCAATCTTTTGGCAGCATGGTAGGCTGGATATGGCACTTCATATATGTCGAAGGGGGCGTAATCATCACCACCCCTCTTTGCCAGTCTTGCCTCAATCACCTGCTCCACCATCAACTTGTTCATCATAACTGGATCTGCTGGTTGAGGGTAGAGGTGAGCGGGCTGCATCGATAATGCGGCGAAAGTCATAGCATTGGATGGCAAAGGCTCCAACAGGGGAGCCTATCACTACGTCTGAAGGGGCATTGGCCGTGTTGGCTGGAGCCACTGGGAATAATGCTGGGGAGTAGCCCAGCTCTGATCTGCAGATTGTAGAACAGTCGGTGAAGGAGCACCCGTAGGGTCGGAACCTTCCCGTGACGGCTCAGCTCGTGCCCCCGGCTCCTCGGGTGCCATAGCATGTTCAGCCTTTTCATTTAGTTATTTCTTCAGTAGTTCTATCTCTTGCTGGTACTTTTGTAGTGTCATTAGGACGGCAGGGTCCATAGCTATTTTATTAATGATGCCCTCGAGTGTGTTACCTAAAGGACCTTCAATCGAAGGAGACGGAGATGCTCCTTCTTGCTCAGATGCCACTATTCTGGCGGTGACAGTAGTGATGTTTTCTTCAGCAAGCTGCTTGCCCTTTGTGGCTTGCAGTAGCTCAGCCTTAGCTTTATCCCGTCTTGTCATCGAATCTTTTCTTCCAGCAATCTTGACCGGCTCTTCTTGTTCATTTGACAGGGTGTTGGGTATGCCCATTACCCCTCTCATATTGTAGGTGAGAACTTGCATTCTTCTTTTCTGTCGATGGACCCTCCTTTTAGCCTGATCCGGGAAGGTCAACCTCTCAAACACAGAAATTCTTCCTGTTACTTCTTCCCGCTGAGGGGCGGTTTCATCGACTTCGCTGTCAAAGCCGTGGTCGTAGCCATTGTCGTCGACCGACGACACCATCATCTTTTCTCCTGCGTCTTCTTCAACTGTCATTAACGGGCAGTAGCCTTCATTGGCCGCGGCTGCTTGCATCAACTGCTGCTGTCCAAGCGAGGGGTTGCCTAACCCCCGGAAGTAATTCTTGACCATGTAGGTCATCTCTTCTCGACCCCGTTCTTGATGCAACTTGGGGGACAGTTGTGACGACCCGAGGATCCGAGTACCTGAAAGGAACCAGCGCGTCTCGAATCTCGGCCCGCCAACCCACGAGCCCGAAGACTCGGAAGGGTAGAAAGGAGTGGTGTGGGTTATAAGAGAAGCTGCAACGTCCACAGAGATAGCACAGTAATCAAAAAGGAAATGCACATAATAATATAAATAAATCAAACTGCTACAAGGTCCACAGTGTCCCATGTCCAAAAGAAAGTATAGTCAACAGGAAAGAAAGTACAACTACACGGGGCATCCCCCGGCGTACAACAACACGGGGCATCCCCCGGAGTACAACTACGCGGGGCATCCCCCGGCTCTGGCAGACTGGCAACTAACCCTGGCTGGAAGACCCACGTTGAAACTCGGCCACGCCTCCCGCCGACCCCGCCTCACATGAAGAGCAGGGGTGAGCCTCATCTCATTGGCCCAGTAGGGATCCCGCGAATCCCCACCTCGCACGGAAAACGAGGAAGAAGAAGACAACCCTACCAACCGAGAGTACGGTAGAACCGACAAGCTAAAGTAAATAAACAGAAAAGTCGTCTACTCTAACAGTACCGTAGTACGGAACCTCGGTCCAACAAAACACGAGTCCACGCCTGCCAGTGAACAGGAGCACCATCCACAAGAAGAATGACCGGATGCGTCCCCTGACATCTTACACCGCGTCACAAGTGTCTAGCTACAACGCCCCGGGAGTGAGACTCAGACACGCAACAAGTACCACACAACAAGGACTAGCTGGGGTCGCACTCGTCAGTGCGTGTCCCAAGCCCCCAACTACGTGTGCACACACAGACCATCTGCTCTAGGTCGGGTCCTCTAGCTAGTTTTCCCCCCCACCGAACTCTGGTGGCAAAGGCAAGGGGCCCTACGGTAACTAGCCTAAAAACCGCGTCACACTGGGTCTCGCTCTCCACCACTCCCAGGTGGGTCCGCACCCGCGTGCGCAAGAAGCTACGAATAGTGGACAGGTCACTGGAAGTAAGGACTAATCCACGGAAACCGTCGACCAAACCGTGGCACAAACTCTCGATGATCCTACGGTAGGTACGGAAGCCGGGGACACCCATGAGGTCCGACCGTCCCTCAAGTCACGCGGCACTCCTACCGAGGTAACTGATTCTCCGAGGAACCCCGGGCGCCCCTGTGGCTCTCACTGGGTGCCCACGGCATCCCTAGGGCCACACGCCACAGCCGGGTCCTTAACTCATCCAACCGGAGGTCACGCTACCCACAAAATGAGGTTCGGGGAAGGGAAAAGGTCGCGCTAGCTATCCCTAGCGCGACACCGAAGAACACGCTAGCTTTGGCTAGCGCGATCTTCCATGTCACGCTGCCCAAGGCTAGCGCATTCAATATGAACGTGCTATTCTTGGATAGCGCGATCTGGAGATCGTGCTACCCGAACCAGGTGCGTTCCCCACCGCCTTACTGTTCGTCTTCTCCGACGGACACGCTCGGACGACACAGCACGTTCATCAAGAACGTGCCACTGGACTATAGCGCGACATCGGGCCGAGCCCGGTTCGTGAACTACGGCCGGAAATCACAAAACCACGCCCATTCACCCCCTTTGGTGAAGGGAAAACAATGGGGAATCACCCCACAACGACCTAGCATGCATCTAGAGCCCCCAAATCGATCAAAAACCCCACGAATCGACGGATCCGGCGCTCAAACCCCAAACATGGAAATAACCCTCCCGGCATGAATCTAGCCCCTCTCGGCCTCTCCACGGCCTAGAAATCACGGGGAATGCTAGAAAGAGGGTAAGGATTCGTCCCCCTACCTCAAAGAAGCTCGAAATCCACCGAATCGCCGCCGATCTTCAAATCTAGCTCAACCACGAACTCCACATCCACGCGCCAATGGGGGCACCGCCGTGATCCTCTCGCCGCCGCCGTCGTCACCGCGCTGCCGCCAAGGTCCACCACCCGTCGCCGGAGGGGAAGGGGCCGCCGCGAGGTTCCAACGGGCAAGGAGTGGAAAAAGGGGAGGTGACCGTTGCGCGCTCACGGGAGGGGAAAGAAGGAAGAAGAAAAAGGAAAGAAAAAGAAAAAGAAAAAGGCTTTAAATAGAAAATCTGAAAAATGCCAAAAATACCAAAAAATATAAAAAATACACCTCCTCGACCGTCTCGACGCGTTGATCGCAACGGTACCACTCGCGGGCTGGTGAACGACCCGGTTCACCCGCTACAGGGTTCCGAAGGACTCGCCGAAACCCGTACGCGGAAATCGGAAAACGCGCACGGAAAAGCCGCGGACACACTCCGGGCCTCCGAAACGACTCCGGATCGCGCCGATCCAAACACGAAAGATGTCCAAAATGAAATTTCGCACACAACAGGGTCGAATACCCTGACAAACCAGATCCGAGACCCATAACGAAGGATCTGAAAGATCCGGGACATTACAGCCCTCCCCCCTTAAACGAATTTCATCCTCGAAATTCAAGGACAAGGCATAAGGACGGGGGAAAGACTCACACAAACAAATAAGGATACAACTCCCGCATCTCATCCTCGCGCTCCCAAGATGCCTTGCCGCCAGAATGACGCTGCCAGACCACCTTAACCAGAGGAATAACCTTGTTCCGCAGGCACTGCTCTCGCCGATCCTCAATGCGAACAGGAAATTCCGGAAGGGACAGATCTGGGGTCACCTCAGGCCAAACGGCATCCTCGAGAACATGAGAATCATCGGGCATGTACTTCTGAAGCATCGACACGTGGAACACATCATGCACGGCAGAAAGCTCCGGAGGTAGCTGCAACCGATAAGCAACTTCCCCAACACGCTCAACGATGGGGAAGGGACCAACGTAGCAGGGACTCAACTTCCCACGCCTACCGAAGCGCATCACGCCCTTCATGGGAGACACTCTCAAGAAAACTCGATCTCCGACAGCAAAGCTGAGAAGTCACCTCCTACGATCGGCATAACTCTTCTGTCGGCTCTGAGCTGCCAACATCTTCTGCCGAACGAGATGCACCACCTCAACACACTGCTGCACCAAATCTGGTCCGGTCAAGGCACGCTCGCCCACCTCGAACCAATCAAGCGGAGTCCGATAAGGTCGCCCATACAACGCCTCATAGGGAGCCATACCGATGCTCGAATGGTAGCTGTTGTTGTAGGCAAACTCCACTAATGGCAGATGGTGGGTCCAACTCCCCTGCCACTCCAAGCAACACGCTCGCATCATGTCCTCCAAAGTCTGAATGGTCCGCTCAGACTGACCGTCCGACTGAGGATGATAGGCCGAGCTGAATGCCAACTCAGTGCCTAGAGCCCTCTGGAAGCTCCTCCAGAATCCAGAAGTGAAACGGGGGTCACGATCGGACACGATAGAGATAGGAACTCCATGCAACGGGACGATCCGCTCCACATACAACCGAGCCAAACGCTGCACGCTCCAACTGACTTTGACCGGCAGCAATCGCGCCGTCTTCATCAGTCTATCCACTAGCAACCAGATACTATCCTCCCCACTGGACGTCCTCAGTAATCCAACCACAAAATCAGTGGTCACATGGTCCCACTTCCAAGCAGGAACATCCAAGGGCTGAAGTGTGCCTCCTGGTCGCTGGTGCTCTGCCTTCACCTGTTGACAGGTCAAACACTTGGCCACAAATTCTGCCACATCTCTCTTCATGCCAGGTCAACAAACTGCCTCTTCAGGTTCTGGTACATCTTAGCCGATCCGGGGTGCACGGCATACTGACTCCCATGAGCCTCACGCAAAACCGTACGCCGTACCTGCCCCTCGGCCGGAACGTACAACCTACCTCTGAATCTCACAGCTCCATCCTCACCAAACTCCACCTCGGCCATCGACAGAATACTGGGTAGCTCGGGGTCCGCTCGCTGGGCCTCAGTCACCTGTCGACGCACCACGAACCCTGGTCCTGCGGGACCTTGAGTCTAAAAGTCATGGCCAGGACCTGCTCCCAAAGCTTCCACTTCCTCAACAACATCTGACTGATCGTTACCCTCCTGCTCAGAGCATCAGCCACGACGTTCATCCTGCCAGGCTGATAAGACAGAGTAACGTCATAATCCTTCATGTACTCCATCCATCTCCTCTGTCTGAGGTTAAGGTCCTTCTGCGTGAACACATACCTCAAACTCTGGTGATCAGTGAAGAGCTCAAACCGCTCGCCGTACAAATAATGCCTCCAAATCTTCAGAACGAAGATCACCGCTGCCAACTCAAGATCATGAGTAGGGTAGTTCGCCTCATGTGGCTTCAACTGCCGCGATGCATATGCCACAACTCTCCCATGCTGCATCAACACAACACCGAGGCCTACCCCGGAAGCATCTGTACACACCACGAAACCACCCGAGCCAGATGGCAACACCAAAACCGGAGCAGTGGTAAGCAATCTCTTCAGCTCCATGAAGCTCCGCTCACACTCCTCCGTCCGGACGAACTGCACCTCTTTCCGCGTAAGCCTTGTCATCGGGGCCGCAATACAAGAGAAATCCTGAATAAACCGCCGATAATAACCTGCAAGCCCCAAGAAACTCCGAATCTCCGTGACAGAACTTGGCCTCGGCCACTGCACCACCGCCTCGACCTTGGACGGGTCCACGGAAACACCCTCACCAGAAATCACGTGCCCCAAAGCACCTCACGAAGTCAGAACTCGCACTTGCTGAGCTTCGCATACAACTGGTGACTGCGCAGGGCCTGCAACACCACTCTCAAGTGATGCACATGCTCCTCAGCAGACCACGAATACACAAGGATATCATCCACGAACACGACCACAAACTGGTCCAAGTACGGACGAAACACCCTATGCATCAAGTCCATAAACGCTGCGGGGGCATTGGTGAGCCCGAATGGCATCACCAAGAACTCATAATGCCCATACCTCGATCGGAACGCCGTCTTCTCCACGTCTGACTCTCGGATCCGCAGCTGATAGTAGCCTGATCTCAAATCGATCCTCGAAAACACTTGGGCCGACTGAAGCTGATCGAACAAGTCATCAATCCGCGGCAACGGATACCTGTTCTTAACAGTCACCTGGTTTAACTGACGGTAGTCGATGCACAGCCTCAAACTACCATCCTTCTTCTTCACAAACAATACCGGCGCACCCCACGGGGAATAACTATGACGAATATACCCCTTGGCCAGCAACTCCTGCAACTGCGCCTTCAGCTCTCGCAACTCAGCAGGCGCCATCCGATAAGGGGCCTTTGACATAGGCGCCGTACCCGGCACCACCTCAATCACGAAATCAATCTCTCGCTGCGGTGGCAACCCTGGTAGCTCCTTGGGGAAAACATCAGAAAACTCACATACGACAGGAATGTCCTCTACCTCAGGGCCCTGCCGCTCAACCAAAACCACGGATGCGAGAAAACCCTGACAACCTGCATCAAGCAAACGATGCGCACGGAAAGCCGAAATAAGCAAGCGGGAAGAGGAAGACCGAATACCTTGAAAATAGAAGGTGGGTCCACGGGGCTGTCGGAAGTAGACCTTCTTCGAGCCACAATCCACCAAGGCATGATGAGCCTCGAGCCAATCCATGCCCAAAATCACATCGAACTCATGCGTGTCCCCGGCTTCCGTACCTACCGTAGGATCATCGAGAGTCTGTGCCAGGGTTTGGTCGGCGGTTTCCGTGGATTAGTCCTTACTTCCAGTGACCTGTCCACTAGTCGTAGCTTCTTGCGCATGCGGGTGCGGACCCACCTGGGAGTGGTGGAGAGCGAGACCCAGTGTGACGCGGTTTTTAGGCTAGTTACCGTAGGGCCCCTTGCCTTTGCCACCGGAGTCCGGTGGGGGGGAAAACTAGCTAGAGGACCCGACCTAGAGCAGATGGTCTGTGTGTGCACACGTAGTTGGGGGCTTGGGACACGCACTGACGAGTGCGACCCCAGCTAGTCCTTGTTGTGTGGTACTTGTTGCGTGTCTGAGTCTCACGCCCGGGGCGTTGTAGCTAGACACTTGTGACGCGGTGTAAGACGTCAGGGGACGCATCCGGTCGTTCTTCTTGTGGATGGTGCTCCTGTTCACTGGCAGGCGTGGACTCGTGTTTTGTTGGACCGAGGTTCCGTACTACGGTACTGTTAGAGTAGATGACTTTTCCGTTTATTTACTTTAGCTTGTCGGTTCTACCGTACTCTCGGTTGGTAGGGTTGTCTTCTTCTTCCTCGTTTTCCGTGCGAGGTGGGGATTCGCGGGATCCCTACTGGGCCAATGAAATGAGGCTCACCCCTGCTCTTCAGGTGAGGCGGGGTCGGCGGGAGGCGCGGCCGAGTTTCAGCGTGGGTCTTCCAGCCAGGGTTAGTTGCCAGTCTGCCAGAGCCGGGGGATGCCCCACGTAGTTGTACTCCGGGGGATGCCCCGTGTTGTTGTACGCCAGGGGATGCCCCGTGTAGTTGTACTTTCTTTCCTGTTAACTGTACTTTCTTTTGGACATGGGACACTATGAACCTTGTAGCAGTTTGATTTATTTATATTATTATGTGCATTTCCTTTTTGATTACTGTGCTATCTCTGTGGACGTTGCAGCTTCTCTTATACCCCACACCACTCCTTTCTACCCTTCCGAGTCTTCGGGCTCGTGGGTTGGCGGGCCGAGATTCGAGACGCACCGGTTCCTTTCCGGTACTCGGATCCTCGGGTCGTCACAGCGTCCATAACTCATCCAATCGGAGGTCACGCTACCCGCAAAACGCGGTTCGGGGAAGGGAAAAGGTCGCGCTAGGTATCCCTAGCGCGACACCGAAGAATGCGCTAGCTTTGGCTAGCGTGATCTTCCATGTCACGCTACCCAAGGCTAGCGCGTTCAATATGAACGCGCTAGTCTTGGATAGCGTGATCTGGAGATCGCACTACCCGAACCAGGCGCATTCCCCACCACCTTACTGTTCGTCTTCTCCGACGGACACGCTCGGACGACACAGCGCGTTCATCAAGAACGCGCCACTGGACTATAGCGCGACATCGGGCCGAGCCCGGTTCGCGAACTACGGCCGAAAATCACAAAACCACACCCATTCACCCCCTTTGGTGAAGGGAAAACAATGGGTAATCACCCCACAACGACCTAGCATGCATCTAGAGCCCCCAAATCGATCAAAAACCCCACGAATCGACGGATCCGGCTGATGAGGACATCCCACGACACTCGCTGTGGCTCGGGT
Organism: Amorphophallus konjac; assembly: GCA_022559845.1. NCBI lineage: Eukaryota > Viridiplantae > Streptophyta > Magnoliopsida > Alismatales > Araceae > Amorphophallus > Amorphophallus konjac. The sequence goes on from CM040126.1 coordinate 347,890,568, forward strand.
CGCCTGCACACCCTTGATTTGGTCGACTCATTCTCATCTTATGTATCTTCCTTTTATTGAGTCTTATCATATGTAATTTTCCTTTTATTGGGTCATGTCGCATGTATTTCCTTTTATTATGTCATGTTGTACTAGTCCATTTCCCCTATTTGGTCTAATTGGGCCCTAATACCTTAGTTTGGGCCTATTGGACTGAGTCTAGGACATGTTTGGTCTTTTGCCTTAAATGGCAGGGTTATTTTTGTCTTGTAAAGATGGGTTGCCTATAAATAGCCCCCATCTCCCTCCATGTACTCACTTTTGATGAAATATTGAAAACTACTTCATTCCACCTCTCAAGATCTCTCTCTTTTACTCTCTCTCTCTCTCACTCTCTCTCTCATTCTCTCTCTCCCCAAGGGGAGTTCGACCCTCTCTCTCTCTCCTCCTTCCCCCTCACTTACTCCAACCCCCAACCACCTCCACTACCTCACCCACCTCCATTAAGGCCCTCCACTTCCCCATAGCCCCTCATTTACTCCCCCTCCTTGTCCCAAAGCAACTCTTCCACCTCCCAACACAATCCCCCCACTTTCCCACACAAATCCCACCCCTCCCAAGGCCAATTTCGAATTTGAACCTTCCCTCCATTGCCTTGGCCGCCCCATACCCCTCCCCCTCAAGCCAAGTTCGCCCCCACCCTCCATTCACACTCCCCCTCTCTCTTGTGCACACCCACCTCTCCACCTCCACCTCCAGCAGCTCCAGCCAGGTTCGCCATCACCCCTGCTCCCCTCAGCCCTCCAGAAACCTTCCTCCATATCCCACAGCCCACAGCCACCCTCCCCTTGCTAAGTTACCCCACCCCAACACCATTTGACACCATAAGATTGCGGCTACATCAACAGTTTGTTGGCAGCAGAGTTGGGTCCTGAAAGTCGCAACATCTTTGGCCGATCCCTGATCTTCCTGGTGTCAAGGCCTACATATCTGGAAAGGTCTTCCAGAGAGCTTTCCAGGCAAGGTGGTTTCGTCGGCATCCGAGCTCCGAGCTGTCCGCGGCAACCATTCTCCCTCGACTGCGCAGGGCTTCTCAGGCCAGGAACCAGAACGATAGAGCAGGCTCTCCCACAATGAACCTTGAAGGAACCAGCCTTGAAGGTCTTCTACAAAGATCTTCCTCCCCCTGTCAGCGTCCAGGAACAGAAGGCAGAACCCCGTTCGGTGTCCGAAAACCAGAGATCTCAATTTTCTACCACAACCACGCCGATCTGCCTCCTCACAGTCTGCACCGACCACCGTCCACTCCTCTGGACACCCAGCTCATCTCCGACATCATAAGACTTCCCCGTTTGTTTTTCTGCAAAGTAGACTCGTCCACGGTTCCAACGAGTCTGGCGGTGCCAGATTTGGAGCTCAGGAGCGGTCGTGGCAACTTCTGCAACCTGCTGTTTTAGATCGTGTTCGGCCAGAGACCAGAACTGCAACCACCTTCCAGTCACCGGAGCAGCCAGCCCCCAGATCAGAACGTCGCCCAAAAATTCAAGCCTTTCCCCTCTCCAGTTAGGAAGCTTTTGGCGCAAGTCTCGTCAGATTCTGAGCTCGGTGGAATTATTGGCAGCATCGACATCGATCCTTTGTCCCGAAATACAGAAGCTAGGCAGAATCGGCGAAGCTCGGAAAGTCGACTCTATCTCGCTCATTCCCCTCCCCGCTTGGCCGGCTGAAGGCCCCTCCCTACGTGGAGGTAATTTTTGGTTGTAATACATTAACCCCACCCCAAGATACCCCCCTTGCACGGGGTGTAGTGCTGTACCTCTTCGCATTTTCAGGTCAAGCTCCATCGCCGCGGCGATCGGGTGTATACCCTCGCCTCCCGGCGCGCCCTCGTCTCCGAACGGGATCGGTGTCTTCACACCGATCATGTGAGCTTCTGATCACACCCTTGTAGCTTCATTTCTGCAAATGTAGTATTGCCTTGAATGCCCGTCGGACGGTAAGAGAGTGCTCGGACTTCACTTTAGGCAATATCGTGCCCACCGCGGCCCGTGAGTGAGTGCCACCCAACACCCCATCTTGCGGGCCAGCCACCCACAAAGTTGGGTCTCCTAGGCCCATTGGGGGTCAGCCATAGCATTGTAAGTCCATTAGGACAATTGGGTCCCGCCTCGGACCCTCACCATCATCTCTCGGATCCACCGGGTGAACGTGTGAGCCGTGTGGGCAAAAATCGTCATTGTGAGAATCATTGAGCGCTTGTATGCTTGCGGGTCTAAGTCCTAGGGTCATCTCATCATATTTAGTGGTCTTTGGGCTGTGCCACATCAAGTGGTATCAGAGCGGTCATAGGCTTGTCCTTACAAGTCTAGTCTTGGGTCACACTAAGTTTTTCTTAGGTGCACTCGCACACCCTTGCATAGCCCACCCAACTTTGCATGACCACTCGTAGTGGAACTCATTATCAAGACAATTCATCTTCTTCCAATAACACCATGAATCCCAATTCCCACGGTGACCGGTTCACCATGTCCTTTAGCTTCAAAGTAGTCCTACCCCACAACAAAATCACCACTGTGTTCCTTGATGAGTACCAATCGGAAAATTATGTCTCCCAAACTCTTGTGAACTCCTTATCACAAGAAGGGAAAATTGTCATCCATGGGGAATGGGTTTTCGTAGAGTTCTACGTACCTTGTGTAAGCCGCATTCCCTCCAAATCCATTACGTGGGGTAGTGGAGCATGGTGCAAAATTCGGCCCCTTGGGTCACATATTATTTTGGGAAAAGAATGGATGGAAGAACAACAAGCAATCATAGACCCCGAAGGAAAAGGGTGTCACTTGCAATCCCCGGGAGACAAGAAAAGGTTCAACTTCCCAAATTCTTATAACCAAGCCCTCTCCAAGTTTAAGCAAACCATTCAAAAGCGATCAGTTAAAGTGGAAAATGAGCCTCAAATCTCCATTGCACAAAACCAACCCGAACCCCAACATGAGCAACTCATCCCACCCACTGGTGAGCTAACCATAGAGGAGCCCCTAGCTACCTGGCTCAAGAAAGGTCCCATCTTGTACCCTTCAACCCCATGCAACCTCCCCATAGAGCAAGTTCAACTAGTGCCATGTCATTCTCGTCACACAACATATCAATCCTTTTGCTTTGTGGAAACCCTTGAAGACCTACTTAGGAGTTTGAGTTATCAAATGGGGTTGACTAGCATGTTGGCCATGGAACCCATTAATCCCAAGTACCTTGCCTTTGCCTACTCATCCATTGGCTCCATTACATCTATTTGCACTATAGGCCAATGCACTAGTGAGCTTCTAATCTTCCTGCCAACCCCTAGGGAACTTGACCCAATGAGCCCCACAAAAAAATGCTCTCCTCTCCTCAAGGTCACACTTCCTAGTGAGTCCACACTCTTGTTGTTGCCCCTTGTCGATGAAGGTTCAACATGCATCGGGGAACGTCCTACTTGGGCCAACCTATCCAAGGACATAGAGGAATCCCTCCATAAGAGTTTCAATTTCTATGATCCTTTTGACCTCACTCAATGGAAATCCCCTCCTTCCACAAGGAAAGGGATTTCAATTCCCGATGAGTTTTACACCACTCCCCTACCACAAGGAGAGGGCAATCAACCTAAGGAATCCACTTTGGTGCTTACCCCATTAGGAGACGAGTGCCCAGCCCACACTAGGGAGTGTATGCTTTGGAATGCTCAAGGTCCAGGATGGGAAGAAGCCTCATTCCCCTCAACCCAAGTCCTCCTAGATCCACATGTTCCCTTCCCACTAGCCCCTCATTACCAACCCACCTCCTGGCCCTCCTACATCTCTCCCTACCCCTCGCCCCTTTGCAAGGAGCATTACGATAAGTCCCACTGGGTTCATGATTTCCACTTCCCTATGTGTGCTAGGGACCCTAGGGCGACCACTTGGATTGAAACCCACCTCCACATCACCCACCCCTTAACCCATCTTGATCTGTTTGGCCACTCCCTATGGGCTTCCAAGTACTCCTCACCCACCACCCACTCCCTCCTACCCTCACCCACCATGTCAGGCCTAACCCACCCATTCCGAAATTCCGCCCACACTATGAGAGTCAATGCCAAGGGTGGCATCAACCTTGGAAATAAGGGAGTGACCCATCCCAAGATGTCCACCCCTTGGAACCGCTTCGATCCCCATGAGTGGAAACCCCCAAATCTCATAGATGGGACCATCTTGATAGGAATCCATGTATCAAAACATTTTGCATCATGTGGTCAGGCTAGTCACATCATTTGTGTCATTCACACACTAGGTCCAGTGCATGATAGGCTTACATTTGGACAAGTTGGTCTTCCCCCACTCTTCATCCGTCTCATGCATGATAGGGCCACTTGTGGCTGCCCCGGTCCACCTAAGTGCATCAAGGTCCACATGGTTTCTAAGCATGATAGGTCAATTCATGGATGCCCTGGTCCTCCTAAGTCTGTCAAAACCAATCTAACACTTGATAGGGCTGAATTTGGCTGTCCAGGCCCTCCCTTCATCCCTATAGGATCATCATTCATGACAGTGCATGGTTTTAGGCCTAGAAAGCCCTCGGATCTCATTCCCCTTCCCCCACATGCTAGGGTGTCAGTCTCAGCTGAGTCCTTTGCACAGCATATCAAAGAGTTGCATGATGACATCCGCAAGCATATAGGGAAAAGCAATGAGGCTTACAAAAGACGGGCAGATGATCACCGGCGCCACTGTGAATTCCAAGTGGGAGACCTAGTGATGGTGAGGACGGAGCGGCTCCTTCCCGGGCCTACCTCCAAGTTGAGGGCACGAGGGTCAGGACCCTTTCGAGTTCTACGACGACTTGGTAGCAATGCTTATGAGCTTGACCTGCCAGAGAGCTATGGGGTGCACCCTACTTTCAATGTGACGGATATGGTACCCTACAAAGGCCCCGCGGTGGAACCCAGTGAGGAGCTTGAGCTTTTATCCCACCTTGAGAGGGACACTTCCGGAGGGACTCCACCTTCTAGCCTGAGAGACCGACGAGAGCAGATAGAGGCAATACTGGATGAGCAGAGCATCATTACGAGGCACAAGGTGTATCAGCGCTACTTGGTTAGGTGGAAGAACCGTCCCCCGATGGAGGATACTTGGGTGAGTCGGGAGGACCTGCTGCGGTTGGATCCCTACATTCTGGAGCACTATGACAGCCAGGCAGACCCGCACTCGACAGGGTCGAGTTCTCCCCACCCCGGGGGATTTGATGAGGACATCCCACGACACTCGCTATGGCTCGGGTCGCCTGCACACCCTTGATTTGGTCGACTCATTCTCATCTTATGTATCTTCCTTTTATTGAGTCTTATCATATGTAATTTTCCTTTTATTGGGTCATGTCGCATGTATTTCCTTTTATTATGTCATGTTGTACTAGTCCATTTCCCCTATTTGGTCTAATTGGGCCCTAATACCTTAGTTTGGGCCTATTGGACTGAGTCTAGGACATGTTTGGTCTTTTGCCTTAAATGGCAGGGTTATTTTTATCTTGTAAAGATGGGTTGCCTATAAATAGCCCCCATCTCCCTCCATGTACTCACTTTTGATGAAATATTGAAAACTACTTCATTCCACCTCTCAAGATCTCTCTCTTTTACTCTCTCTCTCTCACTCTCTCTCTCATTCTCTCTCTCCCCAAGGGGAGTTCGACCCTCTCTCTCTCTCTCCTCCTTCCCCCTCACTTACTCCAACCCCCAACCACCTCCACTACCTCACCCACCTCCATTAAGGCCCTCCACTTCCCCATAGCCCCTCATTTACTCCCCCTCCTTGTCCCAAAGCAACTCTTCCACCTCCCAACACAATCCCCCCACTTCCCCACACAAATCCCACCCCTCCCAAGGCCAATTTCGAATTTGAACCTTCCCTCCATTGCCTTGGCCGCCCCATACCCCTCCCCCTCAAGCCAAGTTCGCCCCCACCCTCCATTCACACTCCCCCTCTCTCTTGTGCACACCCACCTCTCCACCTCCACCTCCAGCAGCTCCAGCCAGGTTCGCCATCACCCCTGCTCCCCTCAGCCCTCCAGCAACCTTCCTCCATATCCCACAGCCCACAGCCACCCTCCCCTTGCTAAGTTACCCCACCCCAACACCATTTGACACCATAAGATTGCGGCTACATCAATAGTTCATTGGCAGCAGAGTTGGGTCCTGAAAGTCGTAACATCTTCGGTCGATCCCTGATCTTCCTGGTGTCAAGCCCTACATCTCTGGAAAGTTCTTCCAGAGAGCTTTCCAGGCGAGGCAGTTTCGTCGGCATCCGAGCTCCGAGCTGTCCGCGGCAACCATTCTCCCTCGACTGCGCAGGGCTTCTCAGGCCAGGAACCAGAACGACAGAGCAGGCTCTCCCACGACGAACCTTGAAGGAAACAGCCTTGAAGGTCTTCTACAAAGATCTTCCTCCCCCTGTCAGCGTCCAGGAACAGAAGGCGGAACCCCGTTCGGCATCGAAAACCAGAGATCTCAATTTTCTACCACAACCACGCCGATCTGCCTCCTCACAGTCTGCACCGACCACCGTCCACTCCTCTGGACACCCAGCTCATCTCCGACATCAGAAGACTTCCCCGTTTGTTTTACTGCAAAGTCGACTCGTCCACGGTTCCAACGAGTCTGGCGGTGCCAGATTTGGAGCTCAGGAGTGGTCGTGGCAACTTCTGAAACCTGCTGTTTTAGATCATGTTCGGCCAGAGACCAGAACTGCAACCACCTTCCAGTCACCGGAGCAGCCAGCCCCCAGATCGGAACATCGCCCAAAAATTCAAGCCTTTCCCCTCTCCAGTTAGGAAGCTTTTGGCGCAAGTCTCGTCAGATTCTGAGCTCGGTGGAATTATTGGCAGCATCGACATCGATTCTCTGTCCCGAAATACAGAAGCTAGGCAGAATCGGCGAAGCTCGGAAAGTCGACTCTATCTCGCTCATTCCCCTCCCCGCTTGGCCGGCTGAAGGCCCCTCCATGCGTGGAGGTAATTTTTGGTTGTAATACATTAACCCCCACCCCAAGATACCCCCCTTGCACGGGGTGTAGTGCTGTACCTCTTCGCATTTTCAGGTCAAGCTCCATCGCCGCGGCGATCGGGTGTATACCCTCGCCTCCCGGCGCGCCCTCGTCTCCGAACGGGATCGGTGTCTTCACACCGATCATGTGAGCTTCTGATCACACCCTTGTAGCTTCATTTCTGCAAATGTAGTATTGCCTTGAATGCCCGTCGGACGGTAAGAGAGTGCTCGGACTTCACTTTAGGCAATATCGTGCCCACCGCGGCCCGTGAGTGAGTGCCACCCAACACCCCGTCTTGCGGGCCAGCCACCCACAAAGTTGGGTCTCCTAGGCCCATTGGGGGTCAGCCATAGCATTGTAAGTCCATTAGGACAATTGGGTCCCGCCTCGGACCCTCACCATCATCTCTCGGATCCACCGGGTGAACGTGTGAGCCGTGTGGGCAAAAATCGTCATTGTGAGAATCATTGAGCGCTTGTATGCTTGCGGGTCTAAGTCCTAGGGTCATCTCATCATATTTAGTGGTCTTTGGGCTGTGCCACATCACCGGCGCTCAAACCCCAAACATGGAAATAACACTCCCGGCATGAATCTAGCCCCTCTCGGCCTCTCCACGGCCTAGAAATCACGGGGAATGCTAGAAAGAGGGTAAGGATTCGTCCCCCTACCTCAAGGAAGCTCGAAATCCACCGAATCGCCGCCGATCTTCAAATCTAGCTCAACCACGAACTCCACATCCACGCGCCAATGGGGGCACCGCCGTGATCCTCTCGCCGCCGCCGTCGTCACCGCGCTGCCGCCAAGGTCCACCACCCGTCGCCGGAGGGGAAGGGGCCGCCGCGAGGTTCCAATGGGCAAGGAGGGGAAAAAGGGGAGGTGACCGTTGCGCGCTCACGGGAGGGGAAAGAAAGAAGAAGAAAAAGGGAAGAAAAAGGAAAAGAAAAAGGGAAGAAAAAGAAAAAGAAAAAGGCTTTAAATAGAAAATCCAAAAAATGCCAAAAATACCGAAAAATAGAAAAATACACCTCCTCGACCGTCTCGACGCGTTGATCGCAACGGTACCACTCGCGGGCTGGTGAACAACCCGGTTTACCCGCTACAGCGTTCCGAAGGACTCGCCGAAACCCGTACGCGGAAATCGGAAAACGCGCACGGAAAAGCTGCGGACACACTCCGGGCCTCCGAAACGACTCCGGATCGCGCCGATCCGAACACGAAAGATGTCCGAAACGAAATTTTGGACACAACAGGGTCGAACACCCTGACAAACCAGATCCGGGACCCATAATGAAGGATCCGAAAGATCCGGGACATTACAACAGTTGTCGACCTCCCACAGGAGGAATATAAGCAAGCCGAGCCCGGTCGGCAGGTTGCTGAAATCTTTGTCCCCTAGCAGGGATGTTGGCTTGGCGGGTGCAGGCCCGGAAGCTTCCACGGTGCGGAAGATCCGCAACCATCTTCTCTTCTTTCGGGGCCAGGCCCCTTTCCTTCCTTCCCTCCACTTCGTCACGTACAGAACGGCGATGAACTGGTGGTGCTTGCTGAGCAGATTGGACCCTCTTGGGGATCCGCACCTGCTTGAACTTTCTTGGCCTTGGGGCTGACTTCTTTTAGCCATAGCTGCCGACTCCTTCTCTTTCCGCCCTCTTTCCGACGAGGGCTTGGTATGAGTTGTGGACAGGGACAACGGGGACGACCCGGTCTGGGACTATTCGTGTGTCGTGTCCGTTTAGAAAGATGCGCACACCGCCAACCATCATGGATTTACCGGACTAAGACAGGGATCCCGTAACCACAACAGTGCTCCTCCGGACCTGCTTGCGCTGGCTACCTCCGGACTTGGCCCCAGGGACGGCATGGTGCACCAGGTAGCTACCGACCAAGGTTGGACTCTTGAGCAAGTCATGGCAGCATCGAGCCTTCAGAGGCTCCATCTTCTTTGTAGCTCCCTCGATGGGCTCCGAGGGTTCCACTTCCAGCATATCCACAAAGGCTAACCCCAAGAAGTTGGGGAAGCCAGCAGCAGCAGGGAAGTTGCTGAACACCATGGGCACCGCCAGGGACCCTTGCACATGACCGGCAACGATCGAAGGGCCGAAGCCGACGCCAGTCAGTCTAGTTGTTGTCGTCATCGTTCACCTGCCAAGACAAACAAACCGACGATCAGCAACCTTTGAGAGGGCCTCGAAGCCCAAGTATATCGGCAAAGAGATGAAAGGTGACACTGGTTCTGTAATGCCCCGGGTTTTTCAGATCCTCGTTCGTGGGTCCCGGATCTGGTTTCTCGGAGTGTCCAGCTCCGTTGTGTCCGAAATTTCATTTCGGACATCTTTCGTGTTCGGATCGGCGCGATCCGGAGTCGTTTCGGAGGCCCGGAGGCGTTCTGCGGCTTTTTTCCGCGTGTGTTTTCCGATTCCCGGCGTGGGTTTCGGCTTTCCCTTCGGAACCTCGTTGCGGGTGAACCGGGCCGTTCACCAGGGCGCGAGTGGTACCGTTGCGATCGGTGCGCTCCGAGGATCGCGAGGGTGTGATTTTCTATTTTTCTGGATTTTTTCGATTTTCTGGATTTTCCTATAAATAACCTTTTCTCTCTCCCCCTCTCATTTCTCATTTCTCTCCCTCTCTCTTCTCACGCTCTCTCCTCTCTCCCTCTCTCTCTCCGGCGGCCGACGGGGCGGAGCATGGGCGAGGCGGGGACGGCGCGGGCGAGGCGCGGGCGAGGATGGATGAGGATCGAGGCGGTGGAAGCGCGTGGAAGCTCGGCCGTGAGTTCGTGAACGGCGAGGCTTCAACGGCGTTTTCTTCGTGGATCGGCGTCCACGGTGCGCGTAATCTTCAGTGGAGGTAGGGTGATGGACCCTCAGCCCGTGTACTTCCTTTCTCGCGAGTTTCGTAGGCCGTGGTGAGCCGAGCGGGCTAAACGGGGCGTTTTGGGCAAAATGCATGTTTTTGGGGTGTGAGTCAGATCTCCCGTTTTATGGTGTTTTTGGGCGATCCAGGGGTTTAGATGCATGCCTAGGGGCTTGGGGAAGGTTTCCCCTTTTGTTTCCCCTTCACCTGGGGGTGAACGGGGCGTGGCATGGCTTTTCCCGCGGTTTCCACCGTTTTCGGGCACGGACTGAGAACGCGCTATACTCCAGTAGCGCGTTCCTGAAGGTCGCGCTGCCCCGACCGAGCGCGTTCATCGGAGAAGATGAACAGTTTGGCGGTTCCTGTCGCGCTATAGGGCTAGGGCGCGTTCTGGACTGTCGCGCTATGGAAACATAGCGCGACCTGGCTTGTCGCGCTATAGGTTCCTAGCGCGATCTGCGTTGTCGCGCTAGGGATACCTAGCGCGATATTCCTTGTCGCGCTAGGGTTCCCTAGCACGTTCCGGCTTGTCGCGCTAGGTGATCCTAGCGCGATCTTACCTGTTGTCTTGTGCTCCCCTTGGGCCGTGTGTGTCTCGGACACCCCATGGACTTCCGTGACCGTGTCTTTGGGTGTCCAGAGGGTTGGGTTACCTCGATTAACGTGCCCATCGGTTTAAGGGTCTATGAGACCTTCTGGTGTTCCGATTGTGTTGTGTTGGTCCCCAGTCGACCCGGTTGTGACCCAGTGGTCGACCTTTGGCCTTGTGAGTGTCCCGGGTACCCCGTGGGTTCTGTGTCCGCGTTTCTGGGGTGTCGGGAGGGACCGTGTTTCCTCGATTAGCGTGCCCGTAGGTGTGGTGGGTCCGGGTGACCCCACGTGTTCCGACCTCTTGTGTTACGCTTGATCGAGTCACCGTGTGTCGGTGTGTGTGCGGTGGGGTCTCCCCCGCATATCGTGGGTTCCTTTGGAAGGCGATTCCCGTGTGGGCCATGTGTTTGGCCTTGGACTGTGAGTCCAGTTGTCCGGCCTAGGGCTGGAGGTTTCCCGCTTGCTTCAAGATGGGAAATCGTCGTGGCGGCTTGTGTGCTGCCTTGGGAATCGTGCTTCTATGTTTTCCGTGTGGCCCGTGTGGCTGGCCTTAGTCCTTTGCGTTCCCCTCCCAGGGAATGGTCTCGGTATTCGTGTTACCGCGGTTTTAGACCTAGAAATTGGACTAGATTGACGGCTTTGTGCTGTTGCGTACAACAGTCTTGACCCCGAGTCTTGTGACTCAAGGACCGTTGGGTGTAGTGCGTCTAGAGGACTGTCCAGAGTCCAGTGGCTTAGCGTCACTTGAGTTTTCTCGACTCTCGCGCACGGTGCGTGCGTGACCGTGGACTGCGAGTCCTGTGTCTTCTCCGTCTGTGGTCACCGTGTGACGGGGCCGGTACGTGGGGTGTCCCCCGTACGTCGTCGGACGCAGACGTTGTTTTCCGTTGAGAGTCTACTCCTTCAGTGACCCTCCACTAGTCGTAGCCTACCAGTACGCGTGTGCTGGTCGCACCAGGGAGTGGTGTACGGGCTTACCCTTCGAGACGGTTTTGGACTGGTTTCCGTCGGGCCCCACGTCCTGCAGCCAGAGTTCGGCTGAGGGGAAAACCGGTCAGAGGGCCAGACCAGGGACGCGCGGTCTGTGTGTGCACACGTGGTTGGGGGCGGTTGGACCCACGTCGACGGGCGTGACCCTAGCTAGTCACTTGTTTGTGGTTACTTGTACGGTGTTTGCGCCTCGGGTAGGACCTACCACGTTAGGCAGTTCACCTGCGGTGCGGTGTAAGACGTCAGGGGACGCTACCGGCTGTGCTTCTAGTGGGCGGTACTCCTGTCGTGTTGGGAGTGACAGACTACCCATTTTTGTGGCTTTGACCTTTGGGTTTTTGGTTGTGTCGACCGTTGAGTCCTTCGGCTGTTTTGCCGTGGCGCGTGTGTTGGTCTTCGCGTCGTGAGTCTAGCGCTAGTGGCTTTACCGAGGTTCCGTCTTGTGGTGCGGTACCCACGATCGGATGGTCGGGGTTGCACCTTGGACAGCGTGTTCAGGTCGGCTGTGTCCGGGGGACAGGCCTCTACGGCGCGGTTGCCGTGTGTTCTTACTTCGGTAGGTGGTACTAGCGTGGTTCGGTAGCTTCGACTGTGTGGTCGAGGTCTGCCTTCTGGCAGTAGGAGTAGCTGTAGTGCCGAGTTTTGACCGGCCGCCGGTTCGCTGTTCCTGCTGTAGTCGTAGCTCTCCTTTCCGCTACCGCCGTTGTTTCCGGTTGGGGTTCCGCGGGATCCCTGCTGAGTCTTTGTTTTGGAGACTCATTCCCTGCTTTTCAGGTGTTGCGGTTCTTCCTCGTGGTTCGAGGGTGCGGAGCGGAGGTTCTCAGTTGCCAGCTTGCCGGGCCGAGTGTTCACTTGGCATGTGGTACGTTTTACTGCTTTAGATTGTACTTTCTGTTGGACTGGACTCTGTTGTAGTTGTTTATTTATTTCTGTTATTTGTTGAGTTGTCCTGCTTTATTTCCTATTTCTTTGTGCCTCCACACTCCTTTTAGCCCTTCCGAGCCCTCCCGGCTCGTGGGCGGCGGTGCGAGTCTCGGGTTATCGGGCCTTCCCGGTAATCAGATTCTCGGGTCGTTACAGGTTCCACCGGGCGTGCCAGACTATTTCGACGAGATCTTATCCGTATAAATAGAGGATTTATTCTGGTTCATTTACGCGTCGATCAACCAATTAATTAACCGGTAATTAACTGACTGATTGACTGTACAGGCGTGCCAGTCACGTAAGTGACGCGTTTGTTGTGCGCTCATTCTGACCTGTGTTGGGCAAGAGTGAGATTCGGTCGGGACCAGCAGTCCGCCATACCATAAAGGCTATGGCGTTAATTACATCCCCACGAGGAGGGAAAACTTTTGATTAATTATCGAGATAATGGGCCATCGAGGCCGAGATAGAATGCAAAGGATGCGAATGATCATGCAAGATATTCTACCATGCATGGTTTATTAGGGCGGAACCCTTGGTACGTGGCGGAAGACTTAAGTCCGAAGACCACCCTCACGCATAGCAGGAGCTTTCCGTCGAGCATGGCCCGGCTTTCCGCTAATGTCATTTGATATACCGAGGGTCCGTGCAATTGGACATGCATTAACATGACATATATGTTTAAGCATAAAGCATGATGACGAAACCATAAAAATAACTAAATCAGGCTTAAATGAACCCTTTTCATTCATTTTTATTGATGACCGAGTTTATTTGGTTTCGTTATTGGAACTAGAAATCACCCTGAAGGCGAGGAGAAAGTTAAAACAGCGCTACGACGCGAATCGGGCTGAAATCGGCGCAATACGCGTAGGAAAAGAGCTTGAAACGGCGCGACAACCATAGGAAAAGGCCTAAAACGGCGCCACGAAGCATAGGTGAAGAGGGGGGGGGGTTAAAATGGCGCGGCAACCCTTGGGGCGCACCGGAATAGGGCGCGCCGCTATAGGGCGCGCCGTATTAAGGCGCGTCGGGTGCCTACGGCACCGGTTTAGCCCAGTTTCATGGAATCTGAGGTTTTATTAGTTATTTTTGGGTTTATTAAAAATGTTTTAAAGGATTTTGGAGCTTTATTGAGTCAATTGTCCGTCGGGTTGGCCCCGGGCCTTCCGGAAGTCGAGTCACAGGCTCGCGCGAGGTTCGTACTCGAGCGCGACGATCGTTCCGAATCGAACAAGTTTATTAGAGTTATTGAGTGATTTATTAACTTATTCGTGCCAAAATTTTGGCAGCATCTCCCCATCCCGTGGGATTGTCGGGGAGAAGCGGGGAACTACTCACGTAGTGGAGCAAACCCCTAAGAGTCGGGTGGTGCAACGGCGACCGGCAAACCCAAACAGATAGGAAGACCCCGAGGGCTAGCCTACTAGGGGCACCATGTCCGTGGGTGAGAACATAAGGATGGGACGACTAATGAAGGGAGCGAAAACCCCGAGGGCTAGCCTACGATGGGCACGCTATCCGTAGTCGATACCACATCCGAATCGGGACGGCTGGAAGGGAAGGAAACCCCGAGGGCTAGCTTACGAGGGGCACACAACCCACAGCCACCACGAAGTCCGTTAAGGACTGTGGATTTGAACTATAGGGCTTAGCCCCATTACTGTGCACTCAATGGCCTGAAGGGACGCTCATCATCAACAGATGAGCACCTGCCGATCGAGTGGCTGGTGTGAAAGATTGAGGGAATATTCCCCTCCCCAGGTATTGGAGCAATGCTACAGAGCAGACTCCCAGATTTTGGATGCGAACGGAATGGAAAGAGAGGCATACGACATCGTTCGACGACAAGTGGACTAACGAGTTGTTAAGCATATATTAGAACAGTGATGCCCGCGGGTTGAAGGAGTTAACATTTACGAGTTATATAGTTAGCATACAGATCTGGGGAAGAGATATGTAGGTTATGTTTGCAGAGCCAACAAGGGCTCAGCACAGGACGAACGGGGATGTTAAAAGCGATCTTCCCCTCCCCTCTGGCCTATGAGGAAGGGCACAGAGAAGGTGAAGGGCTTGATCCCTAAACAGGGATGGACGGAGATACACACATAAGTGTGTCTCCGACCACAAGACCCATAGCACACGTAAGGCAGGGCTCGACCATTGCATTGTAAGAGAGAGAAGCCCCGGGGAGGGGGGAAGAACGGTTCATGTAGCCCAGGGGCATATCCAGCGTCGGGGAAAACAGATCCGAGAACCACGCACGCCGGGAAACCATTAGATGCACATTTGAGAGAAAATGAGGGAGAGTAGGAAAGATAGATATGGCATCGGGCACAATCTCATTCCATTCATTCCATGAACGATAGGTAGATGTACACAACATACATTGCAGCACCGGCGTTGTCGCTCGGCCCTCATTTACATTAATAGAAAGAAAACGATGCAAGTGAAGGAAAGGAGCAATAGTGATGGTGAAGGGGGATGCCGGGCTCATATCATTGCCCCTCCCCCCTCCCACTTACATTATATCGGAGAAGAAACTCAAACGGAGGGGGATCGACGAAGAAATCACGATGACCCACCTAAATAAACAAGAAAGCAGACAATCTTCTTCTCCGACACCGGAAGGTTCGTGCAGAGCGAGGGACGGCGGTAGCAGGAGAACCCTCAGAGGAAGCTTTTCTCTCAAGAAACCCTCCCCTTCGAAGCTCTAATTGGTGGTAGCTCTCTCTCGATGGTCCTCTCTTCTCGATGTTTTTTTTTCTTCAATTTTTTCTTCTTCCCCCTTCCTCTTGGTCGAAACACTTGAATATATATAGACGGAGGCTATTACGGCGTGAAGAATGGCGCGCCGGGAAGAGGGCTTCAACAAGGTATTTTTGCGCGCCGGTTAAAGGGGCGCCGGAGAAGAGGGCTTCAACAAGGTGTTTTTGCGCGCCGATTAAAGGGGCGGCGGAGAAGAGGGCGCGCCGGATAAGGGGGCGTGTCGAATTAAGCTTCTTTCGTCACGTTTGTTTGACACGGGTCAGACTGTGGGCCTCCGATTGGCTCCGGGAGTTGTCCTGATCCTTCATCTCATCGCGACTTCGTAAAACCGCTATGAGAAGTATTGGTAAAACCTTCGGGTCGCTGAACGGCTAGTTCTGAAACCATTTGCGCCTTTGGTTCGGACACTTGGGTTTTCTGCTGACATGGCCTTCGGCACTGTGACTTGTGCTGCCGAGCCAGCTTCACTTTTATTTGTAACTTTTTGATTGCTCCTTCGGGGATGGTCCCGAATATTCATCTTTTGTTCGGCTTCCGCCATTCATTTTCTTCTTTTCTTTCTTTTCTTCTTTGTCGGCACGAGAGCAGTTGATCAGAACCTAAGACCTACAGAAGCAGAAGTTACGAAAAATTAGGAATATTTTTAGTGTCAACACTACACGACCATTAGAGCTACCTCGGCTCGACACTAAGAGCTCCTACGGGATATATGCCTTAAACAGAAATGCGAGCTCACTCATCGTCCCAAGTGAGGGAAACGCGGATCCGCGCGGTTGTGAAATTGGCAGAGTCAAGGGTGGTCAAACTCACTTCCGTGCTCGGATCGAGTCACGGGACGGGTTCACTCTCTCTCTCACAGTAGTGATTAAAAAAGATTTAACGAGCTAAGATTCTAACGCACTCATGCATCGGCATATAATCATATACTAAGTAAGCAAATGCCAAGAAGGAGAGATAATTACCTCCACGCTCCAGGCGTGGGGAAGACAACCCCGGCCAAGATCGTACTCCCCGTTAACAATTATCAATAATTACAAAATTAAACCCACTCCACGCAGGGAGGTAACAGGTAACACGTGGAACCTGGGAGGATCGATCTTGGGTTGACGGGCAGGGTTTTGAACCGCTCCGTCGGTGCCGACACGCCGCTATTTGATGCTGGCCGGACCGCGCGGGCTGACGGTTGTGAGGTCCACGACCTGCTCGGACTGCCGGCTGAGGTGGGGTTGGTCTTGCTGCGAAGGGGACTCCTGGAGGGACGATCCCTGGGAGAGGGACGTGCTGGTTCACCTTTTGGAAGGCGAGATGGCTTCGATCGTCACGTGTGGAAGCTTGTTGGCCCGGGCCTGACCTGCTATCTCAGGCTTGCGCGACCCGGTGATAAAAATTGCTGTGACCAGCTCCAATCTTAAAACGTCACGAAACTAGCGCCGATGCGAAGCTAACTTGGAGTACTTCAACCCTCTGGTGTTTCATGAATTTTTCTATGGCCGTATTTTTCATGGGGCATTTTCCAATAGGAAAGGTTCCCGTCTCAGATCTGGCTTGGCAGACTGAGATCTGCCTTAGAAGGTACGGTGACTGAGGTTGAAGCCTTAGATCGGTAAGTTGGGATTTTTATGGGAGGTGGAGAGAGAAGTAAGCAACACGAGAGTATTTTTTATGTAATTTCTTGTGGAGGTTTGATATGGGAAAGGTATTTTCTAACAGGGGTGGGCCGGATCTGGACTGCAGGGGGCAGAACTGATTTAGGAACTTGCAGAGTTTTTTTGGATGGAAAAGAAAATTCTTAAAATCACAAAAAAAATTATGGACGATGGCTTCGGTGGACAGAACTCCCAGTCCAAATTTCAGCTCATTCTGAAATCGAAAAGGGGATCTAAAGGGCGAAGTGTTAGGTTGTTGGAACACAAGTCTACACAGGGGCAGACTATTTGGGCTGTGGGAATCTAAATGGAAAAATGGGAAAACGAAGTGGAAATAATCAGAAACTTTTTTTGGGACATGGGATCAATCTTGGGAACTCACCCTCAAAGTTTTAGCCTCGTCAGATCTACGTGCTGAGAGCTAAAATTCCAACTTTGGCTTGCTGTCCTGCGTTGGGCAGAACTCCAGCGATGGCGGTGGTGGTGCAACGACTGCTCGATGGCGGTGGCGGTGGCGGTGGAGAGCTTGACACTCTGATAAGGGAGGCTTCACACCTCAGAATGGCAGCCTACACAACTGCAAGGGGAGGGACAGGAGAGAGAGGGGGCGCGGCCTTGGCCTTTGGAGCAAAAATGCTGAATTTCTTCTATTAATTGTGTGATAAATGGAAAATACAAGCCTTATATATGAAATGGGAACCCTAGGTAAATGACTCAGACTACCCTTAGATCTAGGGTTTGTAAGGGGTACATTGGGGATGTAAAAATCCATTTTCCCCATGTGGTCAAAGCTAAATAAACAATTTAGCCTAATAAGGCCAAAAGAAGGGGCGCCCTCCTCATGGGTAAAAATTGGCAACTTGGGCTAAAGACCAACCAAATAGCCCATGGACCCTTGACCAACCTATGGGGCCTTCCAAGCTAGGAAGCCCATGAGAGAGGGAAAAGCCCAATTGGGCTTTAAGTGACCTTAAGGTCCAATATGAACATAACCCCTTAATGGACTCTAAATGAACTTGACCCAATGGCTTATTAATAGCCTTACAAAGGAGCCCAAATAAAGAACTTGACCCAATGGCTTATTAATAGCGTTACAAAGGAGCCCAAATAAAGCCCAAAAAAACACACATTACAAATACATTAATGCAATGCAATAAATACCAAAAACACCCCAATAAATACTAGAAAATACCCAGACTCAAGACGGAGACTCCAAACTGTCTCCAAGCCAAAGGGATGTCGATGTAGCTCGAGTGGTGCTGCGCGTATGGTATCGACGGTTCGCCAACTGATGCTTCTCGCTTGCTCTGGTGTCCGCACCAATTCTCCCCGGGTGGGAGAAACTCGACCCTATCGAGTAAGGGTCTGGATCGCTCTGGTAGCGCTCCAGTAGGTCCGGATCTATCCTCTGCAACTCTGCCCTGGTGATCCACGTATCCTCGGTGGCGGGTCACCCTCTCCATCGCACTAGGTAGCACGGGTAGGATCCACTCCTGGTAATAGTCACCTGCTCATCGAGTATATGATCTATATACTCACGCTGCCGTGGAAATGAGGCTGGTGGTGGACACTCAGGTGTGGGGTCACTCTCAAGAGGGTGGGGATCACCGCTGGGTCCCTGTAAGTAACTAGCTCCGACACATTGAAAGTAGAGCTTATCCCATATTCCTCGGGCAAATCCACAACATACGCATTGGATCCGACGCATTTCAACACTGGAAATGGATTGGCTCCGCGAGCTTGCAATTTCTTTACGATTCCAGAGGGAAACCGTTCAGGTCTAACCCTGATCATGACATAATCACCCTCTGGGAACTCACAGTGGTGTCTGTGGGCATCAGCTAACTCTTTGTACCGTGCATTGCTGGCCTCAATGTGACGACGGATGTCATCATGCAGACTCCTAACATGCCTAGCAAATGACTCAGCAGACTCTGACACTTGTACATGAATGGGCATAGGAACAAGATCCACTAGTTTCCTAGGCCTACGACCTGTGACAATCTCGAAAGGACTCACACCTGTAAACCTATTGACCGAATCATTATATGCAAACTCAGCCAGTGGTAACATGAGATCCCAATCCCCTACACGGTCCCTAACAAGACACCTCAAAAGGTCACCCAGAATCCTATTGACCATCTCAATATGACCATCTGTCTAGGGATGATTTGCAGTGGAGAACTTGAGGTGAGTACCTAACATATGCCACAGTATCTTCCAAAAGTAACTGGTGAACCTAACATCACGGTCAGACACTATGGTATGAGGTAACCCAAACTTACACACCACATGAGAAAGGAATAGATGGGCTACCCTCGAAGCATCCGAAGTCTTAGAGTAGGGAATGAAAAGGGCCATCTTCGAGAACTGATCTACTACCACATAGACCGAGTCATGCTTCCTAGAGGTTCGTGACATGCTAACATCCTGCCACGGGGCATCAGGTAGGGGAAGAGGCATATAGAGGCCTGAGCTTTGCTTCTTCATTTTGGTCGTAACACATGTACGGTATTGGGCAACAATGTGAGCAACATCTCTCTTCAAGCTCGGCCAATAGAACCTGTCCTCGACAGCCTCGATAGTCTTGTTCCGACCGGAGTGGACGGCTAGACCTCCCGCATGAAGTTCCCAGACTAAGAAGTCACGAACCAAAGTTTGGGGAGCACAAAGCCTGCCTCCTCGAAAGAGGTAGCCCTCCTGAAGCACATAATTACTATGATCTCTCGAGGGTCTGGCCTGGAGCGTGGCAAGATCTGACCAAAGTCAGAACAATCAACATAGGCCTCTCTCATCTTCTCTACCCGTATAACCTCAGCACTCATGGTAGTCAACAGACATGCAAGCCGACTCAATGCATCAGCCACCTTGTTCTCCACTCCAGCCTTGTGCTTGAGCACAAATGTGAATTGCGGGAGATACTCATCCCATCTGCTGTGACGCGTATTGAGCTTATTTTGGGCTTGGAGGAACTTCAAGGCCTCATGGTCGGAGTATAAGACAAACTCCTGAAGTAATAAGTAGTGCCTCCAATGCCTAAGAGCCTGAACAACTGCATAGAATTTCTATCATAAGTAGAGTATTGCAGTTTCGCGTCATTCAGCTTCTCACTGAAATATGCAATCGGGTGGGTCTCCTGACTCAACACTCCTCCAATTCCTACACCCGACGCATCACATGAGACCTCAAACACCTTCGAGAAATATGGTAATCGAAGGACCGGTTTCTGGGTCATGCACTCCTTGATGTCCTTGAAGGCAGCAGCAGCGGCCTTCGTCCATACAAATGTGCCCTTCCTGATACAGTCCGTGATCAGGGCAGAGACAGAACTAAATCCGCGGATGAAACGATGATAGAACGTCGTGACGCCATGGAAGCTACGGACATCATGGATCGTGCGGGGTTCTTGGCGACTCAACAATGGCCCAGACCTTCTCCGGATCTGTGGAGACCCCAGTGCTAGACCCAATGAAACCCAAGAAGGTAAGCTAAGGAGTCATAAAAGCACACTTCTGTGGGTTTTCAAACAATTACTCTCGCCTCAAGAGTAGACAGACCTGCCAAAGATGGTCGAAGTGGTCCCCCGTAGTGTGACTATAGATGAGAATATCATCAAAATACACTACAACAAAGACTCCAATGAAAGGTCGAAGGACCTGAGTCATGAGTCGCATGAAGGTGCTGGGGGCATTGGTCAGCCCAAAGGGCATAACCAACCACTCATATAGACCATCCTTGGTCTTGAATACAGTCTTCCACTCATCACCTGGCCTAATCCTTACCTAATGATAGCCACTCTTAAGATCGATCTTCGAAAAGATAGTGGCACCTACCACCATGTCAAGCATATCATCGAGGCGGGGAATAGGGAACCTGTACTTCACGGTGATTTTGTTGATGGCATGACTATCAATACACGTCCGCCAAGTGCCATCCTTCTTTTGGGCGAGTAACGTGGGAACAGCACATGGACTCATGATGTCCCGAATAAATCCTCTCTGCATAAGCTCATCGACCTGCCGCTTTAGCTCGGTGTGCTCAGTGGGACTCACGCGATAATGGGGAAGATTGGGCAATGCGGATCCCAGAATCAGGTCGATAGTATGTTGAATATCCCGCATAGGTGGGAGTCTCTCAGGAAGCTCTTCGGGGAATATATCAGCAAACTCCTGTAGAATGGGAATAACATCGGGTGGGAGTTCACCCTCGGACTCTCGCTCCACCTCACGGACCGTGATAGCAAACATAGGACTCCCATTACTAGCCTCCCGCTCCATTTCTCGAGAGCTAATCAACATCAACCTCCTAGACGGGGGCTCGCCTGTGCAAGATGTAACAGTCATGGCCCGAGCTGGGGATGGGGTACTGGGCCCAGGGATGGAAGGTTCCGGAGTACTAGGACCAGTAGGACCCCTAACTGAAGGATTCTTGGGCTGAGAGGGGTGGAGGGTAATCCGCTGGCCACCATGGTCGAAGGTACAGGTGTTCGACCGGCCATGTAGTGTGGCATCCTGATCAAACAACCACGGCCTACCAAGAATAATACTGCCCACCTCGATGGGGAGGACATCACACCAGATCTCGTCACGGTACGCATGGAACTATAGTGGGACCAGACACCGCAGCCTGTTCGGAATGGAGGTGGAATCCACCCAAGATACTCGATAGGGGCAAGGGTGGTCCACGGGAGTAAGACCAAGACGAGAAACAGTGCCCATGGAGATTGCATTGATACAACTCCCACTATCGATAATCACCTTACAAACTTTCCCGCCCAGCCTACAGTATGTATGAAAGATAGTGGTCCGATGCCAGTCATCACTGGCCTGTGGCGGGTGAGAATACACCTCACGACCCCCAAATGAGTATCGTATGGATGCTGGGCATCCTGGCCATCATCTTCATTCTCAAAGAACTCGTCAGCTAATTCATGTTCCGCATTATAGCTGACTGACAAAAGCTCGGAAGATGAGGCGTCCCCAACCTGTGTGTCCCCAATGACTAGAGATTGACGAGTGGGACACTGGTTGGCAAAGTCGCCAAACCCATTGTAGTGAAAACATAGCTGCTGTGATCCACTAGGCTCCCCGATCAAAGGTCCCTTACCCTTGTCCTCCCGACGGATAAGAGGTGTAGGCAACAAGGGACGGGCAAGAGGTTCATGCGCCGATGGATGGGCATTGGGTGCAGGTTGTTGGGGCCGAGGAGGATGGTCCCTCGGTGGGGGAGGGTGAGGTTGTGGAGCGAATGGCTCTGGACGGTTGGGCTCCTGAGGTCGGGCCATGGGGGCCCTCAGATATGTGCCAGAAGAGCTGCGGGGCTCAACACTACGAAGAGGGAAGGGGCCCATCCGTTGGGTCGGCTCGAACTCGGCCTCGAATTGCTCCAATTCGAGAGCAACCTGATATGCTTATTCTAAAGTGGCCACATTGTGGCAAAAAAGTTCATATTGATAGTGTGGCCGCAGACCTCTTCAAAAGTGTGAGATGGTCATGGTGCTCTCTTCCGTATCTCCACACCGCAAATAGTACTCATCAAACTCGGCGGTGTACTTAGTCACGGACCGGTTTCCTTGGGTGAGACTCTGCCATTTGTCTATGAGACGCTGGCGATATGTGGTAGGAAGGTATTTCTGCCTTAACTTGGTTTTCATGTCATCCCAAGTCCCGATCTTGGGTTGATGTCGCTGCATTAACAGGCTCTCCACATTGGTCCAATAGGTTTGCGCCTGCCCTTGCAACTACATCTTTGCGTAGCGAACTCTTCGGTGGTCCGTCATCTCAAACCACTCGAAGTATCGATCCATGCCGCCTCCCAATCTAAATAGACCTTTGGGTCCAAGGACCCGTCAAAAAGGGGAGGGTCCGCACGCACGTTCCTAAGAACGCGATCATCGTCATCGTAATCCTGATTCTGTCGTTGGGCTCAATGGTCATGACCCTAACCCCCAGGTTCATTATTGGATGCGTAGTCATCCACCTCAGTCACTCGTTGCCTCCTATCATCTACCCCTTGAGCCCTTGGAGTAGCAAGTTGCTGAACCGGCTCCTGTTGGCCATTGGTCGATGCAAGTTACGCTGCCTCAACCGGGGCCCTCTCTAGGACAGCAACTCTCCCCACCAGACCCTGGATAGACTGGTTCGATGTGTTGCATCCCTACGGTTTTGATGATGTCTCACACTATAAATCAATCAGTTTCTATCTCTAGATCAATTCATGCTTCATCACTTAGGACAGTGCAGTTCATGTGGTTGTCATATAGACATGCATTACTTGATCAACTCTATACACTGCCAGCATACTCGTTCAAAGTCTCTGCATTGTAGTATGTACATTGGCCATGTCTGTACAGAGTCGTTTGCATCAAGTCTAGACATTGTGCATTTCTTCATATGAAGTCTATTCACTGCATGCTACGAAGTCTGCACATCCCACTTGTACTAGTCTACACATCCTGTTTGGTCGCACTTCAAAGTCTGTACACTGCACAACACGCAAGATTTCAGAGTCTATACATAGCACAGCATGCAGTCCTAGAAGTCTATACATTGCATCATGTCTAAAGTTCATACATTGTCTCGGCGTCTCATGCTTCATCTACACTATCTAGCACACACACTGTATATAGGCAAAGTCTACACATTGGTAGAGTCTATACATCGGCCTGGCGCTTGTTAAGTCAATTCATCGCTCAAAGTCTGTACAGCCCAAGTTTGTACATCCATCGTCTCACTCAGCGTCTCATTAAAGTCTATACATCGCAGAGTCTGTACAGAGTTTGCACAAGTCTGCATGCTTCAAAGTCTATACATCGTGGCCTTCGAATCTTCAAAGTCTGTACATCCTTCATTGGCCAAGTCTACACATCGCCGTGTTCACTTGTTTCAAGTCTGCACATTGGTTCAGACTTTCCAAGTCTGTACAACACCTTCAAGCTTTCCAAAGTCTTTACATCGCTTGTTTCATCAAGTCTATACATTCGCTTGTGTCATCAAGTATATACACTCGTGAGTGTTTCATCAAGTCTATACACTCGCTTGGTTCATCAAGTTTATACACTCGCTCAGTTCTCCAAGTCTATACATCGGCGCACTGTTCATGCATCAGTTCTCCAAGTCCATACATCGGCGCACTGTTCATGCATCAGTTCTCCAAGTCTATACATCAGCGCACTATTCATGCATCAGTTCTCCAAGTCTATACATCGGCGCACTATTCATGCATCGGTTAAGTCTATACACTGGCTATGGCTTGTTCATGCATCTTACCCATGCAAGTCTGTACATTGAGGTCGCTTGAAGGGCTTCAAGTCTACACACTCTCACATTGTACACACTTGCTTAACTGCTGCTTCTAAAGTCTACACATTCGATTGCTTCATGCTTTACACAGAAGTCTACACATTCCACTCTGTTATGTTAATGCATCATTCTGCAAGTCTGTACACAGAGGTCGCTTGAAGGGCTTCAAGTCTACACACTCTCACATTGTACACACTTGCTTAATTGCTGCCTCTAAAGTCTATACACACTGTGCTAAAAGCCTGAACTAAATAGTTACATTTCTTTTGTCTCTGCCTGCAGATGAGTCAGGTTGATGATTGGACACATGATCCGAGGATGATGCTTGGCACGTGATCCGAGGATGGTCTGGAAAAGGAGGGAACGAGCCCCACTCGTGTGAAGTCCTGGAATTCAGGTCAGATGCCATATAAAAGGAAGTCTTCTGCGAGCAGGAGGAGTGAACTGGAGGAAAAAGTTGAGCAGAAGAATACCTGAGCAGAAGAAGAAAAGAGAGAGCCTCCACGTTCCAGAGAGAAGATAGAGAGAAATGCTTTGAGAGAATTGCTCTGAGAGAAAAGTCTGAGTGAGAGAGAAGTGTCTAATTTGCTTCTTCGGAAGCTACATTGTTTTGGTTTTCAGAAACGATTGTCTTCACCGATTATCTTGTTTTCTGTTTCTTTCTTCATATTTCTGATTCCGAATTGTTACCCTCCAGTGTTTGGAGGAAGGGAGAGCTACTCCGGTTTCCCTCTGGACTGCAGAGGAAGAGAGATCTGTGATCTCTGGTTTTGCAAGTGACGGGTTGTCACTAGCAGGTTCCCTCCGGGTTGGAGGAAGGGAGATCCATCTCCGGTTCTGGTCTTGCGGGTAGCAGGTCCAGGTGTCAAGCTCTGTGGGTAGAAGAGTTTGGGTCGAGGGATTTGTTTCCCTTGGTTGGTCAAGCTGTGTGGCAGCATTTTATTCGCAGACTGAGTCTGCTGTTTCTAGCCGTGGCTAGTGGAAGCCTCACTCTAGTTGGAGTGAGGGGTGGATGTAGATTGTGGACTACAATCGAACCACCTTAAAAATTATTGTCTCCTCTGTGGTTTGCTGTTATCGTTTGTGGTCTCCATCTGCTTGGCATTTTTTTTAACTGTGGATAGCTCTTTCATTCACTCTTACTTATTCTGTCTTGGTTATTGAATGCGTTAGCAATACTCTTTGTGCTGTTTCTGAAAGGTTGAAAACCGTAGAACTAATTTTCCGCTGAAGTTTTTAAAATCGGGAGTGATCTATTCATCCCCTCCCTTCTATATCACTCTTCGTTGCGCATAACATTTGGTATCAGAGCAGGTTTGCATCATGTGGGCAAACGGTCAGGGAAATGCTAATGGTCCTCGAAGTTTCATGCCTAAAGGTCAATCCATTAGTCGCCCTCCATACTTTGATGGTAATAACTATCTCTTTTGGAAAAACAGGATGGAGGTGTTCATCAGGGCACAGAGCCACAAGCTGTGGAGGGTAATCACTACTAGGCCGTATGATCTGCCACCGAACGAGGACGCGTGGATAGATGAGCATGTCAAGCTATCCTCACTCAACTGGACGGCGCTGAACATCATCCAATGTGCTGTTCACCCAGATGAATACGCCCGCATATCTGCCTACAAGACTGCCAAGTGAATGTGGGAAGAGCTGCAACTAATCTACGAAGGTACAGCTCAAGTGAAAGCCTCGAAGGTAAATCTCTACACCTCTAAGTATGAATTGTTTAAGATGAATGTAGAGGAGAATATTACTGAAATGTATGCCAAGTTGTCCTTGATCACGAACACTCTTAAGGGGCTAGGGAAAGAGCTAGCTGAGGCAGATATAGTCAGGAAGATTCTTAGATCTCTATCCCCAGCATGGCACACTAAGGCCATCGTGATAGAGGAGTCAAAGGATCTGACGACTTTGATAGTAAATGAACTCATAGGATCCCTCGTGACCTATGAGATGAATTTCAAAGGAGGTGGTGAAGGAAGTGACAGGAAGGGTAAGAATGTAGCTCTCAAGGCATCCCGCAACAAGAGTAGCAGTAGCAGCAACAGCAGCAGTAGCGGTGAGTCCGATGGTTTTTCCGATCTCGACCAGAAGGAGCAGGCAATGCTCACTCGACAGTTCAGTAAATTTTTAAGGAAAAAGGGGAAGACCTTTAGGAGGAAGAAGCCATACTCCTTTAGTAAGAATGTTGAATCTAGCAATCATAAGGACAGAAATAATAAGAGACTGACTTGTTTTCATTGTAACAAACAGGGACACATGAAAGGGGAATGCCCAGATCTCCAGAAGAAGGGTCCCTACTTTCAGAAGAAGAGCTCAAAGGTGCAGAAAAAGAAGAAGCCACAGGAAATGGTTTGCACGTGGAGCGATGAGGAAGAAGATCCGGAAAGCACTTCCTCAGAGGAGTATGAAGAAGGAATTTGCCTAATGGCTAACAGCGAAGAGGAGGTAACAAATGCTTTTGAAAATTTTTCTATTGATGACTGGGAAGATGCCTATGCTGAATTATTAGATAAGTTCAATTACTTAGTAAAGAGCATAGGGTTCTGAAAAGAAAATTCAATACCACTGTTGAAGAACAAACCCAAATCTGTGTAGAAAATCAGAAACTAAAAGAAGAATTGGAAGAAGTAACTTTCCTAAGAAAAGAAAATGAAAATCTCAAGGGAGAAAACCAAGACAGTCAAAACCAGCTCAATGAACTCAAAATCAAAATTGAAGAAAGCCTAAATGAAAGTAGAGTGAACTCAGAAAAATATGAAGCTGTTAAGAAAGTCAATGCTGAACTTCTAAAAAACTCTGAGTCTCTTCAAAAAGAGCTGGAAGACAAACAGAAAGTTTTGGAAAAATTTATCCAAGGAAAAACTAGTCTGGATGCTATACTAGGGACTAGGGTTAACTTCAATAAGGAGGGTCTAGGCTATGACCCAACTAACAAGAGACCTTTACAATTTAAAACCATTACCTTCTTCCCAGAGAAGGGAAAAGAGAAGCTGGACACACCATCCAGCTCAAATAGCAGTCAAGGAGCTCAATGTCAGAAGGAAAGTTCTAAAAACTGTGCTGGTCAATCATTTAAAATGGGAATGAATTTTGTGAAGAACTTCACTAAGCCCACTCATCAGAACATAAATGGTAGATGGACCAAACAAGTGGATCAGAAGAAAAGCTGGAATTACTACAATCAGATGGGTCTAAACAGGACCTACTGGAGAAATAACTATCATCTTCAAAAATCTGTTAATCAACAAGCTTACAGGAGATATCCTAGGAATGGGAAGCCTAATGAATGGAATAGAACTTACTTCTCCAGACCAGCTGGACATAACCCCGGCTATAATTTCAATAAACCAGAAGTAAAGGTGCTAGAGAAAACCATGTTGAAGCAAATCTGGATTCCTAAACATTTGATCACAGATTTGAACAATGTTTTTGGACCCAACTCATCTTGGGTTCCAAATCACTTTGCTTGATGTTATTTGTGTAGGTCGGCCTGGAAGTTGAAGACAACAAGTTGTACCTCGATAGTGGCTGCTCCAGGCACATGACAGGAGACCGATCCAAGTTCAGCAAGATAGAGATGAAAGTAGGGGGTCTGGTCATGTTTGGAGGAAAGAACAGAGGTAAGATAATTGGAGTTGGCACAGTAGGTAAGTCTTCCACAAACTCCATTGAAAAAGTTCTACTTGTGGAAGGTCTTCAACACAACCTGATCAGCATTAGTCAGTTATGTGACAAGGGTCACAGGGTTGTGTTTGATGACAATTCAAGCAAAATCTTTGAAATAAATTCTGATGTGGTTAAATTTGTAGCCAACAGGATCAATAATGTCTACATGGTAGACTTAGATGCAGAATCTGAATCAAATCTTTATTTATCTGCTAATTCTGAAAATGATGCTTTTGAATGGCATAGACGTCTAGGTCATGCTAGCTTCTCTACCTTAAATAAATTGGTCAAGCATGATTTAGTTAGAGGCATGCCTAGAATTAAATTCAATTCTATTTCAAAATCATGTGATGCCTATGCTCTAGGAAAACAGACCAGGAATTCCTTCAAGCTAAGATCTGAGCCATTGTCCACTAGACCAATGGAACTTCTCCATATGGACCTCTTTGGTCCTACTAGAACTCAGAGTCTTAATGGGAATAGGTTTGGCTATGTGATTATTGATGACCATTCTAGATATTCATGGATCCTTTTCTTAGCTAATAAAAATGATGCTTTTCAAAAGTTTAATCAGTTTTTCAATAAGGTCAAACAAGAAGGAAAACACAAAATTTGCTCTATTCAATCTGACCATGGAGGTGAGTTTGAAAACTCCATGTTTTATGATCTTTGCGAAAGAGAGGGACTAACACACAGGTTTTCTTCTCTCAGGACACCTGAACAGAATGGAATTGTGGAGAGAAGAAATATAACTATTGTGGAGATGGCCCAAACCATGCTAATTGAAAGTCAATTACCAAGGAGGTTTTGGGCAGAGGCGGCCAATACAGCAACTTACATAATCAACAGGGCCATGGTAAGACCTATTCATAAGAAAACACCCTATGAGCTACTAAAAGGTAAGAAACCAAACTTGTTTTATTTCAGAATTTTTGGAGCTAAATACTTTATTCATAACAATGACAATAAAGATTTAGATAAGTTTGAAGCTAAAAGCTCCCCTGGAATATTTTTAGGATACTCTGAAGTGTCTAGGGCATATAGGGTCTTTAACAAAACAGACCAGAAAGTTGAAGAGTCTCCACACATCATTTTTAGTGAAAAGAAAGGTGTTTCTAACATTAAAAATTTTGACAGGGATTCCAATCACGATGGGGAATTCCTAGAAGACCAAGAAGAAGAAAAGACTCAGCCGAGTGGAACATCAAATCCTCCCAACCAGGAAGGGCCAAGAGAAACAGGTGAGTCTTCAGTAAATGTTAGATTTCTTAAAGATCATCCGATAGATAATGTCATAGGTAATCTTGAAGATCCTCTTCGGACTAGGTCTCATTTTAGGAATGTGAATAATGAAGACTTAATTGCTTTAGTCTCACAAATTGAACCCAAATCAGTAGAAGACGCCTTGGCTGATCAAGCTTGGGTCAATGCTATGTGTGAGGAATTAGGCCAGTTTGAAAGAAATAATGTCTGGGAGCTTATTCCAAGACCAGATAATGTTAATATCATAGGAACTAAGTGGGTGTTCAAAAATAAAATGAATGAAGATGGTATCATATCTAGGAATAAGGCCAGACTAGTAGCCAAGGGCTACTGTCAGGAATTTGGTGTAGACTTCGATGAATCCTATGCACCTGTTGCTAGGATGGAGGCAATAAGAATATTGCTAGCATTTGCATGCTCTAAGGACATAAAACTCCAGCAAATGGATGTGAAAAGTGCCTTTTTGAATGGCATCATCAAGGAAGAAGTATTTGTTGAACAACCCCCAGGTTTTCAATTTTCTCCTCAATCTAACCAAATTTTCAGGTTAAACAAAGCCTTGTATGGCCTAAAGCAAGCCCCTCGAGCTTGGTATGAAAGACTGACTGAATTTCTGATCAGCAAGGGCTACAAGAGAGGTAAAGTTGATCAAACCTTATTTACCAAGAGTACAAATATCGATCTCATCATAGCTCAGGTATATGTAGATGACATTGTGTTTGGATCAACTAGCTGTGAATTATGTGCTGAATTCTCTAAGATGATGTCTGCTGAATTTGAGATGAGTTTGGTAGGTGAACTAAAGTATTTTCTTGGCTTACAGATATAACAATTGGAGGATGGATGCTTCATCAACCAGACCAAATACACAATGGAACTATTCAAGAGGTTTGGTATGATCAACCTGAAGCATATAACAACACCTGAGTACCAACACCTCACTGGATGTAGATGAGATAGGTAAAGAAGTAAATGCCAAACTCTATCGAGGTATGATTGGTTCTTTACTCTACTTGACAGCTTCTAGACCTGATATACAGTTCAGTGTAGGAATATGTGCAAGGTATCAATCTAGACCCACTGAATCACACTTAGCTGCAGTAAAAAGAATTTTTAGATATTTGTCAGCTACACCCTCACTTGGTCTATGGTTTCCTGCTACACACTCACTAGATTTAATTACATGCACAGATGCAGATTATGCAGGATGTAAACTGGACAGAAAAAGCACTAGTGGTCACTGTGAATTTTTGGGTGGGTGTTTAATGTCTTGGGGCTCCAAGAAATAACATTATGTGGCCCTCTCCACTGCAGAGGCTGAATATGTGGCTGTAGGGAGTTGTGGTACACAAGTCATTTGGATTAAACACCAGCTTCAGGACTACCAAGTAGACCTGGGGTGCACACCTATCTGTTGTGATAATACCAGTGCCATTAATCTTGCCAAGAATCCTGTTTTGCATTCACGCACCAAACACATAGAGATAAGGCATCATTTCATAAGAGATGAGGTTTCTAAGAACAATTTTGAACTGATTCATGTAGGCACTGATAATCAGATTGCGGACATCTTCACTAAACCTCTGGATAATGAGAAATTCACTACACTGAGAAGAGAATTAGGCTTATTCAAATTGTCCTAATTGTGAAGTCTGTTCTTGTTGTGAGGGGGAGTTATGTGTGTCTGATGGTTAGCTTTCAGAAATGCTTTGTTTAAGGGGGAGCTAGTTGAGTTGTGAGAGGGAGAGTTCTTTGACAGATTCAAAAAGACTGACCAGATGTGATGAGGACATATTTATGTCACATCAAGATGTGTGCCTTTGCTGGTTCTCATGACTGATCTAGTATGGTTCTCTCAGACAGTAGAATCTCACTCATCTCTTAAGTCTATAAGTTTGTGATACTAAAGTCCAGCTAGAATCTTTCCTCTGGTAGTCTTTCAGAGATCTGGATTAATTGTATAAAGTATATCTTCCTACATTGTCAAGTAATTCTGGTTCAGGCAAAAACCTGTATGTCTTGATATCTGACCAAAACAACTTGAAATCTAGACTTCAAGATTCACTTCAAGAAATAGTCCTTCTGGTATTGTTTTCAATCATTCCGTCCTCTCTACACAAGGGATAATCTGAATTAACAAAGGTCTTGATTTGTTCACTGAGAAACTGGGAGCTTCATCAATGAAATGAAGTTTTCTCCTATGTCATGAGGTGTCAAATGCTTAACAAAAAAATCATGACATTAATATTCTGACCTTCACAGAGCAATGGTGGATAGCTGGTGAGTAACTGGGGACTCTGGCCTCTAATCAAGGTGTTTCCTCATGTCAGAAGCCATAGTTACTAACTCTGTTCCTTTAAAAAAAAGGGGGAGGAGGTAATGAGGTACTCACACTGAGTAACTGGGGATTCAGGCCTCTAATCAAGGTGTCTCCCTAATGTCAAAAGAGTGAATTACCAACTTACTCATTGGTCTTCTTGAAAATCATCTCAAAAATCTCTTGTTGTTCTGCACTAATGGATTGCTTGTCCTCAATACCTTCAGAACACCTTCTCTGACTTTGTCTCTTATTGTCTTTTGGGATAGTTGCCTGTTCAGCTAAATCATGCCATACTTGTTAACTCCTGCTCTAAATCATACACTATGTATGCTGATAAACTTTTCTATCATTCTATTTCTCTATTGTTTACTGGAGTTCAAGAATCTTCACTTGAGTTTAGCACCTCACTTATTCTCTTAAGATTTGCTCGTGTCTTTCTGCACTAAGATGTTACTATACTTCTTCCTCATGTCTCTAGCACTTTCATATATTCTACATTTCCTTTTGCTGATATCAAAGGGGGAGAGAGGTTTTGCAATATCAGTAGATCATGAGTTGTGGGGGAGAATAGCTTGTCATGGAAATTGCTGAGAGTGAGTTGTAGGGGAGTGGTTTTGGAGAAAGTAGTGTCTCAGCAGTAGTGTTTAATTTGGCTCTACATGCATTTGCTTTGAATTTGCCTTGATTGTTAAAGCTGCTATTAATTTCTTGTGAAGCCTTGATATTGCTTGATTCATAGTGTTGCCATCATCAAAAAGGGGGAGGTTGTTGCATCCCTACGGTTTTGATGATCTCTCACACTATAAATCAATCGGTTTCTATCTCTAGATCAATTCATGCTTCATCACTTAGGACAGTGCAGTTCATGTGGTTGTCATTAGACATGCATTACTTGATCAACTCTATACACTGCCAGCATACTCGTTCAAAGTCTCTGCATTGTAGTATGTACATTGGCCATGTCTGTACAGAGTCATTTGCGTCAAGTCTAGACATTGTGCATTTCTTCATATGAAGTCTATTCAGTGCATGCTACGAAGTCTGCACATCCCACTTGTACTAGTCTACACATCCTGTTTGGTCGCACTTCAAAGTCTGCACATTGCACAGTTGTAGGCTCTTCAAAGTCTGTACACTGCACATCACGCAAGACTTCAGAGTCTATACATCGCACAGCATGCAGTCCTAGAAGTCTATACATTGCATCATGTCTAAAGTTCATACATTGTCTCAGCGTCTCATGCTTCGTCTACACTGTCTAGCACACACACTGCATATAGGCAAAGTCTGCACATTGGTAGAGTCTATACATCGGCCTGGCGCTCGCTAAGTCAATTCATCGCTCAAAGTCTGTACATCCATCGTCTCACTCAGCGTCTCATTCAAGTCTATACATCGCAGAGTCTGTACAGAGTTTGCACAAGTCTGCATGCTTCAAAGTCTATACATCATGGCCTTCGAATCTTCAAAGTTTGTACATCCTTCATTGGCCAAGTCTACACATCGCCGTGTTCACTTGTTTCAAGTCTGCACATTGGATCAGACTTTCCAAGTCTGTACATCGCCTTTAAGCTTTCCAAAGTCTTTACATCGCTTGTTTCATCAAGTCTATACACTCGCTTGTGTCATCAAGTCTATACACTCGTGAGTGTTTCATCAAGTCTATACACTCGCTTGGTTCATCAAGTCTATACACTCGCTCAGTTCTCCAAGTCTATACATCGGCGCACTGTTCATGCATCAGTTCTCCAAGTCCATACATCGGCGCACTGTTCATGCATCAGTTCTCCAAGTCTATACATCGGCGCACTGTTCATGCATCAGTTCTCCAAGTCTATACATCGGCGCACTATTCATGCATCGGTTAAGTCTATACACTTGCTATGGATTGTTCATGCATCTTACCCACGCAAGTCTGTACATTGAGGTCGCTTGAAGGGCTTCAAGTCTACACACTCTCACATTGTACACACTTGCTTAACTGCTGCTTCTAAAGTCTACACATTTGATTGCTTCATGCTTTACACAGAAGTCTACACATTCCACTCTGTTATGTTAATGCATCATTCTGCAAGTCTGTACACTGAGGTCGCTTGAAGGGCTTCAAGTCTACAAACTCTCACATTGTACACACTTGCTTAATTGCTGCTTCTAAAGTCTATACACACTGTGCTAAAAGCCTGAACTAACTAGTTACATTTCTTTTGTCTCTGCCTGCAGATGAGTCAGGTTGATGATTGGACACGTGATCCGAGGATGATGCTTGGCACGTGATCCGAGGATGCTCTGGAAAAGGAGGGAATGAGCCCCACTAGTGTGAAGTCCTAGAATTCAGGTCAGATGCCATATAAAAGGAAGTCTTCTGCGAACAGGAGGAGTGAACTGGTGGAGAATGTTGAGCAGAAGAATACCTGAGCATAAGAAGAAAAGAGAGAGCCTCCACGTTCCAGAGAGAAGACAGAGAGAAATGCTTTGAGAGAATTGCTCTGAGAGAAAAGTCTGAGTGAGAGAGAAGTGTCTAATTTGCTTCTTCGGAAGCTACATTGTTTTGGTTTTCAGAAACGATTGTCTTCACCGATTATCTTGTTTTCTGTTTCTTTCTTCATATTTCTGATTCCGAATTGTTACCCTCCAGTGTTTGGAGGAAGGGAGAGCTACTCCGGTTTCCCTCTGGACTGCAGAGGAAGAGAGATCTGTGATATCTGGTTTTGCCAGTGACGGGTTGTCACTAGCAGGTTCCCTCCGGGTTGGAGGAAGGGAGATCCATCTCCGGTTCTGGTCTTGCGGGTAGCAGGTCCAGGTGTCAAGCTCTGTGGGTCGCAGAGTTTGGGTCGAGGGATTTGTTTCCCTTGGTTGGTCAAGCTGTGTGGCAGCATTTTATTCGCAGACTGAGTCTACTGTTTCTAGCCGTGGCTAGTGGAAGTCTCACTCTAGTTGGAGTGAGGGGTGGATGTAGATTGTGGACTACAATCGAACCACCTTAAAAATTATTATCTCCTCTGTGGTTTGCTGTTATCGTTTGTGGTCTCCATCTGCTTGGAATTTTGTTTGACTGTGGACAGCTCTTTCAATCGCTCTAACCAATTCTGTCTTGGTTATTGACTGCGTTAGCAATACTCTTTGTGCTGTTTCTGAAAGGTTGAAAACCGTAGAACTAATTTTCCGCTGAAGTTTTTAAAATCGGGAGTGATCTATTCATCCCCCCTTCTATATCACTCTTTGCTGTGCATAACACGATGCTCCGGCCCGATCCTCTAAGGCTTTCATCCTCCCTTCCAGACGCGTACCTATGCCGTCTACACGCGTACTAAGCCCATCCATACGCGTATCGAATTGATCCATGAGAGATCGGAACATCTCAGCCACTGAAGGCTCATCGAAACTATGGGCTCGGGGATCCGCCATAGGTGGTGGTGGTGAGTATTGGGTACCTCTATGGGTGGGCATGCAAATGACACAGTGACTGGGATACACGGAATAAAGCAAAGATGATGAACCTAGACTTAACCAATATCCAGTACGTGGCGGAGGTTTGATCCAAAGACCGCACTCACGCAAGTGTGCTACAGTCCCAATAGGCGTAACCTATCGCTCTGGAGGCACCTTTTAATACACCGGGTAAAGGGTGCAATGCAACCTAAGACTTAAACCAGGCTAGGATGGACTACCGTCGACTCAAACTCGCTCTGATACCCAACTGATGCGGGACAAATGAGGGACTCGATGCCAAATGATGCGAACCTTAGACCTTATGTAACGACGCGACAAATTGGACGACGCGACCAGTGACTACATGACCATTAGAGCTACCTCGGCTCGACACTAAGAGCTCCTATGGGATATATGCCTTAAACAGAAATGCGAGCTCACTCGTCGTCCCAAGCGAGGGAAACGCGGATCCGCGCGGTTGAGAAACCGACAGAGTCAAGGGTGGTCAAACTCACTTCCGTGCTCGGATCGAGTCACGGGAAGGGTTCACTCTCTTTCTCATAGCGGTGATTAAAAAAGATTTAACGAGCTAAGATTCTAACGCACTCATGCAGTGGCATATAATCATATACTAAGTAAGCAAATGCCAAGAAGGACAGATCGTTACCTCCACGCTCCGGGCATGGGGAAGACAACCCCGGCCAAGATCGTACTCCCAGTTAACAATTATCAATAATTACAAAATTAAACCCACTCCACGCAGGGAGGTAACAGGTAACACGTGGGACCCAGGAGGATCGATCTTGGGTTGACGGGTAGTGTTTTGAACTGCTCCGTCGGTGCCGACACACTGCTATTTGATGCTGGCCAGACGGCACGGGCTTACGGTTGTGGGGTCCACGACCCGCTCAGACGACCGACTGAGGTGTGGTTGGTCCCGCTGAGAAGGGGACTCCTGGAGGGACGATCCCTGGGAGAGGGACGTGCTGGTTCACCTTGAGGAAGGCGAGATGGCTTCGATCGTCACGTGTGGCAGCTTGCTGCCCCGGGTCTGACCTGCTGTCTTGGGCTTGCGCGACCCGGTGATAAAAATTGTTGCGACCAGCTCCGATCTCAGAACGTCACGAAATCAGCACCGATGTGAATCTAACTCGGAGTACTTCCACCCTCTTGTGTTACAGAAATTTTGCTATGGCAGTATTTTTCATGGGGGATTTTCCAACAGGAAAGGTTCTTGTCTCAGATCTGGCCGGGCAGACTGAGATCTGCCTGAGAAGGTACTCTGCCCGGAGGTTGAAACCTTAGATCTGGAAGGTGGGATTTTTATGGGAGGTGGAAGCAGAAGTAAGGAACACGAGGGTATTTCCTTTGTAATTTCTTGTGGAGGTTTGATATGGGAAAGGGATTTTCTAACAGGGGTGGGTCGGATCTGGACAGTAGGGGGCAGAACAGATTCGGGAACTTGTAGAGTTTTTTTGGAAGGAAAAAAAAATTCCTAAAATCACAAAAAAAAATATGGATGATGGCTTCGGTGGACAAAACTTCCAGTCCAAATTTCAGCTCATTCTGAAATCGGAAAGGGGATCTAAGGGGCGAAGTGTTAGGTTGCTAGAACACAAGTCTGCACAGGGGCAGACTGTGTGGGCTGTGGGAATCTAAATGGAAAAATGGGAAAACGAAGTGGAAATAATCTGAAACTTTTTTTGGGACGTGGGATCAATCTTGGGAACTCACCCTCAAAGTTTCAGCCTCATCAGATCTACGTGCTGAGAGCTAAAATTCCAACTTTGGCTTGTTGTCCTGCGTTGGGCAGAACTCCAGCGATGGCGGTGGTGGTGCAACGACGGCTCGATGGCGGCGGCGGCGGCGGTGGAGAGCTTGACACTCTAATAAGGGAGGCTTCACACCTCAGAATGGCAGCCTTCACAGCTGCAAGGGGAGGGAGAGGAGAGAGAGAGGGGCGGCCTTGGCCTTTGGAGCAAAAATGCTGAATTTCTTCTATTAATTGTGTGATAAATGGAAAATACAAGCCTTATATATGAAATGGGAACCCTAGGTAAATGACTCAGACTACCCTTAGATCTAGGGTTTGTAAGGGGTACATTGGGGATGCCAAAATCCATTTTCCCCCATGTGGTCAAAGCTAAATAAATAATTTAGCCTAATAAGGCCAAAAGAAGGGGCTCCCTCCTCATGGGTCAAAATTGGCAACTTGGGCTAAAGACCAACCAATTGGCCCATGGACCCTTGACCAGCCTATGGGGCCTTCCAAGCAAGGAAGCCCATGAGAGAGGGAAAAGCCCAATTGGGCTTTAAGTGACCTTAAGGTCCAATATGAACGTACCCCTTAATGGACTCTAAATGAACTTGACCAAATGGCTTATTAATAGCCTTACAAGGTAGCCCAAATAAAGAACTTGACCTAATGGCTTATTAATAGCCTTACAAAGTAACCCAAATAAAGCCCAAACAAACACACATTACAAATACATTAATGCAATGCAATAAATACCAAATACACCCCAATAAATATTAGAAAATACCCAGACTCAAGATGGAGACTCCAAACTGTCTCCAAGCCAAAGGGATGCCGATGTAGCTCGAGCGGTGCTGCGCGTACGGTATTGACGGTTCACCGACTCTTGCTTGTCGCTTGCTCTGGTGTCTGCACCACAAGATAAAATCCAGGGCCAACCTGGTCAAATATATACTCTCTCAACCGGTCCTAAAAGGGCGATTGGGCAAATGGGTTGTCATTCTCATGGAGTTTGACATTACTTATATGCCACAAAAGGCCATTAAAGGCCAGGCCGTTGCAGATTTCTTTGCAGCGCACCCGGCGCCTGAAAACTCTCCGTTGATCACGGAGCTCCCCGAAGATGAGACCTTAGATGTGGGCTAAGTTCAACAAGCCACCTGGCAGCTACACATCGATGGTGCCTCAAGAATAGAAACATCCCCCTCGGGACAAACAAGAGTAAGAGCATGGGCGGTTGTCATCCTCAGATCCTCTGAAGCAGAGGTGTTGCACACCTCTTGCTCAATCAATAAAGCCTGCACAAATAATGAAGCAGAGTATGAAGCTCTGATTATCGGCCTCCAAGTCACTCTTCACATGGAGATCCGCATGTTGCAAGTGTTTGGAGATTCGATGCTAATTGTCAATTAGATTCAGGGACAATATGAAGTCTGAAAATCTGAATTACTCCCTTACCATGCTAAGGCGAAGCAGCTCATGGAGAAATTCTACTTTATTGAAATAAACCATGTCGGCCGAAGTCAAAACGCAGAGGCCGACGTATTAGCAAAGCTAGCAAGCTCACTGGCAATCCCGCCTGATGAATCACTGAACATACGAGTGATTAACCGACGGCAGGTCCCCAACATGATAGAAGAAGAGCCAGGTGGAGAAGAGCCTGAAGTAGCAATCGTAGAAATGGTCGGATCACTCGACTGGCGTGAGCCCCTCATGCAATGGTTTAAACACCAGCAGCTGGCCAAGCGAAGGGAAGAAAAGATCTGGCTGATCTGAATAAAAGACTCCTATGAAATGAGAAACGAAATTCTATTTCGAATTATGGCGGACGCCAAGAAGAAAATACTCCTTCGATGCCTCTCAATGGAAGAAGCCTGGAGAGTCATGATAGAAATCCATGCCAGGCCAACTGGAGCACACCAAGCAGGGCCAAAGATGAAAATTGAAATTAAAAAGCTGGGGTACTACTGGCTGATAATGTTTGACGACTGCTGCAAGTACGCCAAGTCGTGTCAAAAGTGCCAAGTGCATGCAACGGTCCCCAGACGACCGCCAACACAGCTACATCCAATAGCACCTAGTTGGCCTTTTGCCCAATAGGGAACATATGTTGTGCGCCCATTGCCCCCATCCTCTTCGGGATGCAAATACATCCTGGCAATAACAGACTACTTCTCCCGTTGGGCGGAGGCTGTAGCCCTGAAAGAAGTCACAGGAGAAATCGTGGCCCGATTTATCCAACGAAATGTAATATTCCAGTTCAGTATCCCGAGCCGGATCGTCTCAGACAACGGAAGCCACTTTCGGAATCAAAAGGTCTATAGATTGGCTGAAAAGTACAAGATTAACTGGAGGACATCCACTCCGTACAACCCGCAAGCAAATGGGTTGGCAGAGGCATTCAATAAAACACTCTGCACCCTCCTGGCGAAGACTATCAGTTCTAACAAAAAGGACTGGGAAGACAAGATGTATGAGGCGCTGTGGGTGTACCGTACTGTCTATAAAACCCCAACTGGATGTTCACCCTTCTCTTTGGTGTATGGCTCTAAAGCAGTTCTCCCCATTGAACTAGAGGTACCCTCACTTCGGGTTGCAATCCAACATGAATTGGTCAAAGACGATCGAACAAACCAGAGCGAAGGCAGGAAGAGCTCTCCAACCTAGAAGGGAAGTGACTCAAGGCTCAACAGAACATACAGGTCTACCAGGCCCGCATAGCCCGTGCCTTCGACAAGCTTATCAAAGGGCGTGATTTCAAGAAAAGCGACCTCGTGATGGTCAAAAGAAGAGAGGTCATGGCTGCCAACCATAAAGGCAAGCTAAATGAAAATTGGCTTGGGCCATATGTTGTCCAGAAAGTCTACGAAGGAGGTGTGTATGTGGTTGTCAACCATAGGGGGGAGACTCAATTCCCACCCGTTAATGGAAGGCATTTTAAACTATATCACGCATCGCTTCCCCAGTTCGACGAATAATTAAACCCCGCACCTCACGTGGAACAAGAATGTTTCTCGGACCTCCCTTGACGCCATGCAATATCCATTAAAAAAATAAAAAATAAAAAAAAAGACAAAGACAAAGAAACTCATCGAAGTCACCGGCGGGTGTCAAATTATCAGGTCCCACCGGAATTCAAAATTCTCTCCGGCTCAGACCATCTCGTCTCGATCGAATAACTAAACAGCTGCATCTCATGTAGTGGCAGAAAACCCCATACGTGGCTCAACACCATTTTATCCTGTCCCACCGACGCATAAAACTTCTGACTTAGATCTTCTGTCAAGGCTGGTAAACAAAAAAAAAACTGTCGCTTTGGCTTGGACCTTCCGTCTCGGTCAATGAATAAAAAGACCTCCCTCCTTCGACCCAGATCCTCCATCTGGATTCGGTGAACAAAAAGACCATCTTTCTTGAGTTGGCACTAACCCCGTGTCAACGAATAAACCACCTCAATATTACAATTTCTAATCCCACCAACGAATAACCTGCCGCTCGGATCTTTCGTCCAAGTCGATGAACAAAAAGAACCTCTTTGCTTTGGCTCGGATCTTCCATCCAAGTCAATGAACAAAAAGAACCTCTTTGCTATGGCTCGGACCTTCTGTCCAAGTCGATGAACAAAAAGACCCTCTTCGCTCGGCTCGGATCCTCCGTCCAAGTCAATGAATAAAAAGAACCTCTTTGCTTTGGCTCGGACCTTCCATCCAAGTCGATGAACAAAAAGACCCTCTTCGCTCGGCTCGGATCCTCCGTCCAAGTCGATGAACAAAAAGAACCTCTTTGCTTTGGCTCAGACCTTCCGTCGAAGTCGATGAACAAAAAGACCCTCTTTGCTTGGCTCAGACCTTCTGCCCAAGTCAATGAACAAAAAGAACCTCTTTGCTCTGGCTCAGATCTTCCGTCCAAGTCGATGAATAAAAAG
Organism: Amorphophallus konjac; assembly: GCA_022559845.1. Classification (NCBI taxonomy): domain Eukaryota; kingdom Viridiplantae; phylum Streptophyta; class Magnoliopsida; order Alismatales; family Araceae; genus Amorphophallus; species Amorphophallus konjac. The sequence continues at coordinate 347,931,044 of CM040126.1, forward strand.
ACACCTCCTTGCTTCGGCTCGGACCTTCCATCTAAGTCGATGAACAAAAAGAACCTCCTTGCTTGGGCTCAGACCTTTCATCCAAGTTAATGAATAAAAAGATCCCTCTTTGCTTGGCTCGGACCTTCCGCCCAAGTCAATGAAGAAAAATAACCTCTTTGCTCTGTTTCGGATCTTCTGTCCAAGTCGATGAATAAAAAGACACATCTTTGCTTCAGCTCGGACCTTCCGTCCAAGTCGATAAACAAAAAGAACCTCCTTGCCTGGGCTCGGACCTTTCATCCAAGCTAATGAATAAAAAGATCCATCTTTGCCATGGCTCGGACCTCCCGTCCAAGTCAACAAATAAAAGGACCCCCGCTGCTTTGGCACCCCGTGTCAATGAATAAACCACGCTAGCTCCTGACACTATGTTAGGATTGGCGAATAAACCCTTTGCTCTAACTTGCCACCCGAATACATCATTTAGCATGAAATCCCCCGGTTCCATCGGGTCCCTCTCAAAAGCCTTCATCTTGGACTTCCCCATCCGAGTCGATGAATAAACAACTTTCCTTAACCCAATGCGAGTCACCAAGTCCCCTCGGGATTAGCCTCATCCAGTCGGCTTAGGCCTTTTGCCTAGGTCGACGCATAAATCCTATCCTCTTGCTTCAGTATTAACCCCATACCGACGACTAAACCCGCCACATTCGGGCTATACATCTAGGTCCACGTGCCTACACGGTGAAGCGACCCCCTCATCCCTTCGCTGAAGGAGTGAGCGCTTTCCGGCGAATCCACACCGGACCAATAGTCTACTGGCTCGGAAGAGAAGTTACCCTACTAAAGAACTCTACACCCGTGGGCGCTGCACACTCGTTCCTCGATTGTGCCACCCGCGGCTGGGGGGCATTTGTGAACGTCAAAAAAATGATGATCATACAACATGAACGTCTCGGCACCCAAGAGCAAGTCGAGGACGGAGAGGCCGAATGAACCTCATATCATGTCCGATCAGGGCGAAAACACACCTGGTGGTCTGCTACCTGATAAAGAAGCTCCTCGAGCTGAAGAAATAACCCTGGCCCCTCAAAATAAGGTGCCGAAGGCCAAATCAGTGGAAAACTCAGGTGTACCCGATCAGGGCACACATCATGTCGGAAAGGTCCGTAGAAGGCCAAGGAACTGTCCAATGAGGGTGGAAATACTTTAAGTGGTTGCTCACTCGATGAAGACACTCCCTGCAGGTATAAAGCAGGGTTAAGGGCACGATTCAGGGGGCCAAAGGCCGAATCAGGAAGAAACCCGAGTAATCTGACACGGGTTCGGCACATGTCAGAAATCACTTGGAATCACAAACCGAGGCCCAGAAGCTTCAAAATAGACACCCCGGAAGTGATGCATTTACACAAAGGCAGTACGGGAGGGCGAGCATCCGTCCAAATCGCCGTAAAGCCAGGGTGAAACCCTTTGACACTTAAACTGGCGCACCCCTCCAAGGGGTCTTAAATTGGTGCGCCCATGCAAGGGGTCTTAAACTGGCGCGCCCCTCCTTCTCTCGCTGAACCAGTGCACATACTTGAGCCCCTAAACCGGTGCGCTAATGCATGTGGCCTAAACCGGCATGCCCGCTGGCCATGCCGATTTAACCCAAGTCCATCCCATCCGACCTCCGATACTCTGTTCTCGCATCAGTCTCGCACGTAGAGAGCATTCAATGCTATGAAGCCCTGTCTCCACCTCCGTTCGACAACACAATGGCAGCAATGGCGAGGGAAGGTAGTGACGGTGGCCATAGCAGTAGATCTCCCGGCAAATCAGCGAACATCCTGTCCTCGGACGAACGACAGAGTACGTCTCGAACTAGTAGCAGCCACCGCAGCATGTCAACTCCAGACGTCGTTGCGGATGAGAAGAAGGTAGCGGGAACGCTCCGCCACTGGCTGTTCTATAAAAAGGCAAGCCAAAGACACGATAAAGAGAGGAGGAGGAGGAAAAAAGAGAGATACCATCGAGACGTTGGAGGTCGGCTGTCTATCTCTATCGGGCATCGGAAGAAAAAGAAAGCTCCATTTTCCCCCTACGCCGGCGAGGGGAAGAGAAAAGAAGAGAGTGTGAGAGAAGGAGGTGAGCTCGGGGAAGGAGCTTGTGCTCTGCTCCCCTCCCACCTGTGTATTTACATCCCCTTTCTTGCTATTTCCCTTTGTTATGGGGTAGATCTCCCTCGTGTATCTCGTTCCCCCCTTCTCTTGGGGATGAATGAAAAGAAAAGCTTTTGCAATACATGTTGCTCCACTTCATCGGTCTCCTCCCTTTCTCTCCCTATCTTCTAATCACCTGGGGCCCTTAGAAGCTTGCCTCTTTGTGGCATGGACTTTAAGGGAACCCCTTTGAGGGGTGAACATTCATAACCTCCCATGGCAAACATTTGTCCCATTGGGGCTCTTATGAAGATACGGCCCGTGAGTTGCTAGAACCCCCTGAAGGCTAGTCCTCATGCTTCTACACTCACCTGTGGGTCATCGGACCGTTATCTGGCTACTCCAATTTTGGGGGTCATCCTGGAATACTCTGTTTGACGATCCCCCATTTCCCCTGGTAAACCTCAGTTCGGGGGAGATGCTGCCCGATTTTTGTCAAGAACACGAACGATAAGAATAATGAACAAACACTAGGGAGAATGAATGGATGAATGAAATGAACTCTCTGCATGCAAGAACGATGTGCGTCTGAATCAATGAAAACTCGACGTAACACTAAACTTCTCAGTTCTAGAACCTTAGCACAACGAACCTCTAAATAAAACACTTGAGCCTTCTTGCTAATCCATCTCGATAAGAGGACAAAACCCTTAAAATCTCCTTATTAACCTCTCTACCAACTCATCTTGTCAAGTGAACAAAAGAAGAATAGAAATAAAACTTGCTAAATCTTCCCCTGATCCGACGCGGCCTAATCTGGCACCCCAAGGTATCGCGCCAGTTTACTCCCCTCTCAAAACCCAATTCCCTAAACTCAGCCTAATCTGGCGCCCCAGGGCACTGCGCCAGTTTAACCCCTCTCTCAAAACTTAATTCCGCAGACTCATCCGAAACCGGCGCACCCCTACTTGCCTCCCAAAGCCGGCGCACCCTTGCTCTCTCCTAGCCCAGCACGCCCTTTCCCATCTCTAAATCGGCGCGCCCCTATCAGCCCATCAAATCGGCGCGCCCCTATTTGTTGATCAAACCAGCGTGCCTTTAAAAAGCAATCAACCCAATAAAAGAAAAGATGCGAAGCGAATAAATGAAATGAACCACCCATGTGTGTGAATAAACAACAAAATTTAACAACTAGAATAATGATAATAAAAAAAATGACATAACCACACATACCACGGGACCCTCGCTCCCCCGGACTGAGTATGAAGAGAGAAGCAATGATGCCCCGCTGAATTTGGACGTGGACCTCGGGAGCTCTTTCCGACATGGCCATGATCCGAAGTCATTTCGGGCCAACAGTTCGTTAACTTGACCCGTCTCGGGCGGGATCCAATCCCGCACTCGCATTAAGCTTGCCGCATCTGCGGCAGACACTCGCACGGTTTTGTCACCGTCCTTTCTTACTACAAATGCGGACTCCCGTCCGAACAGGAAATGGTCCGCAAGTGACCGACATATATGAATTTACAAACGTTTACGCCTTGATGCGGGGTTCGTTTAAACATAATCTGAGGCTTTGCTCTCGCTTCGTTATCTTGAATTTCAGGCTGTAGGGCCCCTTTTTTCGATGATCAATCAAGGGTTTTCTCCTCTCCGAGGGGATGTAATTAACGCCGTGACCTTTATGGCACGGCGGGTTCTCAGTCCCGACATGACACACACAATCATCTGATTAGTCAGATCGAGCGCACCTAGGGCTTCCTTGAAGCCCGAATAAATCGTCACATACGTGACTAGCATGCCCTCGCACGAATAAACCGAATGAATGAACAAACAAATGAATAAACAAATCGAATAAAAGAAGCCTCCCAAAAGTGCGTCCACAGATATATGTCCAAATTTTTGTCAGACTTTTTGGACCTGGAATTACTAAGGATAAAAATAGATTTTCTCGCTTCATGCACATGTCCGGCGGAAGGTTGTACGGTGTCATAAACACTGGCCAACAAGAGTAAGACGCCACTGAACCACCGAATGAATTAAAATCATCTGTGCATAAACCCAACCTAACATTACGTGGCTCCTTTGAGAAAGGAAGATGAGTACGACTGAAGTGAGTCCACGCTTCACCATCGGCAAGATGACTGATTATATCATTGGCCTGGCGTACTCTTTCGGTGTGCCATGTCATATGTCGATCCATCTTTGAGGACATATACAGCTACTGCAGCCTAGGCGTAAGAGGGAAGTATCGCAATGCCTTGTACGGTACATCTTTTTGCTTTGAATTGTCCCCTCTCTTAGCTTTGAATCTGTCATGATGACAAATAGAACATGATATCTTATCTGCATCCTCTTTGTAATATAACATACAGTGATTCGAGCATGCATCTATTTTCACATATCCAAGCCCTAGCTCATTGACCATCTTTTTTGCACGGTAAAAAGTTTCTGGCAACTTCTCGTCTCGAGGCAACATACTCTTGATCAAGAGGTGGAGACGGTCAAAACAAGTCTCAATGATGTGAAATTCAGATTTCAAGTTCAACAACTGTGAGACTGTCGACAACCGAGTGTGCTTTTCACAACCATCCCACAGCGGTTCATCAGCATCCCTAAGTAGTTGATAAAATCTTTCGACTGTCTTATTTGGCGCTTCTTCCATGTATGCATGTTCCTCATGAACATTAAAACTCGGACCAGCAGCATCTACAACCATATCCACATACCCACTTGTGCCTACAATATTGTCACACTCATACGATAAGACATCCTCACCATGACATGTCCAATTCATATAATCATCCATCAACCCTTTCTTGTACAAATGATTCTGCACATCCCAAGGTAAACGTCACCTCAAGTTTTGACAACTTGAACAAGGGCATTGAATGTGACCGTCGCGGTCTATTGCTGCATTTGGATTCCCCAATGCAAAATGAATGAAACTCTCAACTCCATGTTTAAACTCAATAGACACCACCCGGTCAACTATTCTACGATACATCCATGAACGATCTGTCAACATTTTGCCTGCACCCACTAAATGTTAGTACACAAATAACTTTGAAATCATTACTCATGAAAATAAGCCCGGCCCTTTCCTTCCATCGTTCGCCATAGACCATTTGCAGATGGAATAGGACTATTATTTAGATTATCACTTTTTAACCCATCCATGAAGGTTTGATCACATAATCACTTACTATATGTGTTGTACGATTTGCTGAAAATTTTGACATCATCTCCCCACACTTCTCCGATATACCAGAAATATTTATTGATTAAGAAATTTTTTTAAACACTTAGTAGTAAGTGGTTAAGAAAACACTCAAAATCAATAAAGGTATACCAGAGAAGAGTGAGAAGACACAACCGAAATTCTCAACAAACCATACAAACACATATATATTAGTTTATTCCAGTGTCTCCCTTGGGATTTGGTGTGTACCACGTGGGGTATGGGACCCACGTGGACCATCGGTGCTTGGCAGCCCAACCCGCCGCATGGATTATGGGGTCCATGTGCGAAGCCCCTCATGTCCGCCCACAACACGATAGTGTGGGGCTCTGCACTGCCATAAGAAAATACAGTTCTACCTTCGCTATTAGCGAACAAACATGGACATCAATCCCAAAGTCTAATTTAAAAAATCGTATTTTCTTATGGCAGCGCAGAGCCCCACACTATCGTGCTGTGGGCGGACATGAGGGGCTTCGCACATGGACCCCATAATCCATGCGGTGGGTTGGGCTGCCAAGCACCGATGGTCCACGTGGGTCCCATACCCCACGTGGTACACACCAAATCCCAAGGGAGACGCTGGAATAAACCAACAATATAGTAAATGAATGCCTAAGTGCAATCAAACATTCACAAACTGTCTAAACGGGACAATTCAAGACTTTAAGGTAGATATATACATTCTCGTAAACAAATGAGAACATACACATCAATCCCAAAGTCTTGAACAAGAAGGTTCATTGACACTGGTTTAACACGCTCTGCGGAGGTGCGTGTAATATTAGGTCACACCCACACACCTCAGCTCATAGGGAATACCCCATGTAATTATATAACATAAAATTAAATAACATCTCACTTATCATTATGCATACATCGAATTAAACAACATCTAATTTAAAAAAACATTCATACGAAGAACATCAAAGCTTTATAATGTAAAGGGAAAGACAATGAAGCTCAACTTTGTGACAAAATGAAGTTCAAATTTTTTTTTTGGAATTCATGCATGCAAGGGGGGTTTATTGTGCACTTAGCATGCAGGGATGTGCATAATGCGTAGGGATGTGCATAATGCATATGTGAATGGACATGCAGGAGGACGAGTAGTGGGATCATGAGGCATCAGAACTCAGGCTGGCTACTCCAATCAGAAAGGTGCGTCGATGCACCATACACAGTGTGTCGACGCACTCTTCATGCCAGCGAGCTTCAAATTGGATTTGAAATGACCCATGACAGCAGGCCAAGCTTCTTTTTTTTTTTACTCTTCAACAGGTAATGTACCATGCTATGGAATGCATGAATGCCTTTGGTCGGGATATAACCCACAGGGGTGAGGGAATGCATGAAAATGTAACCCAAATTCTAAGGAGGATTTCGACCACATGAAAGTTATTCTCATATTTAGATATCATGCCAGTGCAAGGCAAGGTGCGCTCGCATAGAGACTTCAGCCTTGATTGGGGAAGTTTTAACCTTATGCTTTATCATTCGTTCCCTCTGTTTACTTTGATTTCAGAGGTTTAGAAATTGCATTGATCATTATTTCCCCCTCCCTTAGGGCTGGATATACACAGGTTCACCTTGATTGAATATTCATCCCCGTTTGAAGAATTAGGCCCATAACACTTCCCCAGTTCATTTTTTTCATCCTGTTCATTAATGGTTCAACGTATTTCTGAAACGGAGTTCATTATTGCTTTCGTGTTTGCTATGTAGGGTTAATTGGGCACGCACCCACGGATAGGAATCCGAGGTAGCCCCGAAATAGAAGTGTGCGCATGGAAGCGGCAACACCCTACGACCCGATTTGGGCGCGGAGATCCCGAGGGCTAGCCTACGAAGGGGCCTGATGACCCACGGGTTGCCACGATCTCATCGCCAAGATGTGGGCCTAAGCTATTATCACATGCCACGATCATCGATATTCACTCTTTAGGGGAGTCACCCAGGGTCCACACTATGAGGAAATGAGCCCCCGAGGATCCATTAGCGATCGAAACCCCAGAAAGGCGAATTCTAAAAAAAAGGAATTGTCAAATTGGGATTGAATTCCCTATGCCTCACCACTTTGGCATCATGGCCATTGGACTGGTCCAAATCCCAAAGCAAGGTTGTGAGGATTGAATCACAATTGGCCCATCTATCCTTTTCTTCTTCTACTCTTTTGGAATTTTTTTTCTTCTTTTTATCCTCCTCTTCTCTTATTCTCTTTTTTTTGGCAATAGTCAGGAAGTTCCAGTATTCTTGGGGAGGCGACCTTGAATTTAACAGATCATCTTTTTGAAAAAGTGACACATAAACCATGTTCATCAACCAAGTTTGTATAGTGGTCCAAATTTGTTAGATTTACACAATTTTATACAATTGAAGCCGTAACTTCTATAAAAGAACGCCTCAGCCAGGGCAAAAATATTATCACTCGCCTCCCCTAGTCTCGATGAGGCCACCAAGAGAACGATCATGGCTGGGGTGGTGGTTGAGGGCACTCACGGAACACGTGCCCAACCTGGCCGCACCTAACACAAGTCCTCGAATAGTGCCCCGACTACTCTGACAGGCCATGCCGTGTGTGACGACCCAGACTCTGGATACCGGGTAAACCCAATACCACTTGGAACCTGCGAGGCCTCCCAAGAGCAGAAAAGCTCCGAAGGGATAGAAAGGTGTGTGAGAGTACATTGAACTTCCAGATATAACAGTAAGCAATTAAATTTCAATGATCAGGATTGCTAAAGTAGCATAAATAAAATTACTTTTTATATAACAAATTAAAACTAACAGAGTCTAGTCCAAAGGAAGACAAGTATAGTCCAACAGGAAAGGGAAACGCACCCTCCAGTCGGAGGAAGCCTGACACTGGAAATGCTGGCAACAGAACTACCGCACATCGGACTCACAGCACAAGGAAGTACAGCTACACCTGAAAAGTCAAGGGTGAGCCTCCTGTCACTGGCTCAGTAGGGATCCTGCAAAACCCTACCGGAAACAACGCAAAAGCAGCAGTGCTACACTAAAGCAAAGCAGTAACAAAGCAGGAGCAAAAGTAACAATAGTACTAAACTACAACAGTGAAGCTGTAAAAGCAGAAGTAAGAATAGCTAAAGGAAAGAGTAAAGCCATAAGGGATAAAAACACAGTAGCAGATTGAACATCGGATGCTAAAGCTATTCTAAATAGCAACAGAAAGGCGAACCCCGATCTTACAAAGTCGGGAGTTACCGATCCATCGATAAAGCACTAGCTCCATAGCTAAAGCCTACCAAAGAAGGCAAAAGCCATATAAAAGACCTACACAGTCAAAGGCACGAACATACACGAACTCACCGTCATGTACGCTACACATGACTAGACTTCGAGTGAAGCCACGCATAGGCTACTCGGAAACCGGTCACGAAAACATAAGCCACAAGAGTCATGCGTCAAGTGACAGAAGCACCTCCTCACTAGAAGAACAGCCAAATGAGTCCACAGACGTCTTACACTGCGCCTCAGGTATCTCGTGTTGGTCCCGGGGGTAGGCGAGTGGACAAGAAGGGGGAGTTGAATTGTCCCCTAACGCACTATGGCAAGTTAAAATTAAACTAACGGAATTAACAAGCTTGATAAGATTGAACGAATTAACCTAAACAGTGTAAGTTAAGTTCACTCAATCACACCCGGCTCTCTCGAGCATGCAAATAGATTTATCAGGCAAATATGACGCACAATGGAATTTAGACAAACAAGTAATGTGTGTGAACAAGGTGTGATTTGAAAAGTAATCTCTTGTGAGAGGGATAGATGACAAGGAAGCAATCACACAAATCAAACCACAATGCACATGGATTTTTAAGGTGGTTCGGGACCACGACAGGCTCCCTACGTCCACCCCTCACCAAAACCGATGAGGCTTCACTCGGAGATAAATCCCCAACACGGAGATGACGCTCCAAACACACGCAGGACGATGCCTGCACACACACGGGGATGCACCCCAACACACATACACACACACAAAGATGATGTCTCCAACACTATCCGACGACTGGATCACAATACACACATGCACACACATGGAACAACCTCCCCACGAGGGGATCTCTCCTCACGCTGTAAACACAACAACAACGGGGACGAACCCCACACACTCTGGATCCTAAACCCAACCATACACACACACACACACACACACACACACACACACACACACACACACACTGTGGATCTAAAATCCACCAGCTCCCTCGCACAAACTGAGATCCTCACACACAAACACACGAATCTGGATGTATCCACACACACACACATGGATTTGAAATCCACACACACACTGATGTTCACAAATTTAGAACAAGAACACACTTGAAGCTCAAGATAAGACTAAAGAAGAATATAAGATGGAAGAGCTCAGATCTAGGTTCCCCCTTTGATGAAAGTTGCAGATCTTGTGGCAAGGTTTGCTTCTCTACTTGATTGGCTTCAAAAAGATCTTCAAATGCTTGGAGATGGATGAAGAACCCTTCCACGAAACACTGTTCACGGAGCTATAGTATCAGCCTTCTTTCTCCCCTTGATAGCCTCTTTGATCCTCTTGGAGTCATTAGGGTTTCTTGGCCCTAAGAGATGGTTTTATACATCTTGGATGGTCAAGGGACATGCCAGAACTCAGATCCACAAATCATGGCATGTCTGGTGGCTTTAGGATTAAACAAACCAAGAGTAAGACCTCTCCCCGTTCAAGGATTAGAAAGTCAATATTTGCTGCCTCGGGGGGTTCGGTTGACCGGAGGTACTAGGTCGGTCGACCTAAATTCTGTAGGGTCAAGAATTTTCGTTTCTGGAAATTTCGGTCGACCGGCCACTACCCGTCGGTCGACCGAACTGTGAAAAATTATAGTTTTCTAAACTCTGGTAATTTCGGTCGACCAATGCTATAGGGTCGGTCGACCAATTGCTACAGTAAAATTGAGACTTTTAGATTTCAGCCCCAAACTCCATTGCAACCCTTCCAAACTCTATGGTATTAAATTCCTTTGATCTTGGAGGATTATACAAAGAATTTAACTTGCAAAACCATAATAAAAATGATTAGAACTTTAGCTTAATAATCAATGTATGAATTGTATGAAATGCATATGAAATGCATACATGAAAGCCCATGTTCAAGGTGCATACAAACACTTTGAACCACAAAAGTTCTAAGCTAAAGGTCAAGAATTATTTCTATGCAAGTGAGCAAAGTATGAGAACCATTTAGCCATGTAAATATATAAGTGAACACTTTGAAAACATGATTGACTAAAGGCCAAGATCAATAGATATGCATTTGTCCAATGCATCATGAAGAGTATGCATAGGAAGCATTCAAAGCTTTGCAAAATAACCATGAAACCTTCATTCACAAAAGAACCCTTCTAGACAATTGTCAAGATGTGAATTATACAAATTCACCCAACTAGGGATTGGAATGAAGAACCATGCGTCTAAGCAAATCTTATGATGCTAGCAAGCCGTGCAACCTAACATATTGAAAGTGCATGAGACACATTCTTAAACCATCAAATCCTCAACTCGAGATGTGATCATTTTGACATACATATAAGCAACACGTGTGAGCTTCATAAAATCCAAGTGCACCAAGCTTCACATGCGTTAGCTTAACCAATTATCAAGCACACATTGAGCACATTGAATAGAATTGCCAAAGCCATATGATCATGAATCCATACAATGAGAGAATATCATTAAAATCACATTCATTAAATTGCCCAACCAAGACTTTGAAAACCTATTGGATGAAATGCATGAAACATAGTGGGAGTCGACATAATGCAATGAGTGAGTTAACTCCCCATTAGAAGATGAACGTCATTGATGCACTCCATTGAGTTCCAAGTGTGAGTCATAGATTTTGATCCTACAAACCAAGATATTCAAAGAATGAGTTCCTTAATCAACAATCATTCATATGGCTTCCAAGTGAAATCTTTGAAGTCATGAAGCATAGAAGGAGTCAACGTAATGCAATGAGAGAGGTAACTCTCTTTTATAAGAAGAACTTCATTGATGCAATCCTTTGAGTCCCAAGCTTGAACCATGTCTTTTGATCTTGCAAGTCAAGATAAATATAGTATGAGTTTCTTAAACAACAATCATTCGTATGACTTCCAAGTGAGATCTTTGAAGTCATTCTTCAACTCATCAAAATAAGATACAGACATGTTGCTAAAAGAAACACACACACAAACACAATCGTTTTGTTATCATTAAAACCATACACCGAACATCAACTTGGAGATGCAACAATCTCTCCCTTTTTGATAATGACAAAATGATGTGTGCTAGAAGCATTTCACACATACAAACATTCTCCCCCTTTTCGTCATTTACAAAAAGACATGGGGGTTATGTGCCGTGATATGAATATGTGAGGCTTGAGAATATCATACCAATTCGAAAATCAAATGTTGATAATTAATGGCCCAAAGATATGACATTTCACTTCATGAGAGTTGGCCCCGAATATATGATACCAATTGTTGTTCATCATTTTTTTTGTTTTTGGATATGTGCATCATGAGGTGGAGTTCAAAGTATAGACTATATGCATGCTGAAAATGCCACATATGCAAAAATGCACAACCTGAGTTTCATCTTACAAATGCAAAAGAATATGCACTATGTGAATGCTAAGAATGTAAGATATGTAGCTATGCACAATGATGACTTCTATCCTTCAAATGCAAGGTTTTATGCTTAGAATTAGACTAAAGGAGAATGCATGAACATGCAAGCACACAATCACAACTGTCATGCACACAAATATTACATATAGTAACTCCCCCTAAGTGAGGAACGGGTTAACAAGAGCAAGTGATTCAATTTCAAGTTTAATACATGATGCATAACCAAGAGATTTGTGCATTCACAACAAGAAGTACTTCATAACCATGAACGTAAACAGATTCATAGAATACATACATCACAATAATACCCAAAAGTGAAAATGTGATACAATGAATAATGAGCTTCTTGAAACCTTTTTGCATTGTGGGCTTTGTGTTGAATTTTTTTTTTCTCAAAATCATTTTCAGAAATCTTCATTTGAGAAGTAGAAGGAGGTGCTTTGGAAGTGCTGGGAACATTAGATGCATGAACAAAAGATGTTTTCATTTTGTGTTCATAAGACTTTTTGTTGAAAGGGGTGTATCCAAGACCTTCCTTTTGAAAGTTCGCTTTAACACCTAACACCTTATCCAGATTTTCTTTCCCTTTAACAAATCTAGATAGATCATCTTTCAACCTTTTCACCTCTTCTTCCAAACTGGAAATATGCAATTCAGCATTTGTGATTTCTTCTTCGCATGCAAGAATTTTATCACCATACCAACAGTTATTTGATGTGAGTTTCTCATTTTCTTGCATGATTTCCTTATTTTCATCATTCATAGCATGCAGTTTTTTAGTTAAGTTTTCAAGAACTCTCTCAGTTTCAGCAAGCTTAGAAATTTTGACAAGCAACTGTTCATTCTCATATTTCAACAAAGAGATTTCTTTTGCAAGCTTATCAAAACACTTCAATCTACCTTCAAGCAAGAAATTCTGAATTAGCATGGCACTATTTTTCTTTTTCAGTTCTTCATTTTCACCCATGATACTCTTGCTATCAATTTCAGAATCAAGCAGTTTCTCAAATATTTTCTCATCATCAGAAAGAGAAGCTAGCTTGCTTTTAAGGCATTCTTCATTTTTCTCTCGCAAGGAGATTTTAGACAACAAGGTTTCATTTTGCTCACGCAAATCATGACAATCATTTTCAAAATCAAGAGATGTATTAACTTTTATAGCTATCTCAATTTTTTCATTTAAGCAAGAAATCTCATCGAAAAATAATTCAACTTTGGATTCTAGACATTCATTTTGTTCTTCCAGATTTTCAATTTTTGATTCCAAATTTTTACAATTTCACATGAAGAATTATCATGCAAACTCTCATCATTCTCCTTTTTCAATCTCTTGATTTCAGATTTATATTTTTTACATCTATCATACAAATCGGTGTATGCTAATTGCCACTCTTCAATCGAAGGTTCTTCGGAGTCAGAATTTACCTCACCTTCACCTTCTCCATGAGCCATCATGCATGTATGCTTTGCATCTTCTTCGTATCTACATGCCAACTCTTCCCAAAGCTCCATTGCTGACCTGCATGTTAAAAATCATGTGATCACATCAGATTCTATGCTATTCATTAGAATATTTAATGCAACAACATTTATAGCATTTTTCTTGATGTGTTTTCCATTCCATTTATTTTCTTGTGCAGGGAGTTTATATGGACCATTACATATCACTTTCCACATTTCAGGTTCATAGACTACAAGATAAGTACACATGCCATTTCTCCAAGAAATATAGTTGTGACCATCAAAACGAGGAGGAAGGGAAGACAAACAATAAGCAGACATGATGCACAAAGAAACCCGCTAAGGGATCACTCTAAAAGTCATTAGACACAAGAAGATAGAGCCGTGCTCTGATACCAATTGTTGGTCCCGGGGGTAGGCGACTGGACAAGAAGGGGGGGTTGAATTGTCCCCTAACGCACTATGGCAAGTTAAAACTAAACTAACAGAATTAACAAGCTTGATAAGATTGAACGAATTAACCTAAACAGTGTAAGTTAAGTTCACTCAATCTCACCCGACTCACTCGAGCATGCAAATAGATTTATCAGGCAAATATGACGCACAACAGAATTTAGACAAACAAGTAATGTGTGTGAACAAGGTGTTATTTGAAAAACAATCTCCTGTGAGAGGGATAGATGACAAGGAAGCAATCACACAAATCAAACCACAATGCACATGGATTTTCAAGGTGGTTCGGGACCACGATGGGCTCCCTACGTCCACCCCTCACCAAACCCGATGAGGCTGCACTCGGGGATGAATCCCCAACACGGAGACGACTCTCCAAACACACGCAAGATGACGCCTGCACACACACGGGGACGCACCACAACACACACACACACACGGAGATGATGTCTCCAAGATGATCCGACGACTGGATCACAACACACACACGCACACACACGCACACACAGGGAACAACCTCCCTACGAGGGGAACTCTCCACATGCTGTAAACACAACAACAACGGGGACGAACCCCACACACTCTGGATCCTAAATCCAACAATACACACACACACACACACACACACACACACACACACACACACACACACACACACACACACACACACACACACACACACACACACACACACACACACTGTGGATCTAAAATCCACCAGCTCACTCGCACAAACTGAGATCCTCACACACAAACACACGAATCTGGATGTATCCACACACACACATGGATTTGAAATCCACACACACACTGATGTTCACAAATTTAGAACAAGAACACACTTGAAGCTCAAGATAAGACTGAAGAAGAATATAAGATGGAAGAGCTCAGATCTAGGTTCCCCCTTTGACGAAAGTTGCAGATCTTGTGGCAAGGTTTGCTTCTCTACTTGATTGGCTTCAGAAAGATCTTACAATGCTTGGAGATGGATGAAGAACCCTTCCATGAAACACTATTCACGGAGCTACAATATCAGCCTTCTTTCTCCCCTTGATAGCCTCTTTAATCCTCTTGGAGTCATTAGGGTTTCTTGGCCCTAAGAGATGGTTTTATACATCTTGGATGGTCAAGGGACATGCCAGAACTCAGATCCACAAATCATGGCATGTCTGGTGGCTTTAGGATTAAACAAACCAAGAGAAAGACCTCTCCCCATTCAAGGATTAGAAAGTCAATATTTGCTGCCTCGGGGGGTTCAGTCGACTGGAGGTACTGGGTCGGTCGACCAAAATTCTGCAGGGCCAAGAATTTTCATTTCTACAAAAGTCGATCGACCGGCCACTACCCGTCGGTCGACCGGACTGTGAAAAAACTGTAGTTTTATGAACTCTGGTAATTTCGGTCGACCAATGCTATAGGGTCGGTCGACCAATTGCTACAGTAAAATTCAGACTTTTAGATTTCAGCCCCAAACTCCATTGCAACCCTTCCAAACTCTATTGTATCAAACTCCTTTGATTTTGGAGGGATTATACAATAAATTTAACCTACAAAATAATAATAAAAATGATTAGAACTTTAGCTTAATAATCAATGTAATAAATGTATGAAATGCATACATGAAAGCCCATGTTCAAGGTGCATACAAACACTTTGAACCACAAAAGTTCTAAGCTAAAGGTCAAGAATTATTTCTATGCAAGTGAGCAAAGTATGAGAACCATTTAACCATGCAAATATACAAGTGAACACTTTGAAAACGTGATTGACTAAAGGCCAAGATCAATAGATATGCATTTGTCCAATGCATCATGAAGAGTATGCATAGGAAGCATTCAAAGCTTTGCAAAATAACCATGAAACCTTCATTCACAAAAGAACCCTTCTAGACAATTGTCAAGATGTGAATTATACAAATTCACCCAACTAGGGATTGGAATGAAGAACCATGCATCTAAGCAAATCTTATGATGCTAGCAAGCCGTGCAACCTAACATATTGAAAGTGCATGAGACACATTTTCAAACCATCAAATCCTCAACTCGAGATGTGATCATTTTGACATACATATAAACAACACATGTGAGCTTCATAAAATCCAATTGCACCAAACTTCACATGAGTTAGCTTAACCAATTATCAAGCACACATTGAGCACATTGAATAGAATTGCCAAAGCCATATGATCATGAATCCATACAATGAGAGAACATCATTAAAATCACATTCATTAAATTGTCCAACCAAGACTTTGAAAACCTATTGGATGAAATGCATGAAACATAGTGGGAGTCGACATAATGCAATGAGTGAGTTAACTCCCCTTTAGAAGATGAACTTCATTGATACACTCCATTGAGTTCCAAGTGTGAGTCATAGATTTTGATCCTATAAACCAAGATATTCAAAAAATGAGTTCCTTAATCAACAATCATTCATATGACTTCCAAGTGAAATCCTTGAAGTCATGAAGCATAGAAGGAGTCAACGTAATGTAATGAGAGAGGTAACTCCCTTTTATAAGAAGAACTTCAATGATGCAATCCTTTGAGTCCCAAGCTTGAACCATATCTTTTGATATTGCAAGTCAAGATAAATATAGCATGAGTTTCTTAAACAACAATCATTCGTATGACTTCCAAGTGAGATCTTTGTAGTCATTCTTCAACTCATCAAAATAAGATACAGACATGTTACTAAAAGAAACACACACACAAACACAATCGTTTTGTTATCATTAAAACCATACACCGAACATCAACTAGGAGATGCAACATCTCGTACTCGCCCAAAACGGCGGTAACTGAGACACTCACAAAGAACCAAGTACAAGGAACAACAGTACCAAGTACAAGGCACAACAATACCATAGTAACGAGTGACTAGTCTAGGTCACGCTCGTCGGCACTCGTCCAAACGCCCCTGACCACATGTGCACACACAAGCTCAATGTCTTGAGCCAGGCCTCTAGCTAGTTTTTCCCCCCAGTAGGACGCTACCGCAAGGCAAGGGGGCCCACAGAAACTAGCCTGAAAACCGTATATCGGGAACTCACCCCGCCACCACCCCCAGGTGGGCCGACACACAGGAAAGTGTCGCCAGGCTACGACTAGTGGAGGCTCACTAGACATAGAGACTCCGAAACATTAGTGTTGAAGTATAGATAGGCTAAGATGCACTATTACATGTACTACGAAACACTAAGCACAAGACACAAGGTAGAACACCAAACTGCCACCGGACTCAGGACAGACAACTAGACCTGCTGACATAACGATCCTTGAGTCTCACGACTTGGGTCAAGATCGTCGTACAAAAGCGGTAACATGCCGCCAATCAGCCCCATCCCTAAGCCCAAGTCGCGGTAAAACACTGATAAAGGAGACGACACAGATTGCCGGATCCACACGTCCGCATAACACGAATTACGGAGACCTGAGGGATCACCAAGACCCTCAAAGCACATGGACACGTAAACCGAGGTAAGACAGTATCCACTACAAGAAAATTGGTGTTTACCTATGCTTAAAAAACGTAGGTATAGGTCCAAAAAACATAGGTAAAGCCTTTAGCCACGTTTGCTTGCCACGCTTTCAAAGCGTGGCACTTGCTCGCGTGACTATAGGTTATACCTACGTTTCTATGAAACCTAGGTATAGTTCAACCTATCCCTATGCTTTTAAAGCGTAGGAATAGTCCAAGAAAAAGCGTAGGTAGATATCGACCTATAGCTACGTTTAGAAAGCGTAGGAATAGTCCCTTAAAAAGTGTAGGTAAATATCAACCTATACCTACACTTTCATAAAAATGTAGGTTAAAAATATGTATACGCACGCATATAAGAGGTTGTACCTACATTGATAGAAAGGTAGGTATTATCTTTCGCCACTCAGTAAAAAAAACGTTTGAATAAGGATTAACATCACTTATTAAAAAACGTAGTTAAATGATTTAACGTCGGTTAATAAAAAATGTAGGAATATATTTTCTTTTTTTTTAAAAAGTTTTATTAATATCTATGCTCTCATCACCTATAATAATACATCTATTCATGTTCACATTCATTGATTGTCTCACTCACATCCATGTTCATCCACACAAAATAGACATTCATGTATTCGCATGTATTCATCCATCCAAAACATACATTCATGTACTCACATATTCATCCACGAAGAACATACATTAATTTACTCATAAATACTAATTTATGAACCACTATGAAAAAAATCTGACAAAAGGTACTTGTTCCCATCAATTATACATAAGTCAAGGTCAATTATAAATGATTAACATCCTGCATAAATTAAAAAGGTAGAAAAAAATATTGAAGAATGAACATCTACATCACCTTGCCCCTACCCCTACATAGGTTTCTCATTTTATAGGTAGCCACTACACAACAAGATTATCATTCTCTTTTATTTATTCTTCCTGCACCAATCGGGTGTGTATACAACGGGGAACTCTCAACCTTGAGAATCCATTTCACATCATCTACATAGAACAAAACCAAATGCAAATCATGGTTGAAAAATGAAGACCCAAAACTCACATCCAAAAAATAAAATGAAATCACACCACAAATTCATAATCAGATGTTGATCAATGTAAGTATCAATACAAAAGTGGAGAAAATTGACTGAACAGTTCAATAAGAAACTCCAAAGAGGAATAAGCACTTTGAATAAAGCATCTTCATGAAGACAACCATTTGTGGCTTTAACATACAAAGAAGACCTACTTACATGACATAAGAAAAACAATCAATCGCTAGTAAAAAAATGACTATTACACCAAGTCACAAACTCCAAATAAATGTTAAAAATTAGCTTTTCATCTAGGTGGCCAGGTTAGATGGCCGCATATTCACATTCTAGTCTATAAGGAGGAACATGTAGTTTTATGGGTCTTTTTGCAGTCGAATTACGAAGGCCTCATAAAAAAAGCATAGTCACTTGTAAGTAACATCGGCTACAGCAAAAACATGAGAACTTAGCTCTCCTAGGGATGCTCCCTTATATTGTTCCATCATATGAGCATCATAAGGATGCGGCAACCTTTGAAATGGATTTACTGTAATAAGAATATTTTCTGTATATGTCTGTCATGAAATTCTGAAACAAGCATCACAACATGTTGCATAGAAAGTACCAATGCACACTACCTAGATTTTCACAGGATTAAGTCTTCCAAAGCACCAACTACTTTGCTGTTCAAAGTGACTGTAAAATTGAAATATCTAGTTGATCTAACCAAGCACAGTTTCATAAATGTCCCCACCCTTTCCAAGCAAAACTGGTACATAAATAGATCAACCACATATACCAAATATATATTCATATCACAGTAACCATGTTGATCTAACTGAGCACAATTTAATAACTACCGCCAACCCCTCCAAACAAGACTTGTACATAGATAGATCAAAGCCCATACACCAAATATATATTCATACCACAATCTAGAACATGTAAAGATGCTGAAGTCTTGTTGTAGTGTCTCTTAGCTCCCACACACCAATCCTTATTTTTTCTTTTCTCTGTTTTGTCTCTTTTTGACTCTATTGCCACTTGCAACAAATGAGACTTCAGAAGCTGCTCCTAATCCTCACTCATAATTAAAACCTTGTTTCCTTTTCACTTATGGCAACAACTCAATGCATCACTTAAATTTCATGACACCCACGCAACATTAATGCTGGGAGATTATTTTGTTCCACAAACTACTAGTAAAATTACCAACCCTTTTTTGGTGGATAAGTAAACGAAGAGTTAAGGTGAAGAAGGTACAAAAGAATATATAAGGGATCCATCAGCAAGGGGAAAGAGAATAAAAGGGAATAAACCAAGTTAATACTTTATAAAGGTTGACGCAGGAGACAAGCAATGACTTACTCCCTACAGACATAATTGAAAACAAAATATATTTAGGCAATATTCCACTTCAATCAAAGAAGTATATTCAACAAGAAATGGATAGAATCATCAATATCCAATTGAGCATAAGTTATAGGCATTATAGAGAATCCTAACTATGATACAGAAAGCAAAGAGATTACCATCTTATGGAACAAGGACAGAGTTTGCATAAATTACCATTGTATCTGCTATATTTGCTTGCTTCAGATCCTTGAGATGCTTTCAAATCTTCTTCCTCTCAAAGAAGGATCAACTTAAAGCATGTGCGCTAATGTCCAAAACTACACCGCTCGCCTGCCCAAAAAAAGGAAAGAAAATCTCTGTATCATGTAAAATGTCTCTAAAAGCACAAAAGGATGTCTTCTAAACATATAAGAGAAATCAAACTAAGTTAAACAAGCAAACATTTTTTTAGGAAGGTGAGTTTACCAATTCATCTACTAATAATGGAGACAAAGCAACTGTTGGACATGAGAAGAAGCACCTACCGAACACATGAATACTGTCAAAAACCAATATATACTTATACAACTCAAAGACATCCCGACACAATTGCAGCTTCAGTGCCCCCCCAAAAAAACAGAAGGGAACACTGAAGATCAATTGATTACAGCATAAGAGTGACATAAAAATAAAATATGGAATGTCTAAAATGATTTTACAAGGCTTTAATTGAAGTTAAACATGGAAATCTACTACATATAATAACAAAAGGAGAAAGATCTACAGGCAACCCATATCTAACATTATTAATTTTTTCAGGCACATAACATCAATGAAGGGAAAAAGAAATTTTCATGATATATTAACACGAACAAAGCACATAAAATAGGATTTTGAGAGAAATGTAAGTGATTAAAAAACATGAGACGTTCAGGCAGATGATGAGGATGACATTTAACTACATATATGTAGTTAATTTTGAGAGAAATCTAACTGAACCTTAGAGGCAAGATGACGAATGTGATGTCCCCAGTTTATCCATCCACTGTTTGGCATTTCTAACCTTAGAATAAATCTGTGAACCAGTGAAAGTGCCCTTGGCATACATCAACCAGAAGAGGCAAACTTTGTGGGAGGAAAAGAGTGCAATGCCAAATGCTACAGAGATAATATTGGGAAAAGCAAATAACAAGATGGATAACTATTTTTAAGCATGAACAAAAGGCACATTGAGGATGAATACTGAATCTCATGTCAATATATTTTAGAGAAAAGGATATTAAAGGTGTTCTAGAATGCAACTCGTAACAAAGATAACAGACAACCATGCGAGATGGTTGCATGAAGGTTTTAGGCAAGGGGTAGGCATCACAGAAGTCAAATTTAAAACACAATTATAAGTTAGCATAGTGCACACAATCAAACTGCATATACGTAAACATGGGGTGAAGTCAACATAGGTGGGAACATATAAACTGAATGAAATTTTGGAGTTGTAGATTATTATACTGACAGAAAGTAGTATTTTTCACATAGCAGACAGACTTATATTGTTATATTTCCAAGAGATTTTCCTCACACTTTTGGTGTCTTATGTAAAACTGCTCGTCAGCTACTTTCCTTAACCTTGTCTATTTTAACCTTTCCTTTAAATGACATTTTGAGCTTCATCTATTTTCAGCCTTCACAAATGAGTCAAATTATGGAAATGAATAATATAGCCAAGAAGGTTGTTCCCAGTTAATACCTTTGAGTTTATACTTAGAGCAAAAACTGACAAAGTAGTAATAATTGTTGACATATCCCAATAAAGAATAGCACCAAATAAGTGTTGACACTCGTTTTATGACCAATAAGTTGGGTCATCTCCTTGTTCATTTTAAATGATGCTCCGAGTTGTTCACTCTTATTGAGCCATCTTGGTCAATTTGAGATTTATTTCATGGGTCATGTCTCCTTGGTTGGGTCTGGTTCTTTATCCCTTTCCGCTGGACGAAGCTTTGCAAACCTTCATTTTACTTTTACTCCCTTGTCTCTAACGGTCCATTCCTGGCGCGTTACAGTGCTCTAACGCATTTATCTTTGACCGTTACATCATGCCAGAGTCCTTAAGCTAAAGGCTTCTTTTCAAAGTTTATCTCTTAGCCTATTCGTTGGGTGTGACGGTTTATCGTGCGGCCGCTACCTTGCTTGTGACGCACCTACCTTTGGCAGTTACATGCCTGCAGAGTCCTATGTTCGAAAACTTCGCCCGTTGATCTGATCTTTCAGTGGATAAGGTTGTGTGACGGTCCACCCCTAGGGCGTTACATCACGGTGGCAGTCTATCGTGCAGCCGTTACATCAAACAGAGAGTTCTAGCAGAACTGCTCTTTCTCTGCTACTCCGTGGCCGAATTAAGAGTTTGATCTGATGATTTCTCCCTCAAATCTTATCCTCAGAACCTTCTGTTTGTTTCTATGGACTCTTGGGAGTATTATCTTCAAGAGTTTGCTAAGAAATGACCTATTTTCTAGCTGGATTATCCTCTACTCGACCTGAGAGTTTGAGGGTCTATAAATAGAACCCTTGACTTCATGGCTTGAGGGGGAGACATCTGGAGTTTGCATCGAAGTGTTGCCACATCCTAGAGCTAGAACCAACCAAGGAGAGCTGCTTCCCACATCCATCTTCTTCCAAAGTCCAGGGAGTATTGGTTCCAAGGGTTTAGTTCAGTCAATTGTCTTCTTTATTCTTACTTTTCCTCTCCAAGCATCATAGCATCTCTTCTCTTCTTCTACCATGTTCTTGCATCTTCTGCACTCATTTAAACATCCCTCCCATCTTTTAAACGCCCTAGAGGGGTTAAAAAAAACAACCTCCCCGGTATTTCCCTTTCCTTTTGCATGTTCTTAAGTTCTTTTGGTTTATAGATGCCACTCTTGCTCAAGGGCTAATCTGGTATTTTCTTTGTGTTCTACACTCTTTTGCAGGTTTACAGAGTCCATAGCACGAGGCCCAAGCTTTCTGGCCGGTTGAAAAGCTTGGAGATCAAAGATTCCCAAGTTCCTCTTCTGTAGGTCCCTGACGGTCTATAGCAGGCGCGTTATATTCACGTAGCGGCTTATCGTGAGGCCGTCACAAGCCTGTGGCGCATCATCATCCGACCGTCACATATTGCAGAGCTGCAATTTCTGATTATTTTCTCTCTCCCGTGGGCAGGTGCATCATCCTCCTATTCTAAGGTACTTTTCAAGTCTTTGGCTTGTTTATTACCTTAGTGGCGATCACATCTTTCTTTAGTTTGGGCAGTAGCTCTCTCTTTCCTCATATATTCTCTTTATTTTGCTTGCTCCGCCTATACGGTGTGTTTTTCTTTATTTCCTTGCTCCATGTCCCGGCTTGTGTTTTTCTTTATTTGCTTCATTCATTTCTGATAGAGATAGCATGCCCATGCTAGAGTTTGTGCTGGTTGCCTAGGCTCATGTTGCACATGTTCATAGGTTGAGTGATTTCACTATTTTGTTCATATTCCTCATCATTATTTTCATCATACTCACCTTGCAAAGAAGGAACACATTAAAACCAATAGAATTTTTGGGCGATCACGGTGGGACATCTAGTGCCAATCGTGCTTTGAATCTCTGTTAAACCCTAGTTGCCCGTGTTTTCCTCAGATTTTCCTTCTATTTCCTGCTGTTTCTGGTTCTCTAGCTCTTCTGGCGGTCGTACCTTCCCGTGTTATATCATATTAACGGTCCATTCTTAGATCGTCACTTACTCTGGCGCGGGTATTCTAGACCGTCACACACTCCAGCGTAGGTACGCATCCCGAGGTACAGTTTGTTTTCGCAATTCTTGCTGTGATTTTCATGCTTGGGTGCTACTTGGTCTCCTCCTTGGTTGATTTACATATTCATATCATTATGTGCATATTTGATTGCTAAATTTTAGGTTAGAATTTGCATGCACTCCGGTGCACATAGAATCATTCATATATCCATACTTTAGATTGCATTTTCCTACCTTGGTGTGTGAACCTCTCGTCTCCATATTCCTTGGGGCCGACCAGGAGATCACATCAGGGACCTCCATAAGTCCCCGCGAGCCGTGGATTCCCACACAGATGACGGGCCGGTTGTACCTTTCCCACATCGTGTCTAGGATTGCATAAGTGAAGGAGTGATTACCTCTAGACTTAAACCAAGCCATACACCTCTTCCCTAATTAGAACCTATTGTTAAGAGCACATTTTAATCAAGTCACTAAGGTTCCAAAAAAGGAAGAGATTAAAAATCTTGTTGCATCATCTAAACAACTTGGTTGACCATGAGTGGTGTTATCTCTTGTTTCACTTACATCTTTGTTAAAATCATCTAGTATAAATCACTCTTTGTGTGTCTGTTGCATGTTGTTTGCATTTTGTTAAGGTCTTTTCGTTGCATGTGGAGTTGCTTCCGAGCTCTAGAAGCTTCATCACCTAGGGGCAATTCCTTTTCCACGTGCTACTTCAATCATCTCTTTGAGTCCGCCATGGCCTCTTTCGATCTCCCTCGTTCCCAAGAGGAGTCTCTTCCTCAAGGGCTTCTAGAGGATCCCTCTAGGGTTATCTCATTCCAACCTAGAGAGGGGCACATCCCCCCTTCGTCCTCCATCCCTATGGAGGGCACGCAATCCACTCAATCTCTTCCTCCTCCTTCTGCCAATTCCATTATTCAAATGATGGCCCAATTGGATCCAGCCCAACTTCAGGTTGCCTATCAGGCCATGCATGGGTCTAACACCCCACCTTCCACGATCATGCAAGGTCAATCCAATCCTTCCATTGCTCAGCCTAGGGCTGATGGGTTCGCCGTCCAGCCCATTCCCATTGATCCCACTCTGGTCCAACCCAGGACTCTCAGATTCTCAAGTCTGGAGATGGGCCAGTCTTCTGGTTCGGCCCAGCAATTTTTGGATAAGAGAAAGACCATTGTCCCTCCTTCTTCTATGTCGGATCATCACATGCCCAGTCCATCAGTGCCGCAGGTCCTTGTCGGCCCAAATGATTTCATGCATTCTCATCAAGGGGCAGCCCAAGTCCACACCAATATGGGTCTTCCTTCGGCCCAATATCCTTCTTATGGGCCACCACCACCTCCATCTATCTACCCCTCCGCTCCTCAAATCCCATCTTTCACTACCCCTACTCCGTCCAGGGAGCAGGGATTACTTGATAAATGGGCCACCATGCAACAAGAACTTGATTTCCTCCAGAAACGGGTTGGCCCACAATCCTTGGCAGACATTCCAGTCCCAAGCTTCCAAAACATCCGATTCCCTCTGTGATGCGGGACGGACACGGGAACCGATTCTAAGTGATGCGGACCTCGGACTCTAAATGCGGACACGACCAGCAACATACAACACTGGAGATGCTTTGGCCCGACACTAAGAGTTCCTATGGGCTATACGTCGCTAACAGAAACGCAAGCTCACTCGTCCTCCCAAGCGAGGGGAAATGCGGATCCGCGCAGTTGAGAAACTGGCAGAGTCAAGGGTGGTCGACTCAATTCCGTGCTCGGATCGAGCCACGGGACGGGTCACTCTCTCGCTCACAGCGGTGACATGGACTCACGAGCTAGGTTCCTATCGAACTCAGCAGCGGCACACGACCATATACTAGCTAAGCAAGTAAATGCCAAGAAGTCGAGATCGTTACCTCTACGCTCCCGGCGTGGGGAAGATAACCCCGGCCAATCCTGTACTCCCGGTTAAACAAATACACTACGGTACAAAGATTTGACCCACTCTACATAGGGAGGTAATAGGTCACATGTGGGGCCCGGGAGTAGCGAGAATTGGGTTGACGGGCAGCATCTTGATGTCGTCCGTCGGCGCCGAAACCCGCGTTTAGTGCTGTTTGGACGGCGCGATCTGCAGGTTCGTGGGGCCCACGTGCTGCTCAGCCCTCCGGATCTGACGGGGTGGGTCCTGCTGTGGTGGGGACACCTGGAGGTGCGCCTCCCTGGACGGCGGCAGGGTTGGAATGCCGATCGGAGGCTGGGCGGCTCCGATCACCACTTGTCGGAAGTGCTGTCCACGGATCTGCAACCTCTGTTTTCTGGCATGCGACCCAGCGAGATCGGCTACTGCGATCAGCACCAATGTCGGATCGGCACGAAACTAGTGCCGTTGGAACGCTGACTGGAAATCCTTTGACCCTATGGGACTCAAAAAAATTCACCCGAGCCGTGGTTCTGATGGGTGATTTTAAAACCGGCATGTTCTTAGTTTCAGATCTGGCCAGGTAGAACTGAAGTTTCTGAGAGTTAGCGTTGACCGCAGGGTAGACCTCTGATTCAGACCTCGAGCTCTTCATAACGGTTGTAGAGGGGAGAGAGAGAAAAACGGCAATAATTCTTATGACCGATTTGGTGGAGGTTTGGATGGGGAAAGCTATTTTATACTGGTGGGTGGTCGGATCTGGACAGAGACAGACAGAACTAAGTGGGATCTAAAAGTGATTTTTATAAAATAGGTGAAGGCCTTTAGAAATTCCACAAAAATGCGTGGATGGAGGGGGTGTTGGACAGAACCTCCAGTAAAATTGGGGGCTCAAGAAAAAATCAAGAAGGGGTCCGAAGAGGGGAAACTCAGAGCTACTGTGAATCTGGACTGAAAGCTAGCAGATCTGGGTGGAAAGGAAGAACGAAAATAGAAAATTACAAAATGGAAGCTAGAAGCCCAACCAAATTTTATGGGATGTGGTGAAGACCCCTGGAACTCACCCTGAAAGTTTAGGCTCCAGATGAACTCGTGGCTAAGAGTTAAAAATTCGAGAATGGCCTGCTATCACCCGATTGCCAGAATACCGACGGAGGCAGTGGCGATGCAACGGCGGCTCGATGGCGGCGGCGGCGGCAACGACAAACTCCACACCAGATAGATGAGACTTCCCACCTCAGAACATAGCCTTCCCATCTGCAAGAAGAAGAGAGGAGAGAGAGAGGGGGGCGGCCCTTGCTCTTTGGAAGAAATTCCAGATTTTCATATGCATTAATTGTAACAAAATTGGAATTACAAGCCTTTTATGTGAAATGCAAAATGACACAAACTAACCCTACATCTAGGGTTGGGGAGGGTAAAAGAGGGAGCCCACATTTTTATTCTCCCATGTGATTTGGAACTAAATAAAATAAACTAAAATTCCTAATATAATATAGTAAAGGAGGGGCGCCCCCTTGACCTTCATGCCCCCTTCTTGGACTATTTTAAACACTTGTCCCCCCCTTGGTCCACTCTTCTAGAAGCCCACTATTGGAAGGTTGACTGACCCCACATGGGCCCTAGAGATGAGGTGGATCAATGGGGAAGAGGTAGGGGGGCCCGCGGGACCCGGGTGGTCCCAAATTACACATAAACCCCTCTTACAATCCGAATTACAATCCGAATAAAACACACAATACACACAAATAAAGTCCCAATAAACTATAAATATCGAGACTCAAGGGGGAGTCTCCAAGGTGTCTCCGAGCCAGATGGAAGATGCTGTAGCCCGGGTGGTGCTGCGCGTACGGTATCGACGGCTCACCGGTTCGTGCTTCTCACTCGCTCTGGTGTCCGCACCACTCCGCAATCCGAGCTCCCCAATTACCGCAAGTATGATGGGAACGGTAATCCCTTTATCCATGTAAGAGACTTCCTATATGAATCGGCCCAATTTCAGTATGATGATCGCCTTATGGCGTATCTATTTTGCTGGTCATTAGACGGGGTCGCACTAGAATGGTTCTATTCTCTGCCACTAGAGGACGCCAAGAGTTTCAAGGTAGTGAAGGATAAATTCATCCAACGGTTTCAAGACAGGGTCGGCCCAGAATATTCCTTCACAGACTTGGTGGCCAAGAAGATGAAGTCGGATGAGGAATTTGTCACATATGCAGACAGATGGAGGCAGATGGCCGCTAGGGTGCTAGGCCATATTCCGGAGGAAGAGAAGGTCAAGCTACTCATCTCTAATGCCACTCCGACCTTCCGTAAAATTCTTGCCATGAATGACATAGCAAATATGCACTAATTGTATAGTCGGGCGCGGTTCATTCAAACACAATTCAAGGACTCCCCCATTCACTCGCTCTTTGAGAACCAAAAGCCCAAATACCATAAGAAACCTCAAGGGCCCATCACCGAGGGAGTTCAGACGAACGAGCAAGTTCAAGCCATTACCTTCCCCTTCCAAGCTGCACCATTCTACTTCCCGCAAAACCCCCGCACTCCTCAGATCTCCACTCCACAAAACCTTCAACCTATTCCGCATAACCCTCCGCCTACCTTCACCGCTCCACAAAACCCCTTTGCTGCTCCGCAACAACCTCTACAGCCTCCGTAATATCATAATGTCCCTCTATCCAACGACTACAACAACAACACCAAGCGCCCGGGACCCAAGAGAGCCCAGTACCCTCCTTTGCCCGAGTCCCTCACGGACATATTCTCGGCTCTCATGTCAATTAGTGCAGTCCAACTTCCTCCGGAACGGCCCGTCTAGAATCCGACCGTTGATCAGGCGAAGTACTGCATGTTCTATAGGCAGCCGGGACATACTATTGAAGGATGTTTTCAGTTCAGGGACTTGGTCTATGACCTACACGAAGGACACTACATTGATTGGGCCGAGATGCACAAGGCCATTGTTGAGATTAAAGAGAAAAGAAGGCAAGCGCCGAGGTAGCAAGTGCAGCAACAACAGGCACCGCAGCCGCAGCAGCAACCGCAACAGCGGCAGCAGTCGGTCCAAGACTTGGGGATCCATTACAACCCAATGCCAAACCACCCTCCCGCTCCGCAGCCTCAGCCGTCGGAACCGGCTCAGGTTAATGTAGTTCAACCCCCGACTCCCGACGTCGGGTGGTCCTTTGACGATGACGGCTCCACGCCACAAGTCACGGCCCTCCACCACAACTACCGCACTCCTTCCACTCCCACCATCCTTACACCCACACACCAAACTGATGGGAATCGACACCGAGCCAGTACCTTTTCATATTGCATTTATATCCTTTAGTTTATTTTTATATCCACGGGAAAGTATACGCGCAATTGTACGGCTTTATCGACCAATGCGTCACTCCCGTAGATTGTGTGGGTTTCTATGTAATTTGTCAGTAGGACCAGCAAGGGGGCCCTCAGCCCTTTCCCATTGGTCCATGTCATCTTGTGGGGCTGGTCAACCATCCTAGGTGGACATCTAGAAGGTTGGACTAGTCATATGTCACATGGGTAGACAAGTGGCCCATTTTGTCCAAGGTAGGCCACCTACCATTCACCTACCCATTCAACCTTACTTATAGTCAAGGGGGCGCCCCATTCCACTTGCCTTAGTTTAATATTTTTTGTGTGTTATTATAATGCAATCCCAGCCCTTCAATCCTCTTCCCTAGATCTAAGGGTCCACATTGCATTTGATGTAAACCATATATAAGCTTGTATTTTCATGTGAAATTCAATGAAAAATCAGAAAATTTTGTGAAATCCAAGGAGCTTCTTGCGCCCCCAGCCCTCTCCCCTCTGGTTCCTCTCCTCCAACCTCAAGTTCTAGAGTGATTCTACCTTCTATCATCTCCTCTCAACCTCCGGTGATCGTCTGTGCCGCCGCCGTCGCCGTTCATGCCGCCATTGAGCCGCCTCTACAGTTCTATCTTCGTCCGACCACAGAAGCTTCCACGAATTGTCTGTCTCAGCCACGAGCATGGATTGATCTGAATTTTTTATGGTGTGTTCAGCCCTTGCATCCCAAGATCCACCTAAATTCTCACGATAAAAAATTCCATCTTTTAGTATTTTTACATTTTCGTCCAACCTGTGATCCCAGATCTGCTAGGTTTCTGTCTACAGTGACGGAACCTCTGAGTTCTCCCCCTCCGACCATCTTTTTGATTTGTCCAAACCCTCCCAATTTTACTGGGAGTTCTGTCCATCACCCCCTATCTCCACAAATGTTCTTAATTTTTTATCAGCCTTCTACCTATTTTTAGAAATTCGTGTTCTTCCTCTGATACAGTGTTTTTAATCAGATCCCAGATCCGACCACCCTCCACTTCCAAAATTATAAAAAATCACGACCACCTCCAAATCCAGATCCAAAAATAGTCATGATTTCCTTGTTCGATTTCCTACAACCTTACAGAAGAACACATCTTCAACTTCGGACATCTACTTCACGTTCAAAGGCAATCAACAGGATAGTTCTCTGCAGATCTGAGTCTTCGGTTACTGTACAACAGCAGCATATAAAATTCGCCAACACAAAGTAAAAATTTGGTGAATTTTTATGAAGGATACTAGATTGTAGTACTCCGAATCAGCTTTCCAACAGCTCTGATCTTGTCGCATTCCGACACTGGTGCTGATCCCAGCGTCCATTCTCGCCGGGGCGCGCGCTGAAATACAGAACCGGCAGATTTCCGATCAGTTTTTCCGACCGGTGCCGAACGGAGCCGCCCGGCCTCCGGCCGGTGAACCAGGGTGCCGCCAGCCCGGGGAGTGCTTCTCCAAGTGTCTCCACTACAGCGGTACCACCGGGTCCCACACGGCCCCTCCGGACAGCACGTGGGACCCACGGTCGTGAACACGCGTGTAGCCGAATCAACACCCGAAGCTGCCCGTCAACCCGAATTCGGTCCTCCCGGGCCCATTTGTATAGCCCTTTACCTCCCTGCGTGGAGTGGGCATGTTCCCATTGCTGTAATTATTGTGTGTTAAGTTTCCCGGGAGTATGAGTTTTTGGCCGGGTCCGTCTTCCCCACGCCGAGCGCGTGGAGGTATCGCCTTCACTCCCTTGGCATTTTGCTTAATTTCATATATGCTTGTTTATGCCGCTGCTAGAGAGCATGATAGGATAATTAGCTCACTTTCTATTTATATCACCGCTGCTGCGAGAGAGAGCGTTACCATCCCGTGACCCGATCCGGGCACGAAAGAGAGAGCCGACCACCCTAGCTCTTGCCGGTTTCTCAACCGCGCACGTCCGACGCTTCCCTTGTTAAGGGACGATCGCGAGCTTGTCGTGTCCATGGTCCCGCCCCGCATCAATTTGGTATCAGAGAAAGTTGAGTCTAGGGTGTCCAAATCAAAAAAAAAAGTGTCATTCATTAGTCATTTACGTCTAAGTCGTGTTTATGGTCATCATTGTTTTAAAACAAACAAACAAAACTGTCTTTTTGCATTGCATGCCTTTACTCGGTATATCAAAAGGTGTTGTCCGAACGTTAGGCTACGCCTATCGGGAAGGCCGCACACTTGCGCGAGTGACCTTCGGGTCGATTACCTCCGCCGCGTACCGCGTTTTGGTTAAGTCTAGGCGCATCATTTTGCATTAGTGTGTTTTGCTTTAGTCGGCGTCTTCTAGTCGGTGTGTTTGCATGCCCACTCGTCGGGGTACTCAGTACTCACCCCCACCACCACCTATGGCCAACCCACGGGATACCTCGGGAGACTTCCACTCCCTACAAGAGGCGATGATGGCCATTATGACTAGGTTGGACCAATCCGATGCTAACTTTCAGACTTTCTCCGATAATATGGATGGTCACCTTAAAGCCATGGAGGGGCGCTTGGAGACCTCCGAAAGGTCGGTCCAAGACCTCGTTGGGCGGTTAGATAGGATGTCACATGGGGACCCTCCAGGGGCAGCCCAAGGCCCACCCGCACCCCCTCCCACGGTGGCCCAAGTCCAACCCGCTCCCATGGCCCAAGTCCAGGCCGCTCCCGCGGCCCAAAGCCAGCCACCACAGGCTCCTCCACCCGCCCTTCCTCGGGTTCCCCAACTACCGCACCGTGACCTTGGTCTCGAGGACTATGGTTCCGACAATGCCTATGAGGGATATGTTCAACGCCATCATGGTTTTCAGCCACAACGAGATGAGGATGATGACCGGGTCCTTAAGACTGTGCGAGCGGACCCTCCCGCTTTTTACGGGTCTTTGGATCCGAAAGTCTACCTAGATTGGGAGTTTGGCATGGACCGTTACTTTGAGTGGTATGATATGTCGGAGCGTCGAAGGGTCCGATTCGCCACCATGAAACTCATGGGGCAGGCACAAACCTATTGGAAGAATGTGGAGAGCCTGCTACTTCAGCGGCTAGAACCCCCGATCGACACATGGGCCGAGATGAAGAATAAACTTCGGCAAAAGTACCTTCCTCCCACATACCTCCAGCGACTCATCGATAGATGGCAAAGTCTTAGCCAGGGAGACCGGTCCGTCTCCGAATACATCGCAGAGTTTGATGAGTACTTTCTACGATGTGGTGTCACGGAGGAGAGTACCATGCCCGTGTCCCGCTTTCGACGTGGTTTGCGGCCACACTACCAGTATGAGCTTTTCCGCCGCAATGCCAAGACGTTGGAAGAGGCATACCAGGTTGCTCTCGAGATGGAGCAATTTGAGGGAGAGTTCGAGTCTAGCCATCGGTTGGGCCCCACCCCTCTCCGTAGTACCGAGCCCCGTCACTCCATAGGCCCACATCAGCGGCCTCCCATGGCTCGACCTCAGGAGCCCACCCGTCAGGAGCACTTCGCTCCACGGCCTCGTCCTCCTCCACCCCGGGATCTATTCCCACCTCAACCACCGGCACCCGTTGCCCGTCCCCCGGCTCCTATAGCCCGTCCTTTGGCACCGGCACCCCCTCCACTATTGTCCAAGGCACCTACATCTCCCCCTTTGCTGCCTACACCCCCTACCCGACGGGATGATAAGGGTAAGGCCCCTTTTATAGGAGAGAGTAGTCGGTCGAGAGTGCAGTGTTTCCATTGTCATGGATTTGGCCACTTTGCCAGCAAGTGTCCCGCTCGCGCCACCCTAGCCTTAGGTGTTGGAGAGCCCGCACCTCCCGAGCTTGAGTGTGTCAATTATGAGGCCGATGACGCACTAGCCGATGAGTACTATGCCTTGGGGGGAGAGTTGGATGGCTCACCCGCCGCCCAGGATGCCGCCACCTAGTGGGCTTGTGTCACCATCTTAGTCTAGGGTCATATATGAGTCGGTGTGTTTTTTCTTGTGTGGTTTGTTTGTGTGGTGTGTCTCGAGTCGATTGTTGTGTGTATTGCATGGTAAGTCTGCATGAGTCTTGTGCAAGCTCGTTGTCGGCCTCTTATGAGTAAGAGGCGAGTGGACTCACTTGATGAGTATGGGGTCGATTCTACATCTATACCCGGATCAGTCACCTATAGGGACTCAGCGGTGATTCCTAGTGAGTCATTGAGCCGCTTCCCTTCCTTTTGAGAGTGCCCCACCCGGAGTGTCCACCTTCAGGCCATAGCAGTTTGCGCATATCGAGTATATATGGAATGAGCAGGTGACGATCATTTGGAGTGGAGCGTACCTGCATTACTTGGCACGGTGACGGATCCGCCGGAGTATTCGAGCATCCCTACCCCTACTCGATGGGGTCGAGTTCCTCCCACCCGGGGAGAGTTGATGGGAATCGACACCGAGCCAGTACCTTTTCATATTGCATTTATATTCTTTAGTTTATTTTTATATCCACAGGAAAGTATACGCGCAATTGTACGGCTTTATCGGCCAATGCGTCACTCCCGTAGATTGTGTGGGTTTCTATGTAATTTGTCAGTAGGACCAGCAAGGGGGCCCTCAGCCCTTTCCCATTGGTCCATGTCATCTTGTGGGGCTGGTCAACCATCCTAGGTGGACATCTAGAAGGTTGGACTAGTCATATGCCACATGGGTAGACAAGTGGCCCATTTTGTCCAAGGTAGGCCACCTACCATTCACCTACCCATTCAACCTTACTTATAGTCAAGGGGGCGCCCCATTCCACTTGCCTTAGTTTAATATTTTTTGTGTGTTATTATAATGCAATCCCAGCCCTTCAATCCTCTTCCCTAGATCTAAGGGTCCACATTGCATTTGATGTAAACCATATATAAGCTTGTATTTTCATGTGAAATTCAATGAAAAATCAGAAAATTTTGTGAAATCCAAGGAGCTTCTTGCGCCCCCAGCCCTCTCCCCTCTGGTTCCTCTCCTCCAACCTCAAGTTCTAGAGTGATTCTACCTTCTATCATCTCCTCTCAACCTCCGGTGATCGTCTGTGCCGCCGCCGCCGCCGTTCGTGCCGCCATCGAGCCGCCTCTACAGTTCTATCTTTGTCCGACCACAGAAGCTTCCACGAATTGTCTGTCTCAGCCACGAGCATGGATTGATCTGAATTTTTTATGGTGTGTTCAGCCCTTGCATCCCAAGATCCACCTAAATTCTCACGCCAAAATTCCATCTTTTAGTGTTTTTACATTTTCGTCCAACCTGTCATCCCAGATCTGCCAGGTTTCTATCTACAGTGATAGAACCTCTGAGTTCTCCCCCTCCGACCATCTTTTTGATTTGTCCAAACCCTCCCAATTTTACTGGGAGTTCTGTCCATCACCCCCTACCTCCAAAAATGTTCCTAATTTTTTATCAACCTTCTACCTATTTTTTGAAATTCATGTTCTTCCTCTTATACAGTATTTTTAGTCAGATCCCAGATCTGACCACCCTCCACTTCCAAAATCATAAACAATCACCACTACCTCCAAATCCAGATCCAGAAATAGTCCTGGTTTCCTTGTTCGATTTCCTACAACCTTGCTGAAGAACACATCTTCAAATTCGGACATCTATTTCACGGTCAAGGGCAATCAACATGATAGTTCTCTGCAGATCTGAGTCTTCGGTTACTGTACAACAGCAGCATATAAAATTCGCCAACACAAAGTACAAATTTGGTGAATTTTTCTGAAGGCCACTAGATTGTAGTACTTCGAAGCAGCTTTCCAATGGCTCTGATCTCGTCACATTCTGACACCGATGCTGATCGCAGCATCCGTTCTTGCCGGAGCGCGCGCTGAAATATAGACCCGGCAGATTTCCGATCGGTTTTTCCGACCGGTGCCGAACGGAGCCGCCCGGCGTCCAGCCGGCGAACCAGCATGCCGCCAGCCCAAGGAGCGCTTCTCCAAGTGTCTCCACTACAGCGGTACCACCGGGTCCCACACGGCCCCTCCGGACAGCACGTGGGATCCACGGTCGTGAACACGCGTGTAGCCGAATCAACACTCGAAGCTGCCCGTCAACCCGAATTCGGTCCTCCCGGGCCCATTTGTATAGCCCTTTACCTCCCTGCGTGGAGTGGGCATGTTCCCATTGCTGTAATTATTGTGTGTTAAGTTTCCCGGGAGTACGAGTTTTCGGCCGGGTCCGTCTTCCCCACGCCGAGCGCGTGGAGGTATCACCTTCGCTCCCTTACTTGGCATTTTGCTTAATTTCATATATGCTTGTTTATGCCGCTGCTAGAGAGCATGATAGGGTAATTAGCTCGCTTTCTATTTATATCACCGCTGCTGCGAGAGAGAGCATTACCGTCCCGTGACCCGATCCGGGCACGAAAGAGAGAGCCGACCACCCTAGCTCTTGCCGGTTTCTCAACCGCGCACGTCCGACGCTTCCCTCGTTAAGGGACGATCGCGAGCTTGTCGTGTCCGTGGTCCCGTCCCGCATCACAAACTCCGCCTACTAGACCACTTGTCCTTTCATCCACTACCACTCCACCACCCGTCTCATGCCCATTGCTCACCCCCGCTACCATCACCACGCCTCCATCTAGTCCTTCACTCATTACACCTCCGCTTACCTTTACACCCCCACTTCCGCTCGCACCCGCTGCCACCATGACCACAACCAACCCTCCGCCCATTATTCTGTCACCACAGCCCATTACCTCTACTCCCACTCCCATTATTTCCACCACACCCTCCACTGCACCACTTATTCACCCCACTGGGCCCGTTAAGTCACTTATTTTGAGCCCATCCGAGGTCGCGACAGCCTATAATTTTGTCCTGTGGAGCGGACGCATGTTTCATCGAAATTTTGCTCCTACTTCAAATCCCCAGTCTTCCCAACCGGCTGCCGAGCAAGAGGAAGCCGAGCTGTTGCCGAGTACCCAATATGATTTGCTACATCATTTGGATCGGGTGCCTGCCAAGATATCTGTACTGGAGCTCATTAAAAGATCTACCCTTCACCAAGATGCTCTCAGGAATTTTCTTCAAAAGGTGATGGTTAGTGAAGACATGGCAGTTGATAGTTTACCTACGGCACTGGTAACTATCTCCAAAGGGCAAGTAATCACCTTCTCTGAAACTGAGCTAGCACCACCAGAAGCCCGGCAAATGCCGCTTTGCATCACTATTATATTGAACAAAGTCAGCATTGATGCGACATTGGTTGATATAGGGGCATCTATCAATGTGTGCCCGCTCTGCACTCTCAGGGCCTGCAACTTATCAGAGGAACTTCTACGGCCGACCCCCACAACTATAGCTGCATACGATAACTCACGAAGAGCATGTCACGGGGTTGTTACTATACAGGCTGAGGTTGGGCCTCTCACTATGCCCATTGAATTCTATGTGCTGGACATTGACCCTATGTTTAAGGCTATCTTGGGTCATCCGTGGATCGATACTCTCAGCACCGTACCCTCCACCGCGCATCAATGTCTCAAGTTCCCTTTTCAAGGAAGGATGGTTAAAGTCAAAAGCTTGTCCACGGTCCAATCTGTTAAAGCTATCTCAGAGAAGATTTTGCCCACTTTATGGCCCAGTAGTCGGCCCGTTATTTCTGTGCTGGATCTAGATTTCCTTTGGGCTTATGCACCTCACAAGCCCGCCACTACACCTGGCAACATCAAAGTAAAGCCCCAGATCCGAGATTCCAAGGGCTGGGATATAATATTGAAGTTGGGCTACCAATCGGGGAGAGGCCTCGGAGCGCAATTACAAGGACGGACCAAGCCGGTGCCCAAGGGAAGAAAAATGGGCAGGAGAGTTCTTGATTACCGAGAATCTGCACTATCAATTTTGGGTGACTCAGGACCACTTACCTAGGATTACCGTCAACACTTCGTAAGAGGGCCCCTCTAGCCAGACACATTACGCCCACCATCAGTACAGCCAGAAAAGAAAGATACAGCTTGCATAGTTGCCAGTCCGCCTCTGTTTCCAAAGGGGCCAATTGATGATATGATTGACTACAGCCAGGCCTTCGAAAGGCTATTTTATGAAGAAGAAAGCTGCTAGAAGAATCAAGAAGTCCGGCTTGTACAGTGGAAGCCGAAGAAGCCAGCTGACTGCCCGCGAGAAAAGGGGAGCTCGCCCATTGTCTTTTCTTGGTCTCCCTCCCGTATCACATCTCTCTTCCAGCAGTTGGAATCGATCCCTCGCTTACCTCCGATCATGATTGATCCATACTACACGGAACTGCCAACCGAGGTGTTAATCATACCCTGTGCATGCGGGCAATGCCCGCCCATTGATCTCTCCACTATGTGGACCCCCTCCTCCAGTCTTTCCGACATGTGGTTCTCCTCATCTGATCCCTTCTTTGATGTCTTGTTCCCATCTCTCTTCCCCCGACAACTTCCTCCTCCATCATCTCCTCCCTCCTGCTACATGATCTCCACTAATCTCCAAAAAAATGTCAAATTTGAAATGGAGATTTCGGTGGAAGATTACGCTATCTTGTCTCCATCCTCCTCCCAGGGGCATGAGGTCCCTGCTACTTCCTTCCTATTAGATTTCCTTTCTCCTAGGTTAGGCGTAGGGTCCGTCGAGTCTAGGGAAGTAGAGTCAGTTAGGTCTAGAGAAGTAGGGTCCTGTTCTAGGTCGTCCAATCCTTCCGAGCCTGAGCCGCGCTCGCTTGCGCGTCATTCCAAATCTATTCCTGATAGGTTC
Organism: Amorphophallus konjac; assembly: GCA_022559845.1. NCBI lineage: Eukaryota > Viridiplantae > Streptophyta > Magnoliopsida > Alismatales > Araceae > Amorphophallus > Amorphophallus konjac. Next base: position 347,968,615 of record CM040126.1, read on the forward strand.
GTGCAGGATCTAGCTCAGCGATGTCATGCTCTTCTGAAGTGCCCGGAGTTTGTCGCTACAGCAATCGTGATAGAAGACAATGAGGAAATAGAAGGGGTGTGGAGCGACGACGGACTAGGCATTTATGAAGTCCTAGATGAAAAGGACCCGATCGATGATGAGGACAACAACGTAGATGACACTGCCGACCTGTATGCGTAAGGATTAAAGAGATTCGACGAGCCATCGTCGGTAGTGGATGAACCTACGAAGGAAATAAATTTGGGAACTGAAGAAGACCCAAGGCCCATCATTATTGTCGCAAATCTCTCTCCATAAGTAGAAGAACATCTAATCAAGGTTATGAGGGAGTATAGTGATTCTTTTGCCTGGTCTTACGTGGACATGCCGGGTCTTGACCCCTCTTTAGTGGAACACCGACTCGTACTTAAACCAGAGGCAATACCCATAAAACAGAGATCAAGAAGATTTCACCCCCACATGGCCTTGAAGATTAAGGAAGAGGTCGATAAATTATACAAGGCCAGGTTCATTAGAGTTGTCTTGTATCCCCAGTGGGTGGCAAACATTATCCCTATCATCAAGAAGGATGGAAAGGTGCGTATTTGCATCGATTTCAGGGATCTTAACAAAGCATGTCCCAAAGATGATTTCACGCTGCCTCACATAGATGTTCTGGTAGATAACACCATCGGATACGAAGCTTTATCATTCATGGATGGCTACTCAGGCTATAATCAAATCCGTCTCGCTCCAGAAGATCAAGAGAAAACCTCCTTCACCACGCCCTGGGGCACGTATTGTTACGTGGTTATGACGTTCGGTCTGAAGAACGCAGGCGCCACCTACCAAAGAGCAATGATGGCTATCTTCCATGACATGATGCATATCTACATGGAGGCTTACGTGGATGACATCCTGGTGAAGTTGAGAACCAAAGAAGAACACCCCGCTATTCTGGCTAAGGTGCTACAGAGAGCTAGGGAGTACAAGCTGAAAATGAACCCGAAGAAGTGTGTTTTCGGAGTCTCTTCACGGAAGCTGCTAGGCTTTATCGTTAGCAAATGGGGGATCTAGATTGATCCTAATAAAGCAAAGGCCGTCATGGAAATTCTCCTGCCAAAGAACATTACGGAACTTTAAGGACTGATTGGTAGATTACAATTCATCAGAAGATTCATATCCCAACATTCCCAAAGGCGCCGCCCGTTTTATGAATTGCTAAAGGCGGGGGTCAAATTTGAATGCAATCAAGATTGTCAAAAGGCCTATGAGGACTTAAAGGTCTATCTATCCAATCCCCCGGTTTTGCAACCTCCTGTCCTTGGGAAACCCCTAATCCTATACATCTCGGTCATTGAGGACTCCCTAGGGGCGGTTTTAGCACAAGTAGACGATGAAGGAAAAGAGCGGGCAGCTTATTACCTCTCCAGGTTGTTTAACCCGGCTGAGGCTAAATACACCGCTATGGAGAAGACTTCTGCCACCTTAGTGTGGGTAGCTCAGAAGCTCAAACACTATTTCCTAGCCCACCTAGTTAGGTTAATCTCTAGAATGGACCCAATCCGTTATCTCTTGAAAAAGCCTGTCCTCTCTAGTAGGTTAGCTCGCTGGCAGAGCTTCCTCTCTCAGTTTGATATCACGTTTGCTGTTTAGAAGGCTACCAAAGGATATTCCATCGCTGAGCATCTCACCCATCTTCCCATCCCATGCACAGATTCTATTCAGGATGATTTTCCTGATGAGCATCTCTCTGTCCTTACTCATCACCCCTTCTGGTCTCTGCACTTCGACGGTGCACTCAATTCTCAGGACCGAGGGATAGGCGTTGTTCTGCTCACTCCAGAAGGAGTGACAATTCCCTTTGCTTACCAACTTTGATTTCCTTCTACCAACAACATCGCCGAGTATGAAGCTCTCCTCGCCGGATTAAAACACACCTATCTTTTAGGTGCACGTTATTTGAATATCATAGGGGACTCTCAGCTCGTCTTGCGGCAAGGTCTGTCCACTTACCGCACCCGTTACCCTAAGCTCAAGGCATATCAAGATTTGGTCACGCTCCTAGCTAGGTAATTTCGCAAGTTGATCTATATCCACACTCTCCAATCTCAGAACATTCTCGCTGACGCTTTAGCATCTGTTGCTTCCTCTCTATCTTTCCCTCTCAGTAGGAGCACTGAGACTATCATCGTTCAGAGATTGGACGCACCCTCTCTTCAGGATCCTTGGTATGCCAACCTTAGGAAAGCTGTGTAGACGAGGGCTGAGAAGGAAGAGCTTAAGGAAGTATCTTTGATGGAACTAGAAGAGATCTTGGAGGAAGAAGAATTGCCTTGGTATCATGAAATTGAGTTGTATTGCAAAGATGGATCATTCCCGGAAAGGGCAAATGCCGAGCAGCGCAAGTCAATAAGAAGAGTCGCCTCAAGGTATACTATTGTTGCAGGAGAACTATACAGGCGCTCTACTAATGAGATGCTTAGATGATGATGAAGCTTGGAAGGTGGCCGAAGCAGCCCACTCTAGTGAATGTGGAGGTCATTTCAATGGCCAGGCTCTAGCAAAGAAGATCCTTAGGCAGGGTTATTATTAGCCCACTCTAGAGGAAGATTGCTCCCTCTATGTCCGGAGATGTCTTAAATGCCAACTCCACGCTGATAAGATCCATGCTCCAGCTTCATCTCCACATCCTCTTTCTGCTCCTTGGCCATTCTCTATGTGGGCTTTCGACGTTGTCGGCCCGCTCGGTGATCCCAATTCTCAAATCAATTAGAAATCCTTCATCCTTACCGCCACTGAGTACTTCACTAAGTGGGCTGAAGCCGAAGCGTACGCGGAGATTAAAGCTACCACGGTGTGCCGCTTCATCATGAAGAACATCATCTCGCGGTTCAGAGTGCCAAGTAGCATCGTCACCGACAACGGACCCCACCTACGTCTCTCAAGAGCTCAAAGACCTATGTAAGAAGTTCAATATTGCATTGCATCATTCATCTTCATATTACCCACAAGGCAACGATCAAGCCAAGGTCACTAATAAAACCCTTCTCAAAATCATAAAGAAAACATGCGAATCTCACAAATTCTCTGATTGGCCAGAAAGATTAGTGGAAGCTCTATGGGCTTACCGCACCTCCGGCCATACTCACACGTGGCAAACCCATTATGCTCTCACCTACGGGATGGAGGCAGTGCTCTCATATGAGATCTTGGTCCCTTCCCTAAGGGTACAGCTCGATAAGGAACTTAATCTCGATGAACGTCGAGAGGCATTGCTCGTCCAGTTGGAACTCTTGGACGAAAAGAGGGTGAACACGACCGATCACGTATCCGTTTATCAAATGAGAGTTTTGCGTTATTTTCAAAAGAAGGTAATTGAACGCATATTTCAAAAAGGTGATATGGTTTTGAAACGCAAATTCATTCGGTCTGCAGGTCGTAGGTCTAAATTGCAACATAACTGGGAAGGGCCGTTTGTTGTCAAGGAAGCTTATCCAGGGAATGCTTATCGCTTAGTGAACACAGAAGGTGAGGAGCTCGCTCACGCTTAGAATGGATTGTATCTTAAACGTTTCTTTTCGTAGAGTTAAACCAGTGCCACCCTGGTAGCGAGGTGTTCTTTCCCTTTCACCATGAAAGAGAACTCTAAGCGTGGCAATCACACACTACACGATGTACCTGGTCGGGTTTCTCGCTCTGAAGACACCATTTCTCCTTGGCCATGCTTGGGGGAAAGAGAAAGTCCCTGTCCGTTTCTCTCTTCGGCTGAATCCAGGGGCAAGAGGTGAATAAGGGGGCGACGACCGATCTAGACACCTTGACGAGAGGAGGTCTCAAATCGGGGCAGTCCGTTATGACCTGATGCCACAAAGAGAAAGAAAAAGCAAAGAAAAGGAGCAATCTTCTTGACAAAAGCAAAAGTTTATCTTGAAAGTCCATCAATCATAATTCTAAAGCACCAAGAAAAGGAAAAAGCTAGGCATGACAAGAGTGGCAGTACAGTTTCCCCGCGGGACGCATGAGCCCGGTCGTATGCATGCCTAGGGTGGACAAAGGTTCGATGACGGACATAAAGCCCCAGCGCAATAGACGAAGTCTCTGAATGGGTTGTCTGGAGAGGAACTCAATCCCTGAAAACTTCTATATCTAGCCTAAGCTTACCCCCACATTCTGTTTTCTCTTTCAGGGCTAAAACAAATACCCTGGGTATGGCCTTGGTAGAAGCACAGTCACGCAAGTTAGGCCCTGGCCAGGGGTCGTCACCTCTATTACACCCCAACCTCGGAAACTCTCAAAGGAGCAGGGAGGACCCGTGTTTCTAGGGAAGGCACTGGTTTTCAAAACCAAAAAAAAATCATATATTTTCAAAATCCAAAAAAATCATCTATTTTTAAAATCCAAAAAAATCATATATTTTCAAAATTCCAAAAAAATCATATATTTTTAAAATTCAAAAAAAATCATATATTTTCAAAATCTAAAAAAAATCATATATTTTCAAAATTCCAAAAAAATCATATATTTTCAAAATTCCAAAAAATCATATATTTTCAAAGTCCAAAAAAATCATATATTTCAAAATCCAAAAAAATCATATATTTCAAAATCCAAAAAATCATATATTTTAGAAATCCAAAAATAATCATAAATTTCAAAAATCCAAAAAAAACATCATATATTTTCTCACAAAAAAATTCGAATGTTTGCAAAACTCAAAAATACCATCATATGCATCGCATGCATTGCATTGTTTCCTTTATGTTATCCGCCTATTTAATAAGGCTCCACCCCTTGACCAAATATCAAGAATTGTCAGTTTTCTAACTTGTTTCAGGCAAGGGGTTGAGTCTAAGAATAGATCTAACTTATTTTTTTTGTCTAAGTGTGTGCAGAATGCAGGTTTAAGCCTAAGATTCAAGCTCACAAACCCACAGGTTCTGGCTTTGTAACGGTTTGTTATTAGACCGTCACACCATTCTAACGGTCCATCAATCGGCCGTCACCTTCTCCCGAAGGTCACAACTCATTTGTTCTCAGTAAACTCTCTCTGACGCGTCTACCCTGAACCGTCACCTCACTCTGGCAGCCTACTATTAGACCGTTAAACCGTCCCGAGGATAGAAAACTCAGTTTTTCTGAGCTCATCCCTCTGACGGCCCATCGAGAGACCGTTAGGCTGTTGTGGCAGCCCTATATAGGACCGTTACATGAACCAGAAACCCAATTTTTTAGGCTAAATTGGAATAAAAGTGCGATCAATTTCACATTTTATCAAATCAAGGTCTTCATTTCATTCAACTAAAACATAATGAACATCAGTTTGTTGATAATTTCAAGATCATCTTAAGAAAGCTCAAAGTACAGTCAACTTTCTATCTGCGCAAGGCCGGATCTTGCGTAGTTCCTTCACATAGCCACGGCGCCCCTCGTCGTCTTCTTCCCCCTCTTCTTGCCACGGGCGCACTTTGCTGATCTCCCACATGATCAGAGCGCTCCGGACTGCTCTTGCATCCTCCTCGGTCCCTATCTTCCTAGCTTGAAGGGGAGGGAGATGTGATAGTGTAGGAACTACGGTACGGGGTAGCCCGATCTGAAGATAGCACCGGTGCGGGTTGTAGATCGCTATGGTAGTGTTTCCCACTAGCTGAAGATCCAGGCCTGGTCGTCGCGGTACTTTGAGCAGGTTGCTCCGAAGAACTCTTGGTCGCATCGCGAACTTCTCTATTGGCAAGGTGTTGAGGAAGAGGCTCCAATCATCCCGCATTTTCTTATCCGCCGTCCGGCATTCAACCTGTGAAAAGAATCCAAAGGCACCTCCAATGAAGAGTAAAAGGTGGCTCCCAAAGATCCGGCTAGCTGAAGGTATGTCCTTCTTGGGTTGAAACTTGATTCTCACTCCCATCCAACACTCAAGGAGTATCATTGAGCCGAATAGAGGTCCTCCTAGGCAAGCTGAGCTAAGCCCTTCATATAGGTATGAAAGGACCGCTTGAGAAATGGATAAGCCCCGCCACAACCCGCTAATGATGCTAAGGTTTTGGATATCTAAGAGGTGGTCGGTCGTGGTGAAGAGGAAGACTCCGTATAAGCAAACTGAAGTAGCCTTGGCAATGGCTTCATATATTTCCCACTTGTTATTACAATGTGAGACTATCCATTGAGCCATGTGTATCAAGTGTATGTGGAGTGGGCTGATCATGGTCCTCACATCCTTCGGGTTATGTATGAAATCACTTAGAATTAAGGATGGGTCAATGGGCTCGACTGTATGGCACACTAGGTCTTCATCTCCCACTTTAGTCTTAGCAAGGGATAGGTAGGTCTCTACCTCCTCTAATAGGACTGTAGCTTCAAAGGAAGGAAAGAGGAAGGTGTGTGTTTGTGGATGCCATAACTCTATGAGGGAAGAAATGCTTGCCCAATCTAAGGATAATTTCTGGAAATTTTTGGCCAAAAGTAATAAAGGTTGGAGATGCCATGCCCTAAGGATTGAGGTCACCTCTAATGGGAGTTCTTTGATCATGGGAGCCACCCACTTTAGATTGGAATAACACCTTTGGCCAGGAAAAGGCTAGAGAAGGAAAGGAAAAGAAGGGGAAGAAAAGAGAAGGATCATAAGAAGTATGGAAAGTGCAGAATTTAATGAACTTTTGAGCTCTATTGCAAACTTACCACTCTTTAAGCACTTGATCTTAGATGCTTGGGGATGGAGGTCAATCTTTGTAGCTCCACATTCTCCTTTTTTGCTGCTTCAGGCCCGGTGTAGACCCTCTCCTCCATGCTCATCACTCCAAAGCTCCTCTTCATGGTGTTCCTTGCCTCTTCTGATGAAGTTCCAACCTTTGAAGCAGAGAATTGATGAAAGCTACATTTTTGGGCTTGTTTCCTATTTATAAAGGCTTGATTTTGGTGCTAGAATGATAAGACTTGGATTAGAAAGCCTTATCCTAAGCCTAGGAGGGTTCTAGTATGGATTAAGGCCTCTTTGCTTCAAGTTCGGGCTCTCACGGCTGAATCCGTCTCGGAATACATAGTTTTACTCTGACAGTTCATCGTAAGACCGCCACTATCTTTTGACGCTCCAGCGTTAGACCGTTACATTCTCTGCTGTAGGTTCTTAGTCCCCCTTCGCTCTGTCATTTCTGACGGTTCATCGTAGGACCGCCATAGTCCCTTACGCTCCAAGAATGGACCGTCAAATTCTCTGCTACAGGTTTTTAATCTCCCTTCTCTATCATTCCTGATGGTTTAGTCTTGGACCGTTACATAACCCTGACGCTCCACCTTTAGACCGTTACATTCTCTGCTGTAGATTTTGTTCCCTCTTTTCATTCCTCTTTGGTCTGACCTGCTGGTCTTAACGCTTTGTCCCTGCTCAACCTATTCATCCACACATCCATGCATTCATCCACACATCCGTCCACACATCCATATATTAAAAACAATAACAAAACACAACAAAAAAAGATTTTTTTTCTTTTCTTTCATTTCACTCATTCACATAGTCATATACAAGTAAGGTTGTCGAAAAAGAAGAGAAAAGTACAAGTCACTCGGCCAGTCTATCTCCCGGGCCGTCACTATCACCAGTACTCTCATGTAGCTTTGCCGACGACTCCTGGACGCTGCTCTCCTCCCCCCGCTGCCGTCTCCGATTTGCCTCCTTGTTCTTTCGGTGGCCAGAGGAGCTGGTGAAGTAGCCTCAAAATCCGCTGCTGGGTGCAACACTCTGGCTCCTGCTACCAGGCTCTGACTTCTTCCCTAGAAGTCGGAGGGCTTCCTTCATGCCCGCAATCACACCCTTCATCTCAATGGTATGCACTCGGAACTGATCCCGCTCGCCCCTCAAGCGCGCGACGTCAGCTCTAAGTCGCTCCACCTCCTCCTCATCCGCATGTCGGCAGGTCTCTCCTACACTCAGTCGGGCAACCTCTGCCCGGAGATGGGAAGCTTCGGCTAAGGCTGTGGTCAGCTCTATCGCCTGCATTTTGCATTTTAGCGTAGTCAGTCAGTCAAGGCATTTGCATAAATCAAAAGCATTTAAGTCTAAGGGGACTCAATTGTTTTGGTTCTTACCCGCTCCGCGAGGGCAGCCTCGGCATCCTCAGCTCGAGCAATCGCTTGAGGAAAATCCGCATCTCGCTCAGCTCTACCCCCGGCAGCTGTGAAGAGGAGGATGAAGCATCCGGTCCCGCTCTCTAGGCTCTCTCGGCCTGTTGCATTTAGGAGTTCAAGGTCAGTCCATTTGCATCATAAGCATAAGCATTTAAGTCTAAGGTTTAGAAAACTCACCAAGAGCTCCAAAGCTGTCCGGTACTCATCCCGTTGTTGAATGGTGGCGTGAAGGAGTCCCTCGAGCTCGGCAATGCATCCCTGTGGGTCTAGCTGCATTTAGAAAACTATGTCAATGCATATAGGAATTCAATTAAATTAAATAGATAAGAGTTTGAGTTTAGAGGTTCATACCGATCATCGAATGCCTCGGAACACCAGGTCGTCGTACCGCTGGGAGTAGGCCTCGTCGCTATCTGCTCGATCTTTCACTGCTCGGCCTCTCTTATTCCAATCATGCACATATTTTGCCGTCCGGGTGAACCAATCGATGTCCCCACTGATGCCCTTTGAAGATTTTCCTGGGCGCTCGTCGGTCCTGCGGGGGAATGTCACCTCTGGCTGATGAACTCCTCATGTCCTCATGATCAGGCGGTAGTGCAAGGGCTCAATGACGTGGATGCAATGTAGCCAGATGTCGCGCCCGCTGTACGCCAGGGAAGCCTTGACCCATGGCTACCCCTCGTGACCCTCGTCCCGGTACGGTGTCCAGCGCACCTGAAGAAAAGGTAATTGAGTCTATGTCAGCATTTAGAAACATTTGGAAACAACATTTAGGAACATTTAGAGCATTTAAAAACATTTAGGAGCATATAGGAAAATTTAAGTTCAGGAGCTTACCGATGTGTGTGGGAATGAGTCCATATCGTCCTGGATGGCTCGGGTCAGTCTGTTGATCGATCCAGTGTCCCTCGTGACAATCCACCGCCTCGCAATAGGGATCCGCCCAGGATACATCTGCGTACCTCGCCCAATCTCTGGGAGGTAGAGGAAGCTCCAGATCTGCATTTTAGAAATCAAGTGTCAGCATACAGTAAGCATAAAGCATATAGAAGCATTTAAAGTTTACCTGTAGAAAAGGTGAGAAGCCGCCCAGCATCGACTGCCGGTCAGTCGTGCTCAGTGACTCGAACAGGAAGGCGAGCACCGCTACTCCCCATGCATATCTGCCCGCTCTACCAAGGTCCTCCAGCAACGGTAGCAGCCTGCAGTTGATGACATCTGCTCGGGTCGGGAATAGCAGCTTCCCGAATAGCAAGATCAAGAAGCATCACAGAACTCTGTCTCCCTCTGGTCCCGCCTCTGCTGCTACTCTTGGGTGGACCTGCTCAATCACTCTGTCCAGGTGCTGCTCTGGAAGCTCCCCAACTGCGATAGCTACTCCTCGTAGACCCAGGCTCTCCTGGAGTCTCGATCGTGATAACTGGGACGACGGATGCCCCGGCCTCACCAAATCTAGCCCTAGCAGCTCCTAGGCTAGTACCCGGTAATCTCTATATGTCTAGCCGGTCACTGCTGCTCCATGGACCCTCAGCCCTGAAATCCTTGCTACGTCCTCTAGTGTTGGGATCATGTGACCCCATGGGAAGATAAATGCTCGGCTGACCAGATCCCATCTCTTGTGCAAAGCATACAGCAATGGTGTGTCCATCCTCGTGACTTCTATGCTGAGGACTTCCCCGAAGCCCATAGCAGCTAGTCTTTCTCTCTGGTAATCTGGTAGCGCCTAGTACATCGCCCTAATCTGAAGCCATGAGATCCTGGTTCTTCTTTTCCCCTGCACATGTAGAACATAAGTTAGTCATCTCATTAGTTTAAAGTCATTGCATTTTATATGAATAAAACACAAAAAAATTGAATAAGCAAAAACCAAAAAATCAATTCTGGCTCTGATTTCTCTGACGGTCGTGCCTTGGCGTGTTAGAGTTCTCTCACGCACCAAGGGTGGCGCGTCAGGTGCTGTAACGGTCACTGCAAGGACTGTTACGCTCCCAACAAATGGGCATCATCCCCTTCGTTCCCCTAGCCCGTGGAAATGGCCACAATGGCTTACAACGGATCCCAATGGGTCCCCAGACCCATTTTCTCCCACTCAATCACACATGCATGAATCAAAAAATTAAAATTTAGGTGTTTTTAGGGTGGGAAACCTACCTCGCGGTCCCGGCCTCGTTTCTTCTTCTCCGTCGCCGCCCTTCTCCTTCTTCATCGCCAACGGCCTCCTCCGGAGCTTCTCCTTCTTTCCCAGCCGTGGGAGGATCCTCCTCCATCGCTTGGTCCGCCGCCGCTGCCGTTTGCTCGGTCGCCGCCGGAGCGACCTCCTCTTGGTCCACCCGTGCCCTAAATCCCCGTAGGACTTTTCTCTTGATCACCAGTTTCTTTTTCCCTTCTCTCTCTCCATCGGTGGCTGGGGGAGCTCGTCGCCGGACATGGTCGCCGGTGGGGTTTTTGGGTCTCGATTGTTTGGGCGTTTTGGGGTGTTTGAGTTGAATGAGAGAGGGAATGGAACCGATCGGTTGTTTTTTTTGAACGCCTAGGAAATGTAACGTTCTATCGCAAGACCGTCACATGACTCTGACGCGTTACCCTTAGACCGTCAGGTGATTCAGTTTTTTTTTTTTTAAATGTGAACCGACGATGTGTGACGGGTCATCTTTGGATCGTCACCTAGGTGTGGCGCCCCTTCTTTAGACCATCAGAGTCTTTGAATCATTTAATGGTTGATAATGCCCTATTTTCATGCTTGAGTGATCGTTATGGTTCAATACCTTATCTTATCGATATAATTCATGCTTATGATTAAATGTTGATGGCTAACGTTCATTTGTTGAGCAAGTCACGCCATTAAGCCATCATGCTTTGTCCATTTCGCCGCATAGGTAAGTCATGTACAGTATCTCGACTCCTTATCCTTTACTGCATTACTACATGTTATTTGTTATATATATCTAGAGAACCGACTGGTCATTCATGTGTTCTAGGATCTGATGTTCCCCTTAAACAAAAATGATTATGATCTAGGTCCACATGTTTTATCGTTGGATAGGCCGTTAGGTTGGAAGAGCTTGGGGAAGATGGTTCTATCTTGTACACCGTGGTTGCAGATGGTGTCCTGACCCTAGTTTCTCTGGTCTAGCAATACTATTCTCGAGTATTTTATTATTTAATCTTTCTTTGCATTCGTTTTGATGATTTCTTTATTTTAGCCCAGCATACATCATACGCATCTTTGAGCATTCACGTACCCTCATCGGTCTAGAGTGTTTCGGTAATGGTGAACTATATGTTCATGATCTTGAATAAGAAGAGTGATTTGACTCTGAATTGGAAGGTTTCCTTTGGTCTATTCACTTGATCTGGTTAGCTGAAGATTCCTGTCTGGAGTTTAGTTAATCATCTCTTTCCTTTGCGTTGCTCCGGCCGCTGGCCGTGTTTTCCTTTCCTTAGTTGTTAGTTCCTCCAGACTGTGGATCGTGATAAATCCATACATGTGGAACAAACCACTCATATGAGATATATAAAAGGATGAATGGAGATGATAACAACGACAAAAGAAAGCACGTGGTGCTATAAAGGAGAGTGATCGCTAGAGGGGTTACCTCAATAATAAAATAAATGATCGCGAATACCTGGTGATAAGTGGGATGCGGGATGGATTGTGAATTCCTTCCTCCTCCTTCTATCGGCCGGCCGATGAAGGGGGTTTTCCTTATTGATTACCCTTGCAAAAAAAAGAACAAACAAGTAAAAAGATGGATCAGCCGAGAGTGAATGTAGTATCAATCCCAAATAGAAAATAAGATGATGAAAAAGAACACAACATGCGCACCTCTTTTTTTGGTTTTTAAAACCCCTAAAGAGTTAGGGAAAGGAGAAATATGATACTAATGCAAGAAAAGAAAATGGTGGATGATGACCGATGGAAAAAGCACAAATAAATAATCAAAAGACCCCCGCTGTCCCTGACAACAGTAGAGGGGAACCGGGGTTGATGCTGCTGGCAGGAAGAAGAGGAAGCAGACGGCTCTAAAAGATTGCACAGGAAGAAGATGAAGGGAGCCTTTGTAAACCCTGTATGTATCTATGTATAACTTCTGACCTCAGTAACCTCTGTCAAGATCGACCAGAGCATGCTTATATAGGGTTTAGATCAAGATAACCACGGATTTGGGAAGATAAGAACGGGCAATGGTTATCAATGGCAAGGACTCCAGTTCCCTGATCGAGCAAGGTGATCAAGGAAGGCAGGGAACTGTTCAGGAAAGGCACACTCAAACAGGACACCAAAACATAAAACGCGCCCTTCAGAAGGGCGTCAAATTTGAATTGACGACCTACCTTAAGACGTTACTCCATAACACGACCTGGTCAAGGGCGTTACTTCTTGGATTTAAATTTGAAAATAAAACTTTCTTTATTTGAAAATTATGAGAAAACGCCTGAGATAAAGGCGTTACTTTAAAACACGCCCTGAGGAAGGACGCCAATCAGTAATTGGAATTTATTTTGAAACCAGATAATACCAGGAATTGACGCCCTAACAATTGGTCGTCCTTTCTTTGAACACGCCCTAGGTAAGGTCGCTTTTAAATAACGCCCCTCTTCAGGTCGTGAATCATAAAAATGCAAGATCAAACCAAAAAAACACAAACATAGAAAAACTTCATATTATGAATGTATTGAAGTTCACTTTGGGGCGTCAATATAGTGACATGAGATTTGATCGACATAGCGTCAATTTTGGCGTGTCTACAGCTGTCCCGCCTTGGCGTCTGCTTTGCAAGGGAGTGAGACGAAAATGAAGTGAAAGTGCAACCAGCGGAATGAAGTGGAATGGACTGATAAGTAGACGCCAAGGTGTGATGTGACACGTCTCAGACACCAAGCATTAGAAATCTTTCCAAGATTCTGAGTGAAACAACTCCGAGTGATTCCAAGGAAACATCAATTTGCTAGATAAAGGAGATTTAAACTAAACAAGTAAAAATGTGCGCGCGGCACGATAAGGAGACACCATTGGAGAGCGGTTACCAGCCAATGTGGACGTGCTACAACCAAGGTGAATTTGTAGAAAAATAAAGGGAATTGAGATGGAGACCCAGCAAAGGAACATCTTCAAGGAACCAGCCTGAGCGGCTTCAGAGAGAATAAAGTACTCAATTTGGAGTGGAATATCTCATGTCAACTCAATCAAGAACGAGTGACTTTCATTATTACCATAATATGAAGATTTTCATCATGAACCTCAAAGTCCTACATGATGCATGCTGGGCTAAAAGGAAAAAATAAAACAAAAACTAAAATAGAAAATAATCAAGGATAATATTGCTAAGCCCTCTAGACTTGGTCAAGAATCCATCCCTCTGAGCTGACACTAAGCCGAAGCCCGTTTGTCCGCGCATCATCTCAGAAAGTGGAACCATCGTCCCAAACCTTGGATGACTCAACGGCCTATCCGTGTTATCAAGACTCTCCTGGAACTATCACTATTTTTTTTTGATGAAGGGGAACTCAAATTCCAGGTTCATCAGAACCACAAGGTCCTTGATATATTATAATAACGTAGAATACCATCTAGTAATAATGCTTACAGGAACGAAATACAAGATGATGTTGCTCCAATAATGATCCGGGCATCTCGGAACCTACAATCCTCTGCACTTGAAAGTTCATTAGCCCTCCCACAATTTCAATATGAATAACTCTCAATTCAAAGCATGACATGATCATAAGTGCTAAATTAAAAACAATTTCAACAAAATAATAGCACTTAAGTTCATCAAAGCATGTAGGGAAGCAAATTCATAAGCTCACAAATCCACGCCTGGATAGAACGGCGTCAAAAACATGAAAGGCGCCTGACATGAGGGCGTCAAAATAAGAAACACGCCCTCCCAAAGGGCGTGAAATGCATCGAGGGTCCCGAAAGAAGACGACCCTGGAAAGGGCGCTACATAAAACACGACCTCCGTCAAGTCGTCAATTCAGAAATCGACGCCCCAACAGAAGGCGTTAATTAACATGCTTCTGTTCCCAACGCAAAAGCTAAACCCAGTCCTAATAGCAACCAAACTCGCAACTCCAAAAAGCCCTAAGACCCTTCGGGCTTCTATAAAAGGAGGACACTTCCTCTGATCAACCAACGCAACCTCTGAGAGTTCTATTCTCTGCTTCTTCCGTTCGTGTTCGTCTTCTCGCAGGGACTGCAACCGCCCGAGCCCTTCCTGCAAACCAAAGATGGAGAGGGCGTTTAAGAGGTCCAAAACTTCTACCCCTCGACTAACTGAGATCAACGGTCACATAAGCAGTAGAATCTCCATGAACCAGGTAAAATATTATTTCTTTTGTTCTTCTCTTTTCTTATCTCTACTTCTGTCGCTCATGCATTCTCCTTCTTTTCTTTCTTCCACAAGATTATCCAAATGTCCCAGGAGCTAGGAGATTTACAAAAATTAAGTGGCTGCCACTTATCCTTTCCAAGTTTTCTTCGGATATGAGGGTATACCTAACAAGATGGCACCTCCTGAGCCTAGTTACCTATGCTAAACACCATGATCAAATCCATCTTGATTGGGCAGCTATAGGAGCTCTTGTAGAGATATGGCATCCTTCTACTCATACCTTTCTCTTCTCTACCTTTGAAGCCACCATCCTATTAGAAGAATTGGAGATGATCTTAGGTTTAAAGAGAATGAAGCAAGGGGATGAAGGGAAGATGGCCAACATGCCAAAACCAATTTCGTCTCACGAGCTATTAACCACATTGATACCTAGCCCAAACTTAGTGAATCAAATCAAGGTCACTAAAGGAATTAATCTTCTAAAGCTTGCCTCATGGGTGTACAAGAGAGCGGATCAAGCTAAAGAAGAAGAAGAGATCGAACGGGTGACCAAGGCCTTCGTGGTATGCTTAGTAGGATCACTCTTATTCCCATCCATGGAGGATTTTCTAGAGGAGGCACAGTTGAGCGCCGTGGCGAGCTTATGGGAAGGAGAGAGAATCGGACCGGCTGTTCTAGCTTATCTCTATAGCGGGCTTACCTCGGCGGCAATGGGAAGACCTACGGATGCATGCTAGCTCTCTCTAGTTGAGTAGACCTTCACTTCAAATTTGATCCATGTGATGAAGCCCAACAATCCTCAAGAATCTTCTCAAAAAGCCCACTCTTTTACATGACCGGCTCATTAGGAATAAGCAATAGGGTGATGAACCAAATTCCTCAAATCAAGAAGAGGGTGGAATGGTGAGAACACCTCAAGGTGATGCCACAGAATCTCTTTACTTGCGCCTCGGGAATACTCAAACTTCAAGAGCTCCGTGCAAGGTTTTCTCCCGGGACGGACCTTCGACTCATAGGCGCTTCAGAATTCGTTCTGTATAACTCACATCGGTGCCTTCCTCAACTCGGTCTTCCACGGCAAGTATTCGAAGATCCATCTTATCTCCCTCCGATCAAGATACGGGATCTCGGCAGCAATGAAGATGGAGAAGAGTGCACAACTATCCAAGCTCTGTGGAAAATCAATAAGATTCACCATCCTGTGGAAAACTTAAAAGAAGACAGAGATCAGTGGAAGTCTTATGTAATAGCTTTAAGAAGCTTGAGGCCCAAAATAGCTCATTGAAGCAATGTAATCACTTTTCCAATAAATCAATGATAATATTCTGATTGAGCCATAACATAATGTTTCTGATTAAATCTTCCAATAACCTGCGGTTCTGTTGCAAATAACGACTCAGGAAATGTCGTGAATTCACGAAGTGACGCCTCAGCCAACGTCGTCTTCCATGATTGATTTCTCATAACTGACGCCTTCACCAGAGGGCGTTAACTAAATAACGTCTTAAGACAAGGCGTTAATTCGATTTATACTCCAAAAGATATTCGTTGAAATTCCAAAAGTAACGCCTTCAGAAGAGCCACGTTTCATATAAATAACGCCTCAATCATAGGCGTTACTTAAATACAGTAATGATTATTCCCATCACATCAATCAATCGCCCTTAAATACGTCTGACGACGGTTAACATTCCCCATGCAAACACAAATAACGCCTTAAGCAATGTCGTCAACTATCAAGAAACGCCCAAGTTTCAGTCGTCAATTCCATAAGACACGACCTTCCTTAAGTCGTTAATTCTTTTTGACCGTTCGACTTAACTTTCCCTCCTTTCTTCTTCTTCCTCCGTCCTCTTTCCCTCTTTCTCTTCTGCAACCCTAACCGAACCCTCCCCCATCTCTCATTCTCTCTCTCTACCTCTCTCTCCCCTTTCCACACCCTAGCCCTAGCCATAGCCATGGCCGGTGGACTCAAGCGGCAGAGGGTGGCCGCACCGGAGGTTGTGGACTTGGGCGAAGACGCCCACGAGGAAGACGCCGTGGAGGCTCCGCCGGCGGCGGCCGAGGAAGGTCCGGCGGCGATGGCCGGCGACGAGGCCGGAGAACAAGGCGAAGAAGAAGAAGATGATGATGGCAAAGGCAGTGAGGAAGAAGGTGGTGAAGAAGGAGAAGGAGGAGAGGAAGAGCCACCGCGCACGGCGGCGGCCGCTCCTCGTGCCGGCCAACTACGGTGACCCAGGCAACCACGACCTCAGCCACAAGGACCAAAGCACAAGAAGGTAGGCCCCTGATCCCAATTCCAATTTTTTGCAATTTTATTTTTATTTTTCAGCATTTTCCATAGCCCTCGGGGTAGAATCCCTGCAACTCAGAAAAGAGACGCCCCCCGTGGGGGCGTGATTTAGAGATGAAACGCCCATCCCAAGGGCGTTAGTTCAAATTATTTTTTGCAAAATAATTAATTTCATGAAAATACGCCCTACAGCATGTCGCCCATTTAAATTCATCATTTTTCATATCATGCTGTTAATTTCCATTAATTCCATGCTTTAATTATTTCAAATATTTTTCCATGAATTTGTTTCGCATGCCGTTATTTTTATTTCATTTTCTGAAAACCATGAAAACAACGCCCCCCACCAGGGTGTTAATTCAATGAACGACGACCAAAGCAGCGGACGTCAAATCATTAATTTCAAAAATTATTATGAGGCCCCAAAACTCCCATTTGAAAACAACGTCCCACACAGGGGCGTGACTTAAGCAAAAGACGACCCTGGGATGGGCGTCTCCTGAAAAATCTTTAAGAAATTAGAAATTAACCACCAAACCACGCCAAATACAGAGGCGTTTCTTAGATAAACAGCGACCTAGGGTAGGTCGTGAATTCAAAGCACACTTAAGAACCACGCCCCTCCCAGGGGCGCTAATTCAACAAACCACGACCCAAGGGTGGTCGCTAATTAAAATCAAACATCAACATAACCCAGGGCAATCAAAATGAGATTCAGCATGAATAATCAAAATAATTAAGCGAAAATTCTTTTCTTTATGCATGCAGGGGTTGATGAGGACGCGCATCTCCTGGGTCATGGTCCGGGCAGCATACTACGGCCTCCCTGAGTTTCAGAGAGCTAGGGTAGACGCCATGGGGTTCGGGGCCTTCCTATCCATAGAGCCAGTTAGACCAGACCTACCACTTATCCAGGTTCTACGGGAGAGATGGGACAGGACTAGCCGGGCATTCCTGATGCCCTGGGGGCATATGGTTCCTACCTTGGAGGATGTAGCTAGGATCACCGGGCTTAGGGTAGACGGGGAGGCTGTGAGTGGGATCACCTACCCTGACTACACTGAGTTCGCCCAGAGACTGCTAGGGCTAGAGATGGTCTACGAGACCCCCAGCGAGTGTAGGACTATCTTCCGCACATACCTGACTTCGGTGATGGGCTTAGGGGATGCTAGGCATAGGTCCGGGGAGACCCTAGAGCAGTTTTCACAGAGGTTGATAGACGGGGCTAGGGCTGTCTACTGCCAGGACCCGGCTGACAGGGAGAGAGCAGACCTTGACTTGAGGAGGTTCCTGCTGCTGCTACTGGGGAGGCTATTGCTGGGGACGAAGGGCGACGTCATCAACTGCCGATTCCTTGGCATTCTCGAGGACTTGGAGGCAGTTGGGAGCTACGCCTGGGGAGCGGCACTACTGGTGCACTTGATGGCTGACCTGTCCACAGGGACAGGGTGAGAGACGACCGTCAGTGGCTTCTCACCTTTTCTTCAGGTATGCATTTTTCTCTTTTTCTTTTCTTTTCTTTTTTTCTTTTATTATGCATGTGAATGCCTCACTAATGCAGTGCATGGATGCAGGTTTGGAGCCACCTATACATGCCGATGGGGCGCGTCGACCCACGGCCCAGAGGTGAGGGAGCTTTCCCTCTAGCGTGGCGCTGGCTGCCGGTGGTGTTCGGGGCCCCACTGGGCTACGAGTTGTGGGTTCTACGGAGAGAGTTCCGCGACTTCCCTCCCTCGCTGGTATGATGAATGTTATCCATCTTTCTTTTGCATTTATTTGAATTTATTATAATTATGATGGAATGATGACGATACGCATGTTTATGAATGCAGGTGCGATGGAGACCCTACGAGGGGATGACAGACGAGGGCCAGCCGTGGGTCGTAGCGGGGCGACCTCGCTTTGAGCATGAGCTGTGGGTCCACTGCTTGAGCGAGATCGAGCCGTTACGGCTTAGGCTAGTGATGAGGACCCTGGGCCTGCACCAAGAGTGGATTGAGGTAGGGGAGCCACGCGGCATCGGGAAGAAGACACGCGGTCGTACAAAGGCGACCGACTGGAGGGTACGGTTCGAGGAGCAGTACGCCGACTGGCGGCGAGGGGGGATCCGAGTCACCTCCTACGCGACCGACAGCTCCGAGTACCTCCGGTGCTACTGGGAGGTTTACGCCGGATGACCTCAGATGAAGGTCCTAGGGGTATGTATGAATGTAATTATTTCTAAATGAAATGCAAATGCTTATGAGGCTATCATGTGACTAATATGTAATGTATGCAGGATGCACGAGACATAGCGGCGATGGATGCCCAGGCCCATCTACACAGCCTGGAGGACCAGCTAGCCGCCACGCGGGCAGACCTAGAGACCCTAGTGAGTGTTTAAATTATTTCTATATGCAAATGTATTTTTGTTGAATTATTGATGATTAGCCACTGACGATTTCAATGAATGCAGCGTGCCCAGCATGGAGCAGTGAGGAGAGACCCAGGGGAGGCCTCCAGCTCGAGGGGGCCCAGTGCAGAGGTGACTGCACTGGCAGAGCAGCTAGCTGGAGCGACCGCACGAGCCGAGGCAGCAGAGCGTGACCTTGCTTCATGGGTAAAAACACAAATCCATTCAAATATTGATTATATAATTGTGTACTGATGAAACTCCATTTTACAGACTGAGGAGCTTCGAGCCGCTCTTGCCTGCGTCTGCGAGGGACAGCAGGCGATGACAGCCCAAGTGAGTGATTTACCTTCCGTCATGCATGGCTTATTTCATGAATTATTGAACTGTGGAACTGATGATTTATTTACCTATTTACAGACCAGGCAGTTACAGGCGGCACGTACCCAGGCTGCCCTGGCCGGGACAAAGCTGGCGATCCGCGAGCAGCGGATTACGGAGCTGGAGCGGACCTTGAGACGACGGGAGGAGTTGCCTCAGGACGTAGCAGAGCTGCGAGTGGCCCTTGAGCTGGAGCGGCGAGAGCGTGCTCGAGAGCGGGAGGAGCACTTGGCGGACCGTGCCCGTCACCACGAGCTACAGCAGTCAGAGCGTGCCCGGTACCAGGAGCTGGAGCAGTCAGAGCGCGCCCGGTACCAGGAGCTGGTGATAGCACATGAGCGTGAGCTGGCAGACTCGAGGACGCAGCTTGTCCTTGTTCAGGAGCAGCTACGAGTTGCTGAGGAGCATCTCCAGCGAGGGCGTGAGCGAGCTCGTGCCGCGGGGTACTCCTTCACTAGCTCCACTTTCGTGGCGGGTTCTTCTCTTCGAGAGAGGAGCGAGGCAGGGGGCCAGGCTCGAGTTCCAGCTTCTTCTCGGGGGCCCATGCCCCCTCCACCAGTGCCTCCTCGTGACGGTGAGGATGACGTAGAGAGTAGGAGAGAGGAGGGTGGAGGCGAGAGCTGAGAGACTTACTTGTACTCCTCCACCCTCACACTTGTACTCAGATATTCATGATGTATATATATATATGAGATTGTCATTTTTGTTACCTGAGCACTTGTGTATTTGTGTACTTGTGTTTGTGTACTTTTCTCTTTCCACATTCTTCATTTTTGCTTCGCTTTGCCCTGCTCCTGCAACTGTAATCCACACTGGACAAACATGTTAATTCATCTGTTCAACTTGGCCCCTTGCTCAATAAGCAAGGGGCATCAATATTTTGACCTTAATGACGGGTCAAGGGGCCAAGCCTTTAATCAAATAAGGTAAATGAAATAACTGATAACGGGGAGATGCAACATGCAAACACGCATATGCAAACCATAAATAAAGATGCCCATGCAGAAATGCAAGCATACTTGGAAAATGTATTTTTTTCTTTTCACTCATTTATATTTTTTTTGTTATTTTTTCTGAAAAACGCACCTTAGAATAGGTCGTGATTCACATAAAAGACGCCCTAGAAGACGACGTGAATTTGAAAAGTGAATTTGATTTTTGAGAAAGTAACGACCTACGCAGGGACGTTATTTGGAAAGAGACGACCTAAACAAAGACGTTAATTCTATACAAAGCGCCTTTATAGAAGGCGTTGATTAACTTGAACGCGCCTTATCCAAAGACGTTAATTGAATTATTCTGCAAAAATGGGTTGACAAGGCTATCAAGACCACGGGTCCTACACGGTCACCATCTAAAATTCATTAACCTTTCTTGAGTAATTAAAAGTGAGTCGACGTGATCATAGTTGTCTTGTATTCGAGATTTCGTACAGTGCAATTCCCTAAGTCCGTCTTGACCCTCCTTCCAGTTCGTGACTTACCACATAGAAAGGATGGAAGAAAATATAAGGGAAGCCCATAAGGGATTCTGAGATGCTCGAGGTAAAGTTACCTCCCCTACCCTATGCCTGTTGGGGTTCGGTCTTTGGCATAGGGAAATTTTGTTGCCTTTTTGCCTCTTTTATATTGCACGCATACGCCCAAGGTTTTCCTTGCGGAGACTTTGCCCTCTTGACATGCTTTTCTTTTCATCATTTGACTTTCACTTTGAAATTGACTTGCATTGATGAACAACCTAATTGTACTTGGGCTTTTGTGGCATTTGCTCCCTTTTGGGCCCTGACTTCCACCTACTAGGGCGGCGGATAGGCTTGGCGGGTCTACCCCGAGTTCTCCCTTCCTCCCTTATGGGCCGAAGAAGAAAAGAACGGGTATTGTCTTTCACTTTTAGTCAGGCTTTGACTTCCCATCGGATTTTGCACTGCTTGAGTTCAAGAATAAAGCGTGTAGTGTGTGCGGGTGTCGACCCAATTTTAGGTTAACAAGATTGATGAATGAATTCTGAATTTTGACCTTTCGGACCTTAATCCTTCGTGTGCCATGGCATCAATTTTGAAAGCTTTTCATTTTTATTTATTTTGATTTTGAAGAATTTCTATTTTTTATTTTCTTTTTGGAATTTATATTTTTTTTGTTTTTGGAAATATTCCATTTTGTTTTGGATTTTTGAATCAATTTTCTTTTTTTTTGGATTTTGAAAATATTCTATATTTTTTTTTTTTGGATCAAGGGTAGTATTTCTTAAGATACAAACCATTCCATGGGTGAGTTAACTCTTCTCCTTCAGCATTAATCAGTTTATAAGCATTGCCTGGATAAACCTCTTTTATGACGAACGGTCCTTCCCAGTTTGGTTGGAGTTTTGAGCGGGGCCCACCAGGTTTTACGAAAATTCTCTTGATTACCATTTCACCGACTTTGAATTTTCTCTCAATTACTTTCTTTTGATAAAAACATGAGAGCCTATTTTGATAAACGCACGCATGCTCAGCGGCGACCAGACGCTTCTCATCTAGGAGTTCCAATTGAGCATGGAGTGAATCACGACGCTCATCAATAGAGAGTTCCTTGTCAAATTGTATTCTCAGAGAGGGAATGAGAATCTCATAAGGGACTACCGCCTCCATTCCGTAAGTAAGGGCAAAAGGGGTTTGCCCAGTGGGGGTACGAATGGAAGTACGATAGGCCCAGAGAGCTTCAACTAGCTTGTCTGGCCAATCCGAAAATTTATTAGCCTCACACGTCTTTTTAACAATTTTGATCAAAATTTTATTAGTTGCCTCTGCTTGGCCATTGCCCTGCGGATAATAGGGAGAAGAATGCTGCAATGCAATGTTATACCTGTTGCAGAGATCCTTGAGCTCTTGAGAGATGAATTGAGGTCCATTGTCGGTGACGATGGTGCTTGGAATATCGAACCTCGTGATGATGTTCTTCATTATGAACTTGCAGATAGTTGATGCTTTGATCTCCACGTAAGCTTCCGCTTCCGCCCACTTGGTGAAGTACTCCGTTGCCGTGAGGATGAATGACTTTTGTTTGGTCAGGAGGTTTGAATCACCAAGAGGTCCAATGATATCAAAAGCTCACATGGAGAAGGGCCATGGGGAGGACATAGGATGGAGTGAAGAAGTAGGAGAATGAATTTTGTCGGCGTGTAGTTGGCACTTAACACACCTTCGAACGTAGATAGAACAATCCTCTTCTAGAGTGGGCCAATAGAAACCTAGCCTAAGAATCTTCTTAGCTAGCATCTGGCTGTTCACATGACCACCACACACCCCAGAATGAGCCTCTTCCACAACCTTCTAAGATTCATCATCATCCAGGCATCTTAATAAAACACCAGTGAGCCCTCTCCTGTAGAGCACACCTCCAACCAAGACATAACGCTGAGCCACTCTTCTGATTGCTTTCTTTTCTTCCACAGTGGCTTCCTCGGGATAGGACTGATCATTGCAATACCTGGCAATCTCATAATACCAAGGTTTTTCTTCGTCAGCCAGCTCTTCTTGCCAATCTAATAACATGACCCCTCTGCCTTTAAGAGCTTCCCTCTGCTTGACCTTTTCGAGCACTTGATCCCTAATATCGAGGAATGCACGATCCTTAATAGCTGGAGTGTCGCACTGATGAATCAGAGGAACATGAAAATCACGCTCAGGAGGGAAGACTAAAGCAGAAGCTAAAGAGGCAAGGGCGTCAGCCAAGATGTTCTGACTACGAGGAACATGGACGAAAAGCAATTTGGTGAAGAGCTTGGCATAAGCTGAAGCAAGTTCCTGGTAGGGTTTGAGTTTGGGATTGATAGTGCGGCACTTGACGAGCACCTGGCGTACAATGAGCTGACTATCACCAACAATTCGTAAATGGGTGACACCATATTTATGAGCGGTTTGAAGACCGGCCAAAAGAGCTTCATACTCAGCTATATTGTTGGTGATAGGGAAAGTGAGCCGAGCAGCAAATGGGATGGTGACCCCTTCTGGTGTTAAAAGAACCATGCCGATCCCTTTTCCTTGGGAATTTAGAGCTCCATCGAAATGTAATGTCCACATAGGATCCTGGGGTTGATTAATGGACATCAGTTCTTCATCTGAAAACTCTGAATTGACAGGATCAAAGCGGGGGAGAGGGTGATGAGCAAGGTGTTCGGCAATGGCGTAGCCTTTGATAGCTTTCTGTTGAATGTAAGTGGTGTCAAATTGAGAGAGGAAGCTTTGCCAGCGTGCTAATCGATCAGTGAGGACATATTTTTCAAGGAGGAATTTGATCGTATTCATGCGTGCAATGAGGTGAACCTCGTGAGCTAAGAAATAGTGTTTTAATTTCTGGACTACCCAAACCAAAGCAGCACAAGTCTTCTCCATGGCTGAGTACCTCTGCTCACAGGGGTTAAGAAGTTTAGACAAATAGTATGCTGCCCTCTCCTTACTTTCTTCATCCACTTGAGCCAAGACAGCACCTACAGAGTCATCTAGGATAGAAACATAAAGAACAAGCGGTTTGCCTGGAATTGGGGGCCTCAGGATAGGAGGATTGGCCAAATAATCCTTCAATCCATCAAAGGCTGCCTGACACTTGTCATACTAATTAAACTTGACTCCCGGCTTAGTGAGCTCGTAAAACGGCCTGCATCGTTGTGAGTGCTGGGAGACGAAGCGGCGAATGAATTGCAACCTCCCGATTAATCCTCGAACTTCCTTCAGATTCTTGGGAGGAGACATGCTTCTAATGGCCTTTGCCTTGTTGGGATCAACTTCAATTCCCCTCTTGCTAACAATGAAACCAAGCAACTTCCCTGAAGAAACGCCAAATACACACTTTTTAGGGTTCATCTTCAATTGATATTCTCGTGATCTTTGCAAGACTTTAGCCAGAACCCCAGGATGCTCAATCCTTGTCCTTGATTTTACAACCAGGTCATCCACATACACCTCAATAAAAATGTGAATCATATCATGAAAAATCACCATCATTGCCCTTTGATAAGTGGCTCCAGCATTCTTGAGTCCAAATGGCATGACCACATAACAGTATGTTCCCCATGGTGTTTTGAAGGATGTTTTCTCTTGATCTTCTTCAGCCAAACGAATCTGATTGTAGCCTGAAAAACCATCCATAAAAGAGAGAGTCTCAAATCCTGCCGTATTATCAATCAGAACATCAATATGAGGTAGGGGGAAGTCATCTTTAGGACACGCACGGTTGAGGTCCCGGAAGTCTATACAAATCCGAACCTTTCCATCCTTCTTCATGACCGGGACGATGTTAGCCACCCAGTTGGGGTAGAGGACAACTCTAACAAATCTAGCCTTGTGGAGTTTGTCGACCTCTTCTTTCATCTTTAAAGCCATGTTAGGGTGGAAACGTCTCAACCGTTGTTTGACCGGGACAGACCCTGGCTTAAGTGTAAGCCGATGTTCAACGAGCGCAGGGTCTAATCCAGGCATATCCTCATAACTCCACGCAAACGTGTCCTTGTATTCTTGAAGTACCAAAATAAGCGCCTCCACTTCGGAGGGCGGCAAATTCTTACTAATGAGGACAATCCTAGAGTCTTCCTCGGTACCCAAATTTACTTCTTTGGTAGGCTCCTCTACAGAGGCTGATGGTTCGTCAAATCTTCTCATGCCACTGGCAAAGGCATCAGCCTGGTCCTCATATTCTTCATAACTTTCATCCCCCTCTTCAATAGGGTCTTCATCATTCATAATCTCGTAGACACCCAACCCTCATAAGAAACATTAGCATCCTCATATTCCAATTCTGGCAGGATGATTGGATCCTCCACAAATTCTGAAATGGCTAAACAGGCTCGGCATCTGATAGCTAACTCCAACAAAAATCTACGGGGAATATGCTTACCCTTAGACCTCTTATGTGAATCTCCCCCATGAATTTTATTATTAGAAGAAGAAGAGGAGGAGCAACTAGCTTTATTAGACGAAGAAGGAGGTGAGAAAGGGGATACAAGAGGTGATACAGATGAAGACCCCTCATCGGAGGGGGAAAAGAGATTTATCAAGGAATCTTGGAAGAGTGGCCCCTGGGTCGGGACACACTCGGGAAGGAGATAAGAGGTTTCCTCAAAAGTGATGGAGGATTGGAGAGTTGGAATTTTGGCATTTTTTTTTCATTTTTATTTTTATCTTCATTTTTATTCTCTTTTTCTAGAAGAAAGCAATGCGAGGGGAGAATAGCAGGAGGAGTGGAGATTGCAAGTTTGGAGAAAGATTGAATCGGTGGTGGCCCACGTGGGGGTGCAATGGAGAGTTTAGAAAATCGCTCGGGGAGCGAGGGAGGAATCGGCAGAGAAACTTGGATTGAATTTGGAGACAAATTGATCGTAATCGATGGCGGTCTTGGCACGCGACCAAACCAATGAGAATATAGAGAAGCAAGAACAGATGGATGCATGGAAGTGAGAGAAAAGAGGCTGGCCCACAGCCTGTCCACAGTGAAACCTTCCTCAAACGGAATATCTGGCTCTCCAGTATCAGTGTAGTCACTCAGCAACTGCCTCTTGTCTGTAATCACAGCAGGTTTTTCAATCAATTCATGAATAAGTGGTGGCCATTCCAGATCTATCGGCATAAAGAGGCGGCTCAAGGAAATAGTAATGTCTTGCATATCGAACCACCTGTACCAGTCACATTCTGGATCATCTATTTTCCTTCTCTTGTCAGGCCTTAAGGATTCCATGGCTTTATATGTGGCCAGCGGGGCAATATGACGAGCAAACTGTCTAGCATGAACATCCTGACAGTCTAGTATGGAAGTGATTATTGTAGTTTGCTCATTATTCTGAAAGCCACCTGTGACAAAATGTGTTTGCAACGTCCAGGTAAGCGGTTGGTGATCTGTCTTCAATGTAGATGTCATAACTGCCCACGGTTCATCTTCATTTTTGCCTGGCCCTTTGTAACCCAAACCACCTCTTGCAATCAATTTCTGAGGCTTTACAGGCCTAATCCTGCCTTGACAATTGGCACCCAGACCTTTGCCATTTTGATACCCCATTTTCATTAAAATGTTCCAGCCATGGGTGTTCATCACCGTTTTCTTTTTCTTCCCATTGGACGGCAGGGGTGTCATAGCAACTGTTGTGATAGTCTCGGATGGCATCGACTGTGGGCGAGGGACGTCCAATACAGATAACAATGGCTTATTGGCAGGCCAAATAGACAGAACTGATGAAGCCAAGTGGATGTCCTCCTCTGACAGAATCGGCATACTGGTAACCTTGACAATGCGGCCCTTGTGTGGAAATTTGAGGCATTGATGATTTGTGGAGGGCACTGCATCAAGCTGCTGGATGTAGGGACGGCCAAGAATGCCATTAAATGTTGGATCCATGTCCAAACTATGAAAATCAGCTGTGATTGTTGCTGGGCCCAAACTTACTTTTAAAGTAATCATGCCTAGAGGAGGCTTCTTCGTGTTATCATATGCAGTGACCGTTATGGTGGACGGCCGAATCAGATTCTCAGAAATGCCGCACATCTTCAAAGTGCTCGGCGGCAAGACATTGATGGATGCCCCAGTGTCCACCAAACACTATTGTACAGCCACCTTATTGATATCAACTGTGATGCATAGAGCATATTTTCTTGCCGAGATTGGTGCCAGCTCATGCTCATAAAAAGTGATTACTGGTTGACTGCCAGTAGGTGTTAAGACTGCGGTTATCTGCTCAACCGGAATGTCCTCATTGACCATGACTTTCTGCAGATATTCCTTTAGAGCCATCTGATGAGTGGTCGACCTCTTGATCAGTTCTAGAATTGAAATTCTTGCCGGAGTCCGGTCCAAATGCTTTAACAAGTCGTATTCTGTGCCTGGTATGGACTCCTGTTCTTGTTCCTGTTCTTGCGGCCCTTGCGCGGGCTCTAACCCTCTCTGTGGAAAAATACGGTGGAAAATCCGTCCACTGCGGAGCGGCGCCATGCCTTGACGCGCCTCTGTCGGGGCAAGTGTGGGAGGAGGGTTAGAAGAAGAAGAGGGTGTGTTAGTGTTGATAAGCGGTGGAGGAGTGTTTGAAGAAGGATCCCCCACAGGGGGTGTTGATGAAGAGTTCAATAAAGATGCCCCCGTAGGAGGCGTAGGAGTAGAAAGGGATACCCGAATGCGGGGGGAACTGGTGGGTGGAACGAGGAGAGATCTGGGCATAAAAGGTGGGGGAGCCGACGGTGGAGGGATCCTTGCCGGTGGAGGAGTAGTGGTGGCGGGTGCAACGGGCGTTGGCGACGGGCGGTTAAGGAGTGGCCTTGATGGCAGTGGTGAAGGGTTGGTGGTGGATGGGGTTTGTTGTGGTGTAGGTTGTGGAGGTGGTAAGCGGGTAAGAAGGGGGCGAACCGGCAAGGTTGGAGAATAAGTGGGGGTAGGTGGATTAACGGGGCGCAGAAGGGATCGGCCCAATTGGGGGGTAGAAGAAGAAGAAAGGGTGCGCAAGAGGCGCGGAGGTTGATTTTGATTGTGATTAAATGCCCCGACAGAGGCGTTTTCTTCATGCCATCCCTGCCCTCTCTCCACCTCAGGGAGAGACGTGACAGGGTTTAAGTGCTGGTTTGGCGGGTGCTCCGGTAGTGGATTGTGGACAATCCCCATATCATGCTGAGGTGCTGGAGCTTGTGTTGCTGCTGAGGAGCTGGTTGCTGTGGCTGCTGAGCCTGTTGCTGCCGAGGAGGCCTTCTTTCTTTCATGGTGGCAATAAACTGCCTCATCTCATCCCAGTTGATGCCGCCCTGGTCATTTAGATCATAAATATAATCTCTGAAGTGGAAGCAACGATCAAGGTTGTGACCAGGTGCGCGATGGAAAGCGCAGTAACGGGATGTGTCAACATTAGCGGGCCACGCTGTTCTTTCCCTTGGTAACATGAGCAAGTTGGCGGCCATTAAGGCGTTGAAAATATCCGGGAGACTTTCTGGCAGTGGAGGGTAGTGGGCTCTCTTGGGGCCAAGTGGTTGTCTCTGTTGTTGTTGTTGGCCATAGTTGGTAGGTGGTGGTACCTGGTGGTACTGTTGCGGAGCTGGAGGGCTAGCGCGGGGCGCTTGGTTTTGCGATGGAGCAAAGAAATGTTGGGGTGCGAATTGGTGTTGTGGAGTGGAGTTGAAATGGGGGTTTTGTGGTGGAGGTGGGTTAGGCCGTGGGTTAGATTGATGGTGGGGGTGGCCAACTACGCCAACCTGCTCGTTTGCAATTATGCCCTCAGTCGTGGGTCCGCTATTGTTGACATTTGTACTTTTCTTAAATAGCCAGGGTTTTGGATCAAGCATGCCCATGATGGGAGAATCCTTCATCTGTGTTTGGATATAACGAGCTCTTTCATAGAGCTCCTCCATGGTTTGGTGCGGACACCCGAGTAGTTGATCGGCACGATACGCCGAGCCACCGGTACCGCACACGGAGCATGACACGAGCCACCTCAGCGTCCATCTGGCTCGGAGACAGCCTGGAGACTCCGCCTTGAGCCTCCCCACTTATTATATTTAGTTAGACTTTATGTGTGTGTAATTTGTGTTTATTTCGTTGCATTCGGTTTGACATTTTGATTGTAATAGGGGCTTATGTGCAATTCGGACCCCGTGGGCCCCACGGGCCCCCCAGGCCCCACCCCATTGGGCCACCTCAGCCTAGGGTCCCACGTGGGGTCAGTCAACATGCCACATGGGAGCATCTAGAAGTTTGAATGGGAATTTGACACATGGGAGACAATGGACTAGAAAAGTCCACATGGGAGGCCACCTACCCCCACCAACTAGTCCACCCTCTCTCCTTGGTCCAAGGGCCGCCCCCCCTTTGTTTTTTTTTATATTATTTTGTGTGTGTGTGTCACACTCCATCCCAACCCTCCATTCCCATCCCCTAGATCCAATGGTTGTGGATGGATGTGAGATGTAACCTATTTAAGCTTGTATTTTCCTTTTTAGTAGAATTAATGCATTCATTTGGAAGAAAAAACCTTGGAGCTCCAGCTTGGTGCGCCCCTCCCTCTCCCCTTGCAGCTGTGAAGGTTGCTTCTTGGTGGTGAGACTCCACCCTATCAGTTCCGGTCGCCGCCACCGCCGCCACGAGCCGCCACCGCACCGCCACCGCCATCAATGAAGTTCTGCCTGCGCAGTACCACAGCAGCTTCACGAAATTCAGCCATCAACCACGAGCTCAGATCGACCTGGGAATTTTACTGGATGTTCCATAGGTGTCAAGAACTATCCACAAATTTTGGTTTGTCATTCCGATCCCGTTTCATAATTTTAGATTTTCGTCCACTCTTCCACTTCGGTTCTGCCAAAGTTCTGTCTAGGTTTCCATCCGCCCTGAGTTTCAAGTCTTAGGTCCACTTTTTAATTTATGTTGGTTCTCCCAATTTTATTTGGGATTCCACCCATCCACCCCTTCATCCACAATTTTTCTAAATTTCTGGTTCGCCCATTTCATATTTTCTAAAAATCATTCTCAGTCCCATCTACAGTTCTGTCCACCTGTTTCTAGATCCGACCACCAGTCACCCCAAAACTCATAGTAAATCACCACCACCTCCACATCAAATTCAAAAATAGTCCCAGTTCCGTGGTTTGATCCCCTACAACTTTGAAGAAAAGCTCAAGAGTTGAATCGAAGGTTTACTAGGCGGTCAATGGTGGTTCTCAGACAAGTACCCTGCAAATCTGAGGTTTCAGTTACTGTACAACAGGGACTTGTAAATTCATTAAAATTCTGATCCGACCAGATCCAGCAGATCTCTCTGGGTCTAGATTGAAGCATTTGAAGATATCTTTCCAACGATAGCTTATGCGCCCCGATCCGACGTCGGGATTGATCGCAGCAGCCGTTTTCGCCGGAGCGCGCGCCGGAAAACAGAAATCAAAATCCGTGGGCAGCTAGTTCAACAATTGGGAATCGGGGCCGATCGACCCCCGATCGGTGTTCCCGGCCGACCGCCATCCGTGGAGGCGCGCCACCAGGGGTCCCCATCATAGTGGGTCCCACCCCCGCAGATCCGGAGGACAGCGCCGTCCGTGGGCCATGCGGGCCCGCAGAACCCGCCGTTCGGTAAGCACGAAAACGCGAGTTCGGCACCGCCGGGCGACATCAAGATGCTGCCTGTCAACCCGAGTTGCGTGATTCCCGGGCTCCACATGTGACCTTTTACCTCCCTGCGTGGAGTGGGTCAAATCTTTGTATTGCTGTGATATTGTTTAACCGGGAGTCCGTGATTCGGCCGGGGTTGTCTTCGCCACGCCGGGTGCATGGAGGTAATGGTCCGAACCTCTTGGTGTTCATTTGCTTAGCTAGTATACGGTCTTTTGCCGCTGCCGAGAGTGTAGGTACTAGCCCGTGTGTCCATGTCACCGCTGTGAGAGTGAGAGTGACCCGTCCCGCGACTCGATCCGAGTCCGGAAGTTGAGTCGGACTACCCTTGACCTCCGCCGGTTTCTTAACCGCGCACGGTCTGCGCTTTCCCTCGCATGGGACGACGAGTGAGCTTACACTTCTGTTAGCGACGTTTCGCCACTAGGAGCTCGTAGTGTCGGGCTTAGTGTCTCCCTGGTGTATGTTGCTGGTCGTGTCTTCATCTAGAGTCCGAGGGTGGCACCGTATAAGTGTCGTCTCCCGTGTCCGTCCCGCATCAGTTTGGTATCAGAGCAGGTAGAGTCTAGGCTAGTCATTGCATATGTCTTACATGCATCATGGTATAAGTCGAGTCTAGGATCATCATTTCAAAACAACAAAAAAAGAGTGTTTCAAATTGAATTTCACCCAATAGTCTGGTATATTAAAAGGCGTTGCCTGAACATTAGGTTATGCCTATCAGGAAGGTAGCGTACTTGCACGAGTGATCTTCGGGTCGCTTATCTCCGCCACGTACCGGATATTGGTTAGGTCTAAGTGCATCATCTAGTGTGTGTTTGCATTAGTCGGTTTGTCTTGTCCCTTTGTGTCGGCATGTCCATCGTATAGTCTCCAATTTCCCATGGATTCCTCATCACCCGGGCAATATGGCCGTTGGTCCACCCATGGGCTTGGCAACCATCCCCTCCACTTCCGTAGGCCCGAAGCCTCGGACTTTTATGGCTCCAATGACCCAGGCGACTACCTCAAGTGGGAAGCCGCCATGGACACATACTTTGATTGCTATACTATGTTCGATGCCATGCAAGTTAGTTTTTCCCGAGAGAGGCTTGTCCACAAAGCCGCCTGGAAATGGGAGAGCATTGAGCGCATGAGAGAGGTTAGGAGGCAAAGGCCCATCGAGTCGTGGCATGAGATGAAGGATGAACTTAGGAAGGTCTACCTACCCGGCCCGGTCACCTCCAACCGACCCCACCCAATCACATCCACCCAAGTGGGCCATAATCGGAGGCAACGCGCCGCGCATGTAGAAGAGCCTAGGTCCACGACTAGGCCGACTTCATATGGGGGAGTCCATCACATCGCTCCTACTCCAAACCCCACCATTTCCGAACTCTTCCAAATCATTTTGGATAAGGTGGATAGGAAGTGTGATTATATTGAGTCCCTGCTTCCCCCTTGCCTACCTCCTAGCCGAGATAGAACCAAGCATGACCCTAAGGAGGTAGCAACCGGTAGTCCCAATCCAGTGTCATCTAGAGTGCCATCCCGAGGTCCTCTCCCCATCTTGGTGGATCCTCTTCCCCCACCCACGAGAGCCCCATTACCTACACCCCCTGTCCGTCAGGAGGATAAGGGTAGGGACCCACTTATCAAGGAGCGTAGAGGATTACGACAACAGTGTTATCGCTGCCAGGGGTTTGGCCACTTTGCCGGACAGTGTCCCACTCGGACATCTCTAGCCCTAGGGGATAAAGGGGTTGGAGAAACCTCACCTTCCGATCTTATTTCGGAGCCCTCTCATTTGGAGCCGCCAAAGCCCGAGCCACCCGTGTTTCTAACGGGTACACTTTTCATAGCCGAACCACTTCTTAGATGGCTCAAGAACGGCTTGGCCCCATCTCTCCTCCCATCCATGGACCCTACCCTACCATTAGTGCCGGTCAACTCATTCCATACCACCTTCCGGTCTAGTCACCATGTGGATACATTAGATGATCTTCTTAAAGGATTAGACCGACAGTTGACATTTACGCACTTGTTGGCCCCACGCTTCGACCGACCTATAGGTCGTAGCTTCACTCATCCCGCTTTAGGGTCCATCACCTCCGTGTACACCGTGGGTCATGTTACCACGGAGGTTCTTCTACTCCTCCCTATGCCGGCCGAGTCCGACTTCATTTCCTTTTGCCCAAGGGAGGAATCTTACTTTCTACCTATGACTGTCGTCCCACCTCTCACAATGAATGAAGGTGATCATTTACACCTCCAAGATTTCCAAATGTGGGAAAGCGATTTGTGGAAGCCTAGTCCGAGGGGTCATACCTTCTTTGATCCCTTCGACCCATTCTCTTGTGGACCCCGTGACTCACCACATTTACTCCACCTTTTTGAGAGAGTCCACCATCATACCCCCACCGTCTCATCTCCCTTCAAGGATGAAGGAGATCAACAACACCTTCTAGACTTCCACACATGGGATCTTGAGATGAGGGAATCCATATCGAGGGGTCACACATTCTTTGATCCCTTCGATCCCTTTCTTCATGGGCCCCTTGGCCCACAACCTCCATTCCCCCTCTTTAAGGAAGTCCACTATCACACCCCTCCTACTCGGGCCTGGCAACCTTCACATGGCAATATGTCCGAACCGTCATTTGGGGGTAATGAGGACTTTGGTTTCCCCGGGCCACCTCAACCACCCAAACCTCCCGGACTTCCCACATCCAAACCCCATGTCCATGGTTGGTGCATCGTAGGATGTCTACGAGTCCACCATGACATTAACCTCCGGTTATGTCAAATGCATGCATGGCACACATTCGGATATCCTGGACCACCTTGCATATGATTGGGTTTTACTAACTGTAGGGTTATTTAGGGTCGTGTGTGCATCCGTGTGTTTCTTTTCTTTTGGTAAGCATGTTAGGTCGTGTGTGCATCCTGTGTTTCTTTTCTTTTGCTAAACATGTTAGGAGTCTGCATGACGATGTCCGTCATCACAGTTGAGGCTAGCAATGCACGGTACAAGGAGTTAGCCGATGTCCATCGACACCACCGAGAGTTCCAAGAGGGTGAATATGTCATGATCAGGGTAAGACCTGAACGGTTTCCCTCTGGAACCGTTAAGAAGTTGCAAGCTCGCGGAGCCGGTCCCTTTAGAGTGTTGAAACGCGTTGGATCCAATGCGTATGTTGTGGACCTGCCCGAGGAATATGGTATAAGCTCTACCTTCAATGTATCGGATCTTGTTGCATATAGGGACCCAACGATGATCCCTAGTGAGCCTTTTGAGCCATCTCCTCCCCTTGTGAGTGATCCCACACCTGAGTGTCCACTTCCACCTCTAGCCCCTTTTTCACGGCAGCGTGAGCATATAGATCGTATACTGGACGAGCAAGTGACAGTTACCAGGAGTGGATCTTACCCGCGCTACCTAGTGCGATGGAGAGGACGGCCCGCTACTGAGGACACATGGATCACACATGGCGAGTTGCAGCGGATTGATCAAGACCTTTTGGAGCGATACAGGAGCGATGCAGACCCTTACTCGACAGGGTCGAGTTTCTCCCACCCGGGGAGAATTGGTGCGGACACCCGAGCAGTTGATCGGCACGATACGCCGAGCCACCGGTACCGCACACGGAGCATGACACGAGCCACCTCAGCATCCATCTGGCTCGGAGACAGCCTGGAGACTCCGCCTTGAGCCTCCCCACTTATTATATTTAGTTAGACTTTATGTGTGTTTAATTTGTGTTTATTTCGTTGCATTCGGTTTGATATTTTGATTGTAATAGGGGGTTATGTGCAATTCGGACCCCGTGGTCCCCACGGGCCCCCCAGGCCCCACCCCATTGGGCCACCTCAGTCTAGGGTCCCACGTGGGGTCAGTCAACATGCCACATGGGAGCATCTAGAAGTTTGAATAGGAATTGGACACATGGGGGACAATGGACTAGAAAAGTCCACATGGGAGGCCACCTACCCCCACCAACTAGTCCACCCTCTCTCCTTGGTCCAAGGGCCGCCCCCCCCCCCCTTTGTTTTTTTTATATTATTTTGTGTGTGTGTGTCACACTCCATCCCAACCCTCCATTACCATCCCCTAGATCCAATGGTTGTGGATGGATGTGAGATGTAACCTATTTAAGCTTGTATTTTCCATTTTAGTATAATTAATGCATTCATTTGGAAGAAAAAACCTTGGAGCTCCAGCTTGGTGCGCCCCTCCCTCTCCCCTTGCAGCTGTGAAGGTTGCTTCTTGGTGGTGAGACTCCACCCTATCAGTTCCGGTCGCCGCCGCCGCCGCCACGAGCCGCCACCGCACCGCCACCGCCATCAACGAAGTTCTGCCTGCGCAGTACCATAGCAGCTTCCACAAAATTCAGCCATCAACCACGAGCTCAGATCGACCTGGGAATTTTACTGGATGTTCCAGAGGTGTCAAGAACTATCAACAAATTTTGGTTTGTCATTCCGATCCCGTTTCATAATTTTAGGTTTTCGTCCACTCTTCCACTTTGGTTCTGCCAAAGTTCTGTCCAGGTTCCAATCTGCCCTGAGTTTCAAGTCTTAGGTCCACTTTTTGATTTATGTTGGTTCGCCCAATTTTATTTGGGATTCCACCCATCCACCCCTTCATCCAAAATTTTTCTAAATTTCTGGTTCACCCATTTTATATTTTCTAAAAATCGTTCTCAGTCCCATCTACAGTTCTGTCCACCTGTTTCCAGATCCGACCACCAGTCACCCCACAAATCATAGTAAATCACCACCACCTCCAAATCAAATTCCAAAAATAGTCCCAGTTCCGTGGTTTGATCCCCTACAACTTTGAAGAAGAGCTCAAGAGTTTAATCGAAGGTTTACTAGGCGGTCAATGGTGGTTCTCAGACAAGTACCATGTAAATCTGAGGTTTCGGTTACTGTACAACAGGGACTTGTAAATTCATTAAAAATCTGATCCGACTAGATCCAGCAGATCTCTCTGGGTCTAGATTGAAGAATTTGAAGATAGCTTTCCAACGATAGCTTATGCGCCCCGATCCGACGTCGGGATTGATCGCAGCGGCCGTTTTCGCCGGAGCGCGCGCCGGAAAACAGAAATCAAAATCCGTGGGCAGCTAGTTCAACAATTGGGAATCGGGGCCGATCGACCCCCCATCGGTGTTCCCGGCCGACCGCCATCCGTGGAGGCGCGCCACCAGGGGTCCCCATCATAGTGGGTCCCACCCCCGCAGATCCGGAGGACAGCGCCGTCCGTGGGTCCCGCGGGCCCGCAGAACCCGCCGTTCGGAAAGCATGAAAACGCGAGTTCGGCACCGCCGGGCGACATCTTGATGCTGCCCGTCAACCCGAGTTGCGTGATTCCTGGGCTTCACATGTGACCTTTTACCTCCCTGCGTGGAGTGGGTCAAATCTTTGTATTGCTGTGATATTGTTTAACCGAGAGTCCGTGATTCGGCCGGGGTTGTCTTCGCCACACCGGGTGCGTGGAGGTAATGGTCCGAACCTCTTGGTGTTCATTTGCTTAGCTAGTATACGGTCTTTTGCCGCTGCCGAGAGTGTAGGTACTAGCCCGTGTGTCCATGCCACCGCTGTGAGAGTGAGAGTGACCCGTCCCGCGACTAGATCCGAGTCCGGAAGTTGAGTCGGACTACCCTTGACCTCCGCCGGTTTCTTAACCGCGCACGGTCCACGCTTTCCCTCGCATGGGACGACGAGTGAGCTTACACTTCTGTTAGCGACGTTTCGCCACTAGGAGCTCGTAGTGTCGGGCTTAGTGTCTCCTGGTGTATGTTGCTGGTCGTGTCTTCATCTAGAGTCCAAGGGTGGCACCGTATAAGTGTCGTCTCCCGTGTCCGTCCCGCATCATGGTTGTTAGTCGATTCATGGCCAAGATATGCCGGAACTGAGGAGTTGCATTGGAAATTATCATCTTAACTTGTTCTTGTTCTGACAACGTATCTTTCAATTTCTCGGCCATTAACCGCCATCTATCAGCAAATATTATGAAGTCCTCTTCGGGCTTCATTTTTTCTGCAACCAAATCGGTGACTGAGAGGGAGGGTCCGACCCGGTCCCTGTACTTCTGCAAAAACTTCTTTTGAACAATATCAAAATCGCTGGCATCAGTGGGATCCAACGAATAGAACCATTCAAGGGCAGGCCCCTCCAGAGATCTCCTGAATAAATAGGCCAAAGAGGCCTTGTTGTCTTGCCAGAAGGAGGTCTCGTACATAAAATCCTTCAAATGAATGAAAGGATTACCAGTCCCATTGTATCGCCAGAAATTCGGCATCTCACAGGGTGGCAGATGGAAGACTGGCAGTGTGGGGACAGAGATTTCCGGGGCATTCTTGGCCGCAGTGACTTTCTTAAGTTGCTCTTCCATGCTAGCCAACTTCTGAAGCAGTAGAATATTAGTATCAGACTCGACTGGGGCCGGATTTTGAATGAAAGAATGCGGTATAGGCGTCCGTAGAATTCGGGGAGGTTGGAGAGACTGAGGCCTAACCGGTGAGTAGCTCGCCTGTTGGGCCGGCATGGCCGCACCGGGCGTTGGTGGACGAGAGGGGGGCTTGTGCAAGACCGCCTGGTCATTAGTGAGGTGATGGCCACTCTCGGCTGGAGGGGGATTAGAGGATGAAGAGGGAACATACTTCCCTTTCAAAGCGGCCTAAACTGCCTGCCGCTGGGAATCATCTAACTGAGATAGAGCATTAATTAAATCGGTGACATTGAAGGATGGGGAAGGGTTCCCCGAAGTGATGGAGGGTAAAGTCTGAGAAGAGGGCACAACCTCTTGAGGAGTGGTATCAACCACATGAACCTGAGGGTAATGAGACTGAGGATGAGGGTAATTTCCCTCATGATAAATGGAATCTTGGAGGGGGATTTCATATTGACCAAAAACATTCCATCCTCATCATCGTAAGAATACCCGTAGCCTGCCATGTTGATGATTTTACCTGAACGGAGTTTCATGTTTAAGAAGGGGGAAAGCTTTTATGAAAGGGGTTATCACACAAAAATCACTCAATCCAAGCAAACTTTAAGCAAATCAATCCAACCAAATTTATGCAATCAAGTTGAGATGAACGTAAAATTTTAGTGTTATGCTTGAGATTAGAGTGGATTAATTTGCAGAATAATTCACTCCTTTTGCAAAGTGAAACCTAGTTTGGATCAAAGTGTGACTTCCGGGTCAACTAGGTTCTTTCTCTCTCTCTTTACCAACGATGGGTTCTCTATACTCCGGGTACTTCAAGGGTACAACCAGCCCGGCGTCCGTGAGGGAATCCACGGGTGCGGGGACTTACGGAGGTCTTGGAAAAGGGATTTCCGGTCCAAAGAGACGGAATACTCAATGGAGGGTTGTCCCGATTCCAAGAGAGGTGTGTGAAATCCTAGTGTAGAGAGAGGAGGTCTCTCAAACAAATGCCACAAGATGCAAGCCAAGATAGGCAGATCACACCAATATAGCCAAACAATCAATATAAGAATCAATGCAGCATGAATAAGCAAAGACAGCAGGGTTCTGTAAAATCACAGGAAAGAGACGACCTAGCCACGGTCGCTGTCAACAAAAAAGATGACAGTGAGACTGTCGTGAATCCCTGGGGATCCCACAGGCAATGGAGAAAACGCGCCTTGGTGTGAGGCGCTATATGTGAAAAGGACGCCTTCGGCAGAGGGCATCAAATCTGGAAACGCGCCTTGATGTGAAGCGCTAAAAAATAAAGAGACGCCCTTGGGCAGGGCGTGAATCCACAAACAGTGTAATAAAAGTAGGGGATATGATGAAGCACGCCTTATCAGAAGACGTTAAACATAAATCAGACGCCCTGGATGAAGGCGTTAAATTAAAACGCGCCTCTGGGTGAGGCGTCAATTCAGATCACAAATTGGCTGATCCCGGGAGTGTGCAGTGTGCACGGTGGAGGGTGCCCGTGGGGCACAAAAGGAGGGGTACCGTGGGTACCGAGGGGAAAGGGCACACGTGGGTGCCAAAGGGGAAAGGGCACGCGTGGGTGCCAATAGGAAAGGGCACAGGTGGGTGCCAATATGAGATGGTAATCAAAAGAAAAACAGCGGAAGTCCCACCGTGATCGCCAATTTGTGGATCATGATAAATCCATACATGTGGAACAAACCACTCATATGAGATATATAAAAGGATGAATGGAGATGATAACAACGACAAAAGAAAGCACGTGGTGCTATAAAGGAGAGTGATCGCCAAAGGGGTTACCTCAATAATAAAATAAATGATCGCGAATACCTGGTGATAAGTGGGATGCGGGATGGATTGTGAATTCCTTCCTCCTCCTTCTATCGGCCGGCCGATGAAGGGGGTTTTCCTTATTGATTACCCTTGCAAAAAAAAGAACAAACAAGTAAAAAGATGGATCAGCCGAGAGTGAATGTAGTATCAATCCCAAATAGAAAATAAGATGATGAAAAAGAACACAACATGCGCACCTCTTTTTTTGGTTTTTAAAACCCCTAAAGAGTTAGGGAAAGGAGAAATATGATACTAATGCAAGAAAAAAAAACGGTGGATGATGACCGATGGAAAAAGCACAAATAAATAATCAAAAGACCCCCGATGTCCCTGACGACAGTAGAGGGGAACCGGGGTTGATGATGCTGGCAGGAAGAAGAGGAAGCAGACGGCTCTAAAAGATTGCACAGGAAGAAGATGAAGGGAGCCTCTGTAAACCCTGTATGTATCTATGTATAACTTCTGACCTCGGTAACCTCTGTCAAGATCGACCAGAGCATGCTTATATAGGGTTTAGATCAAGATAACCACGGATTTGGGAAGATAAGAACGGGCAATGGTTATCAATGGCAAGGACTCCAGTTCCCTGATCGAGCAAGGTGATCAAAGAAGGCAGGGAACTGTTCAGGAAAGGCACACTCAAACAGGACACCGAAACATAAAACGCGACCTTCAGAAGGGCGTCAAATTTGAATTGACGACCTACCTTAAGACGTTACTCCATAACATGACCTAGTCAAGGGTGTTACTTCTTGGATTTAAATTTGGAAATAAAACTTTCTTTATTTGAAAATTATGAGAAAATGCCTGAGATAAAGGTGTTACTTTAAAACACGCCCTGAGGAAGGACGCCAATCAGTAATTGGAATTTATTTTGAAACCGGATAATACCAGGAATTGACGCCCTGACAATTGGTCGTCCTTTCTTTGAACACGCCCTAGGTAAGGCCGCTTTTAAAATAACGCCCCTCTTCAGGTCGCGAATCACAAAAATGCAAGATCAAACCAAAAAAACACAAACATAGAAAAACTTCATATTATGAATGTATTGAAGTTCACTTTGGGGCGTCAATATAGTGACATGAGATTTGATCGACATAGCGTCAATTTTGGCGTGTCTACACAGACATGCGTCGTTTGGTTGGCTGTTTCCTTGTGATTAGTTCGAAGTTTTCTGGAAAATTCCTATCGCTCATTGGTTGAGGACGGGTGTCGTTTGCCTTAACTCCCACTTTTCAGTCCGCTCTGCTTCATTTTCGCTTCATCTCCATCTTCCATTTTGCTTTCGCTTCACCTCCGCTCGCTCCCCTGCAAAGAGGGCATTAAGGAGGGGCATCTGTTGACACATGTTTTATGACCAATAAGTTGGGTTATGTCACGCCCCAAGCCTTATTTACAACGGAAGACTCGCTCGGGGAGCGCGAACAGCCGGCATGGTAAGCCTCTTGCAAGCAAGAATAATCAGAGCGCAAGACAATCACACACATAAATGTAATTGCACAGGATTTAATCAAACTTCAACTTTATTTCATAAATGATCAATATTCATAATACAACCACTTATCATGATCTTTTCCTTCTACTAGACTCAAGAAATAGGAAAATTACACTGACTCAATCTAAACATGATAAACTTCCTAAGTCTTCACTCGTAGCTTTACAAGACTTTCACTCACTTCCAGACCCGCTACTAGTATAGCCCAAATCTGAATCCGAACTACTTCCACCTCCTGTAAAACATTGGAAATAGGTAATGAGCACACTTGCCCAGTAGGTATCTTCGCATCAACATGAAGGCACTATTAAAGTAGTTAACATTTTAGCTGTAAAGAATAAGGTAAAGTCATGCGAATGCGAATCAATCATGCGATCAAACCAAAGTAACAAGATAAGATATAATGATCAAGAATGAACGAGCAAGAATATAACATGAACATGATATTTGGCCTTTCACGAGCAAGAATATATCGAGAATGTACTAGCAAGCCACATATTCATCACTTTAGCATCTTAAGCTTATGAGCAAGTGCTTCGTGAATTTCTGTGGAATATCAAGCAAGAATGTCATGTCGTGTCATATCATGGATCTTCACTTATTTATAGAAATAGTACTCCCAGCGTAATGCGACGCCAGTAACATCATACCCCATGGTTTATAAAATAGTATGTTTCCGCCAATCAGCCGAGGGGACTAGCATAGAGCCCTTGAACACAATCAGTGCTCGATCGCATCTTCAGTTATAAATTAAGCTACTTCCACGTAATATAACAGTAAAGTATGGCCAAGAATGTGGTACTTCCAATAACTTCATGATAACTAGAATCAATGAATGAATGCTTCGATGCAAGAATGAGTCAAGAAAATGACTTAAACAATGTCATGCTCTTAGAAATAAATCGACAGCATAACGGTATTTTTCTTATCTTCCATTCATTACATTAACTCTATTAAGTAATATGATAAGTTCTAGATCATCAAGGGTTATCTAGAATCCTTGAAATATCAACCCTTGGTCAAACCTTGGGTTAACATATGCCAGCAGTGTGACGGTCGTTTACTGGGCCGTTACATAATGTGACGCGCCAGTAATGAGCCGTTACGGTGATCCGAGTCCAGAAAGATGAAAATAGACTCAGAGGAATGTGACGGTCGTTCATTGGGCCATTTCGTGAGCCTGACGGTCCAGTGCAAGGCCGTTACATTACTTGAATCAAAAACAACGCTAGTGTATTCTATTTAATAGGCTTTTAATGATACAACCAACTCGGCGTCCTAGTGAGAATCCCAGGCTCGCGGAGAATTACAGAGGCCTTGAAATAAAATTTCCAAGTCCATTGGAAGGAGTATCCAATAGAGAGGTCCTCAAGTCCAAGATTGTGTTCCTATAGTGCAAAGTGTGAACTAATTGTTGTGTCCCCTGTGGTTCTGGAGTTTTGATGATGACAGATATTATGTCTCATTATGTTTACATCCTTGATGATATAATCCTGTTGCATTATGAGAAACTGTCAGAACAGGGTTGAGGATGTCTCACAGGTCATGAAGTTAACCCAAGTCAAAGAGTCAAAGTTAAATCATGACAGGTAAGGTGAATGCTCAGATCAGGTAATGCTTTAATTAGTTCTCCTGCATACATTCAGTTCATGTCTGCTATATGCATTCAATTCATTGGTTCATGTTTATTGTGCATTGCCTCACATCAAGTCTAGACATCCTGGTTGCATTCTAAGTCTACACAACCTGCTAGGTCGGTCTTTAAAGTATGTACATTGATCTTCAAGGCATCGAGTCTATACACTAGATTGTTAGCCCTTTAACTCTATACATTCGAGTGTTAACCTTTAAGTCCATACATTAGCCCTCAGACTAGCAAGTCTGTACATCGTGCATCTTTAAGTTGAAGTCTGTACAGTGTCAGCGTCCAGTTGACCGTCTCAGGCAGTGTCTCTTTGTGCGTCTCTTTCAAGTCCATACATCGCTTCAGACTAAAGCCTGTACATCGGATAGTGTTCAGGCGAAGTCTATACATCAGTCCTCAAGTGTTACAAGTCTGTACATTGGCCATCAAAGCCTTCAAAGTCTGTACATCCGTCAAGACTCTCAAAGTCTGTACAGCCTGCTTTGTCGATTCAGATTTCAAAGTCTATACAACGTGGGCTTCAGTTCTTCAAGTCTACACATCATCAGTTGAACGTAAAGTGTATACGTTGCAGCGTCAACTCATTGGGCTGCAGCGTCAACTCAGCAAGTATGCACATCGCCATTAGACTTTCAAGTCTACATACTGGAAGCTCTTCATTTGATGAAGTCTGTACAGCCGTTGGGTTTGGACTCAGAGTCTGTACACTCGATTTGCCTTTGGATTGGTTAAGTGTGTACATTGAGCGTCTCACTTAGCGTCTAAGGCAAAGTCTACACGTTGCTACAGTAACGAAAGTCTATACATCCGACTGTGCAGTGTCTTAGCCATCGTCTCACATTCTTCAAGTCTACACATTGGGTTTTCACATGAAGTATGTACAGCCGTTCACTGTTGAAG
The DNA here is from genome assembly GCA_022559845.1 of Amorphophallus konjac. NCBI lineage: Eukaryota > Viridiplantae > Streptophyta > Magnoliopsida > Alismatales > Araceae > Amorphophallus > Amorphophallus konjac. The sequence goes on from CM040126.1 coordinate 348,011,548, forward strand.
TCCATACACTGGTCGGTGGAAAGTCTGCACACTGGTCTTCAAATCCAAGTCTGCACATTGGTCTTCGATTTTAATGTCTATACATTGGGCTTTTACATGAAGTCTATACATTGTTGTCTGCATTGCAAGTCCATAAATCCTCAACTGAACCCCATGTCCATACAACGACACTGTAGCTTGCATAGCTCATGTCTGCTCATTGGTCTTCATCTCCTGTAGTCTAGACATTGGAAAGTATATACACTGAGCTCACAAGAAGACTTCCAAGTCTATACACTCTCTCAGTGTACATACTTGCCCATTTGCTGTTTCAGAGTATATACACTCGGTGTTATAAGATTTAAATAACCACTTGCTCTATGTTATGATTATAAGATTTTTTGTGTGTATAGGGTTAACGCAGAATGACCACAGCGTCCACACAGCAAGTATACTAGTAGAAGTATTAGCTGCTGGAACACATCACTGCGTCAACGCCACGGCCTTGTAGCGTCCACGCATCAGTAGACGAAGCTTTCACGATTTCTTCTATTGCGTCAACGCCACAAGCAAGCAGCGTCGACGCAGCAGTTAAAGAAACAGAGACTCTTACAAGCGATGAAGCCTTCACGAAATCTTCCACTGCGTCAACGCCATCAACAAGCAGCGTCGACGCAGCGGCTTAAGAGATGCCAGTATAGAAATGTACACGTTCGTGCGTCAACGCCACCAACTGGCAGCGTCGACGCAGCAGTCCAAGAAAGGGACGACTTATCTCTGGATGCCTTCAATACGTCAACGCAATATGCTGATAACGTCGACGTAGCTCGCCTATCTGTTGAAGACTTGAACACTGAACTGCCGATACCGTTGCATCAACGCAATAGGCTGATGGAGTCGACGCAGCGGTTAAGAAGTTTGAAGATTTCTGATGACTGCGTCAACTCTTTGGAGCAAGTGAGTTGACGCCATCCACCTCCAGCTGCTGAGCGTACTGGTGCTGGGCACGTGATCCGAGGATAAGGAAAATGCCCAGATGAGGACACGTGGTCTGACAGCCTGCTGGATGCTGCCACGTAGTCCGAACTCTTAGGGCGGGAACTGTGGAAGCCACACGCGCCCTGCTGTTGCTCCAGGTATAAAATGGAGCCTTCGTCTTAAGATGAAGATAGATCGAAGTAGAAGCCCGAAGAGCAGAAAGCCCTTCGATCCAGAAAAAGAGAAAAAGAGGAAAAAAGAGGAAGAAGAGATAGAAGAGAGAAGCCGTGAAGAGAGAGCAGTGAGTGAGAGATTTGGAGAGCAGAAAAGAAAGAAAGAGAGAAAGAGAGTGAGCGAGAGAGCTCGTGGAGAAGAAGGAAGAAGCTGCTTGAAGATCTGTCTTCACTGGACCGTGGATCAGATCCAGTCCAGTTAGCTCCGTTGAGAGCCACATTGTGCATTTCATTTTACAGCTTTCTGATTGCTGTGTCATTTCCCTTTATTGTTTTTCTTTATTTTCTGATCATCTTTGTTCTTCCGATTGCCCTGTTGGGGATCGGGTTCCTCCTGTTGGTTCAGGAGAAGGGAGATCTGATCTCCAGGTTGTAAGTGACAGGTTGTCACTTGTGGGTTGCCCTCTGGTTAGAGGAAGGGAGGCTAGTCCTCCGGTTCTGGGCTTGTGGTTGCAAGTCCAGTGGTCCCTCCTGGTCTGGAGGAAGAGAGGTCTTCGACCTCTAGTTTCCGAGTGGCTGGGAGTCACTTGGGTGTCCCTCCGGTTGGGAAGAAGAGGGGAGGCTGTTCCCCTGGTCAAGCTGTGTGGCAGCAACTGTTTACAGACTGAGTCTGCTTGGTTCTAGCATTTGCTAGTGAAGCCTCACTCCGGTTGGGAGTGAGGGGTGGATGTAGGTCTGTGGACCGAACCACCTAAAAATTATCTTATGCAGTGGTCTGATTGTTTGCTTAGCTTCCGCTAGATGCTTGAATAGGTGCGCACCAAGTGCTTGTATTTGAGTTGAATTGAATTGGTTCTACTCTGTGGTTTATCTCTAGCATCCTAGTTTTTATTTGGGCATTATTCATAGAGGGATACATTCACCCCCCTCTGTATCCGGGCCTAGCACCCTAACAATTGGTATCAGAGCATGTTGTCTGCTTAGAAGGTCCAGCGATCTGTAGATTCGATTCTGCTGTCTTGGTGCTTCATTATTCCTATTGCATTTATCTGATCAGCTTTCATGGGTGATCCACCGGTTTTCAATGGTTCTAATTTTAATGCGTGGTTTATCAGTTTACGAAATTATGTTGATGCAGTTAATCCTGATCTGTGGAAATTAATTTCACAAGGTCCTCACACATTACCAAAGAAAGTGTCCAAATGGACCAACAGCCACAGATCAAAGGATGGAGAAAATCAGAAAGTCTTCAATCTGATGAAAGCAGCCACTGACAGAGCCTTACACTCTTATTTTTATGATTGCAGGTCTGCCAAGGACATCCTGGAGGAGCTGAAGCTAACTCACAGGTTAAATGAAGACAACTGCATGATGGCTAAAGGAAGTATTCCTAGCAGCAGCCAAAATGAAGAAGAAGATGAGGAGGAGGAGGTAAACATCTTCGAGAATTTTTCTTTAGATGATTGGGAGAATGCATATGCTGAGCTGTTTGAGTCTCATGAATAATTAAGAAAACGATACAAGAACTTGAAAAAGAAAAGTGATCAGGGTAGTTCAAGTTCACCATGTGAAAATTGTTCAAAGATGAAGCAATCTCATGATGCCTATTTGTCAGATATCCATATGCATAAAAACCAGAATGGAAAATTGATGAATGAACTTAAATGTGTTTGCTCTGAACTAAGTAGACTGAAATCTGAAAATGAATGTCTTGAGAAACAATGTGAAAAACTCCAGGTTCAAACTATATGTTCGTTTAAATCTGCATCCAATGAGTGCCCATTCCTCAAGGAAATAAATGAAAATCTTCACTCAAATTTAGAATGGCATAAGGAGTTTATTGTTTCTCTAAAGGAAGAAAACAAAGATCTATTAAACAAGATTCTGGAGCTTGAATAGATAGAGGAAGAGTTGAATGATAAAATGAGCTCAATAAAAATTGATAAAGACTCTGTTGAAGAAATTGAAAATCTGAAATCAAAAAATGACAAACTAATTCAAGAGGTTGAAGGTTTGAAGCAGTTGAACACTGCTATGTCAGAGAAACTTCTTCTCTTAGAAAAAGAAAAAACTGTTTACATTGAAGAGTCTGAAAAATTGAGAAATCTGGAACAAGAAATTGAGGAATGTAAAATTACAAACAAGGTGCTAAGCGAATGTGTAACTTGCAATGAACAAGAGATTGCCAGTTATGAAATACACATCGTTTCTTTGGAAAATGAAATTGAAGATTTGAATAATTCCTTGTCAAAATTTGTGGACGGAAAAGATAATCTGGATAAAATTCTAGGAACTAACGTAAATTTTCAGAAGGTAGGGTTGGGCTATAATCCCTCAAATAAGAAGAGTTTTCAAAACAAAGTTCAAACTTCCTTTGTTTCCATCTCAACCTCTCACAGCCCTCAGAACCTTCCAGGTTATCAGTCTACTGCTCAAGAGAAAACAACAGAAAAACAGAAAGAAAAGCATCAACATGTTCCTCTTCCCACTCTGCATGTTTCACCCACTCACTCGCATGCATCTAGAAAGAAAATGATCTGTCACTACTGTCACAAATATGGACATTTGATGCATGAGTGTAATTTGATGGAAAAAGATGACCTAGCTGCTGCTCAAAACAATCAGGGTAGAAATCATGTCCTTAGGGAAAAGAAAATTCATTGTTATAACTGTGGAAAAATAGGACATGTTGCTGCACAATGCTGGTTAGGCCCTCATAGAAATACCTTTTCTAATTATTCTCATTGTGGAAAATATGGCCATACAGTCAAGGACTGTTGGCATGCTCAGGGAAGAACTTTCTCTCAGAATATAAAACTCCCTGCAAATAGAAATGTTTTTGGAAGAAATAAAACTATTTTTAAAGAAAAGAGTCCGGCATGCTTTGAATGTGGAAAATTTGGCCACCGAGCTTCGGAATGCTGGTGGGCAGGTAAAGGTAAACCAAAATCTCATGCAAGTAACAGAAATCTTCATGCCAATGCACATAAAATTTATGTTCAGAATAATGCACACAGATTCCATACTAACAATGTTGTGAATAAAAAGAATTCAAGATCTGCTGTTTCCTGTCATTATAGTGGGCAGGTTGGGCACTCCATGAGTGAGTGTAATTTAATGAAGTCTAATGACTTACATGGCCAAAGAATGTGGAAAGCACCTATCAGAGGTGTTACTAACAAAGTAGGACCCAAGAAGTCTTGGGTACCTAGAAACACAAAATGAGATCTGTGCTTTGCAGGTATGCCTTGGGATGAGGAATAAAAGGGGGTCAAATAAACCAAGGCATCCAAAGTATGGTAAACCCCAACTCTGCTGATTAAATGTTTCTTCACCTGAATTTTTTTTTTCTAATTGAACATCATGCTTAATATGTCAATGCATACATGTCCAGAACTGCATCTGCCTTTTGTAATTTTCTTTTATCATGCACTGGTGCATACATGAGTTTAAAGAATGTTTGCATTTGATGCATACATATGTTAATTGCAGTTAGTTGATATTTGTTAAAATGCATAATCTCTGAAAACAAATTACATTCTAAAAAATCTGAAAAGGTGAGTTGAGTAAGTCTGTTGCTTGGATGATGTCTCATGCTTAAAAATGTTCATTTGCACGTTTGACATGCACATGCATCACAATTGCATTTAAGTGGCACAGTGTTAGCTAAAAGATGCATGTAGAACTGCATATGCATTGGATTGTCATGCATGACTCTTGGTATATAAATAGTAAGATACTAAAGGGCAGATGAACTCTGTCTGGAAGTGCTTACTATGTGTGAGGTAGTCTTTAGACCAAGTCCTCCGCCTGGTACCATAGGTCAGAGTTGCATACATTTAGGAATGTTAGATCATGCATACATTTAGGGGGAGCATTATTCATATTCTACCATCTGAACTTCCCATCTTCAGATTGAACTGCTATCTTGCTTAAATCCCTGTGATGAATGTGTAATGCAACACATTTCAGCTTCCTGCTTCAACTGTTTTCAGCCATCTTCACTCATCCTATTCATTGGTATCATCTGTTGAGTTGGCTGTTCCCAAAAATGTTTCGGCCTTTCCTGAAAACTCAGAAAGAATTCTCTGTACATATCCTGATCATAAATCTGAAAAATAACTTAAACATGAATCTTCTATTATATAGGATTATGAATGTCTGATTCTTTCAGCCGGTTGATGTTTCATGTATGTCTTGTGTTTGCTTATGAACATATCTTGAAAATATCTGAATTGATCTTAATAAACTTTAACCAACATTTTCATGTTGAGTCTGTTAAACTCTTCTGAATTCTGAAAATTCTGAAATCATGATATTCCTTGATTGATATGTATGAAATTAGTATTGATTTTTAAACATCTGAGAATATGGATTATGTCTAAGGGTAAATCTTGTCAGAGCAATGACCTTGGTCACTGAGAAATCATGTCCAAAGGACTGTGTCATGAGGTGCCATAGTTAACTCTGCTTAAAAATGATTGATAATCTGGCAGAGCAATAGCATGCACACTGAGAAATACATCTCACTCATCAAAGAAATGATTTGTAGTGTGTCATGAAGTGTAAATGCAATCTCTGTTCCTATGAAGCATGACAGTTAGTCCATCCAAGTGCTTAGGGATACTGGCGTCTAAACAACGTGTATCCTCTAGTTACAAGGGTGTACTAAACTCAAGTGCTCATGAAGAATGTTATGAAAATTGCTGCTAATCTAGTATACCATTTGAAAGATATATGCAAAAGAAATATTCTATTGGAACCCTTGACAGAAACAAATGTTTTTCTTATGTGTTTAACTTCATTACTATTGATTGCATCTCTTAAAGAAATCTTTGAAATTAAGTGAGTAAGGAAGAAGAAGGTTAAACAAGACTGTCAATATGAAAGTAAGGTTCACCTTTATTAAAACTGATTTCAGATATGAGTACAGAAAGCTTATGAACAAGCCTTGCATACATCATATTCTGATCTGACTTGTCAATGAAGATCATTCATAAATCTCTATAATAGAAGAGTCTGAAATACCTATTTAATCAGATTTATGAAATTGATATCCCATTGAAAACCTTTCTCATTTATTCTGAGTGCCTTCTTTCTCACAATGGACTCCATTATTTTAGACTTAACTGTTGATTTCTTTATCTCCTGTGCTTCATTCCAATCACTGTCCATCTAAGGGGGAGAACTTTTGCATGTCCCTGTGGTTCAATGTTCATTCAGGAGAGTATCTTGTCAGGGGGAGTTTTAGATGATAGTAACTCTGTTTGCATAATAGCTCCTATTTCAAATTCTTAAACAGTCAATGACCACTCCATTCTTTTTGATGTTGACAAAGGGGGAGAATTTTTGGTGTGAGTCATTAGTCTTTATTGGTGCATGCATTAGTCATTATGGGTGCATGTTTATGAACTGTCACATGGTATTGCATGTTTATGAACTGTCACATGGTATTTCATAATCATCATGATGGACCTATTGCAATGACTCATAATATTGTCATCATCAAAAAGGGGGAGATTGTTGTGTCCCCTGCGGTTCTGGAGTTTTGATGATGACAGATATTATGTCTCATTATGTTTACATCCTTGATGATATAATCCTGTTGCATTATGAGAAACTGTCAGAACAGGGTTGAGGATGTCTCACAGGTCATGAAGTTAACCCAAGTCAAAGAGTCAAAGTTAAATCATGACAGGTAAGGTGAATGCTCAGATCAGGTAATGCTTTAATTAGTTCTCCTGCATACATTCAGTTCATGTCTGCTATATGCATTCAATTCATTGGTTCATGTTTATTGTGCATTGCCTCACATCAAGTCTAGACATCCTGGTTGCATTCTAAGTCTACACAACCTGCTAGGTCGGTCTTTAAAGTATGTACATTGATCTTCAAGGCATCGAGTCTATACACTAGATTGTTAGCCCTTTAACTCTATACATTCGAGTGTTAACCTTTAAGTCCATACATTAGCCCTCAGACTAGCAAGTCTGTACATCGTGCATCTTTAAGTTGAAGTCTGTACAGTGTCAGCGTCCAATTGACCGTCTCAGGCAGTGTCTCTTTGTGCGTCTCTTGCAAGTCCATACATCGCTTCAGACTAAAGCCTGTACATCAGACAGTGTTCAGGCGAAGTCTATACATCAGTCCTCAAGTGTTACAAGTCTGTACATTGGCCATCAAAGCCTTCAAAGTCTGTACATCCGTCAAGACTCTCAAAGTCTGTACAGCCTGCTTTGTCGATTCAGATTTCAAAGTCTATACAACGTGGGCTTCAGTTCTTCAAGTCTACACATCATCAGTTGAACGTAAAGTGTATACGTTGCAGCGTCAACTCATTGGGCTGCAGCGTCAACTCAGCAAGTATGCACATCGCCATTAGACTTTCAAGTCTACACACTGGAAGCTCTTCATTTGATGAAGTCTGTACAGCCGTTGGGTTTGGACTCAGAGTCTGTACACTCGATTTGCCTTTGGAATGGTTAAGTGTGTACATTGAGCGTCTCACTTAGCGTCTAAGGCAAAGTCTACACGTTGCTACAGTAACGAAAGTCTATACATCCGACTGTGCAGTGTCTTAGCCATCGTCTCACATTCTTCAAGTCTACACATTGGGTTTTCACATGAAGTATGTACAGCCGTTCACTGTTGAAGTCCATACACTGGTCGGTGGAAAGTCTGCACATTGGTCTTCAAATCCAAGTCTGCACATTGGTCTTCGATTTCAATGTCTATACATTGGGCTTTTACATGAAGTCTATACATTGTTGTCTGCATTGCAAGTCCATAAATCCTCAGCTGAACCCCATGTCCATACAACGACACTGTAGCTTGCATAGCTCATGTCTGCTCATTGGTCTTCATCTCCTGTAGTCTAGACATTGGAAAGTATATACACTGAGCTCACAAGAAGACTTCCAAGTCTATACACTCTCTCAGTGTACATACTTGCCCATTTGCTGTTTCAGAGTATATACACTCGGTGTTATAAGATTTAAATAACCACTTGCTCTATGTTATGATTATGAGATTTTTTGTGTGTATAGGGTTAACGCAGAATGACCACAGCGTCCACGCAGCAAGTATACTAGTAGAAGTATTAGCTGCTGGAACACATCACTGCGTCAACGCCACGGCCTTGTAGCGTCCACGCATCAGTAGACGAAGCTTTCACGATTTCTTCTATTGCGTCAACGCCACAAGCAAGCAGCGTCGACGCAGCAGTTAAAGAAACAGAGACTCTTACAAGCGATGAAGCCTTCACGAAATCTTCCACTGCGTCAACGCCATCAACAAGCAGCGTCGACGCAGCGGCTTAAGAGATGCCAGTATAGAAATGTACACGTTCGTGCGTCAACGCCACCAACTGGCAGCATCGACGCAGCAGTCCAAGAAAGGGACGACTTATCTCAGGATGCCTTCAATACGTCAATGCAATATGCTGATAACATCGACGCAGCTCGCCTATCTGTTGAAGACTTGAACACTGAACTGCCGATACCGTTGTATCAACGCAATAGGCTGATGGAGTCGACGCAGCGGTTAAGAAGTTTGAAGATTTCTGATGACTGCGTCAACTCTTTGGAGCAAGTGAGTTGACGCCATCCACCTCCAGCTGCTGAGCGTACTGGTGCTGGGCACGTGATCCGAGGATAAGGAAAATGCCCAGATGAGGACATGTGGTCTGACAGCCTGCTGGATGCTGCCACGTAGTCCGAACTCTTAGGGCGGGAACTGTGGAAGCCACACGCGCCCTGCTGCTGCTCCAGGTATAAAATGGAGCCTTTGTCTTAAGATGAAGATAGATCGAAGTAGAAGCCTGAAGAGTAGAAAGCCCTTCGATCCAGAAAAAGAGAAAAAGAGGAAAAGAGAGGAAGAAGAGATAGAAGAGAGAAGCCGTGAAGAGAGAGCAGTGAGTGAGAGATTTGGAGAGCAGAAAAGAAAGAAAGAGAGAAAGAGAGTGAGCGAGAGAGCTCGTGGAGAAGAAGGAAGAAGCTGCTTGAAGATCTGTCTTCACTGGACCGTGGATCAGATCCAGGCCAGTCAGCTCCGTTGAGAGCCACATTGTGCATTTCGTTTTACAGCTTTCTGATTGCTGTGTCATTTCCCTTTATTGTTTTCCTTTGTTTTCTGATCATCTTTGTTCTTCCGATTGCCCTGTTGGGGATCGGGTTCCTCCTGTTGGTTCAGGAGAAGGGAGATCTGATCTCCAGGTTGCAAGTGACAGGTTGTCACTTGTGGGTTGCCCTCTGGTTAGAGGAAGGGAGGCTAGTCCTCCGGTTCTGGGCTTGTGGTTGCAAGTCCAGTGGTCCCTCTTGGTCTGGAGGAAGAGAGGTCTTCGACCTCTAGTTTCCGAGTGGCTGGGAGTCACTTGGGTGTCCCTCCGGTTGGGAGGAAGAGGGGAGGTTGTTCCCCTGGTCAAGCTGTGTGGCAGCAACTGTTTGCAGACTGAGTCTGCTTGGTTCTAGCATTTGCTAGTGAAGCCTCACTCCAGTTGGGAGTGAGGGGTGGATGTAGGTCTGTGGACCGAACCACCTCAAAATTATCTTGTGCAGTGGTCTGATTGTTTGCTTAGCTTCCGCTAGATGCTTGAATAGGTGCGCACCAAGTGCTTGTATTTGAGTTGAATTGAATTGGTTCTACTCTGTGGTTTATCTCTAGCATCCTAGTTTTTATTTGGCCATTATTCATAGAGGGATACATTCACCCCCCTCTGTATCCGGGCCTAGCACCCTAACACTAATGACAACATACCGGAATATGTGCCACACTTATAGAAAGGACTCTATTGACAGAGAGGGATATGTATAATCAATGTAAAAATCATGATGAAAACTCCGTCAATACGAGGTTAAAAAGAAAAGTCATGCTTTATAATACAAACTATAGAATTGGGCTCATTAAACTAACATTACTTAAAATAACAATGAGACACCAAATCATGCAATACCTATCATGAACAATCAAATCACATGATCAGGTTAAAACTTAGGTAACTAGGCTTAACAATAAATAATATTGGCAAGTTATATTCTGTCTGGGGTTGACAGATCATAGACTCTGACGGTCTAGAGATGGGGCGTCACAGTGATTGTGACGGTCAGGAACCAGCCATTACATGAACCTAACGCGCCTGTCCTAGTGCGTTAGAGACAACAGTGAAAATCCAAAAACAACAGGGTGTGTGACGGTCTGTCGTAGGGCCGTTATATGAGTGTGACGGTCCTACGCTGATGCGTCAGAGCGTCTGCTAACAGAAAACATGTAAAACACTAAGAGATCAACTCACATCATGTCTGTAAATCAAACATCATATCTATTCTAGGCATGATGACGAAGTATAGGCTATCTATATGCATGGGTATCAGTGGATTAGATGAATAACATGCTTTAATTTTTCTATTAGGGCTAAGAGATGCATGACATGTATAATAACTAGTAAAACATGAAATTAATGCTCTACTATGCATGAAATTCAATCAAACCAGAGGGCTTTTTATCCTATCAGGTTGTTTTTTCCATTCATGAGATAACCTACCTCTTAACTTAGGCTGTATCTTCTGAATTGGGTTGAGAATTTTGCCCTAGTTTTCCTTCTTCTGTGACTTTTCCAGCGACTTCTTTAGGTTCTATCTCCACAACCTCTTGACCTAAAGATGTGAAATTTGGAGGGGAGTTAGTCTAAAGTATTTTAAACAAATGCTTCTAAAGAACTTACCTGAGATAGTGACTCCTTACCTTGATTCTTTACGTCCAAAAAGTAAGGGTCGCACAGTTCAAAACTAGATCCTATTTATAGGGCTCTAGCTAGGGTTTGAAGATTAGATCGAGTTTAGAGTCCTTAATCTATCAAAACCTAATCTCTAAGAGTTCTTAGAGTCTTTATACATTGTTCCACTTAGGTCTCTTGTGGATAGGAACATCAAGTTCCAATCTTTTTACAACTTCTTCTACTCACGGAATACGCAGAGTGTAACGGTCGAACCCTACCGCGTTACACGGCTGTGGCGGTCTTACGATAGACCGTTACAGTCGTCGTAGCTAGAGTTTCTAATTATTAAAACTATTTTATTTACCTATCCATATATTTATCTATATAATTAGTATTTATCCTTAAAAATTCGTGGATAGGCTTAATAACCTTCTAGAATATGGGCAAAACTTAATGGGCCTGGTCTTAAAACCTTTTTGGACTCTAATTAAGTGAGTTGGGTTAATTGATTAACACCATTTGGCCTTGTATTGATTAATAAATTTAAATTAGTCCATTTAATTGCTAATAATGCCAGAAAATTCTCAAATAAATTCTGGGGCACTACAGGTTATCTCCTTGTTCATTTTAAATGATGCTCCGAGTTGTTCACTCTTATTGAGCCATCTTGGTCAATTTGAGGTTTATTTCATGGGTCATGTCTCATTGGTTGGGTCTGATTCCTTATCCCTTTCCGCTGGACGAAGCTTTGCAAACCTTCATTTTAGTTTTACTCCCTTGTCTCTAACGGTCCATTCCTGGCGCGTTATAGTGCTCTAACGCATTTATCTTTGACCGTTACATCATGCCAGAGTCCATAAAGCTAAAGGCTTCTTTTCAAACCTTATATCTTAGCCTATCCGTTGGGTGTGACGGTTTATCGTGCGGCCGCTACCTTGCTTGTGACGCACCTACCTATGGCCGTTACATGCCTGCAGAGTCCTATGTTCGAAAACTTCATCCGTTGATCTGATCTTTCAGTGGATAAGGTTGTGTGACGGTCCACCCCTGGGGCGTTACATCACGGTGGCGGTCTATCATGCAGCCGTTACATCAAACATAGATTTCTAGCAGAACTGCTCTTTCTCTGCTACTCCTTGGCTGAATTAGGAGTTTGATCTGATGATTTCTCCCTCAAATCCGATCCTCAGAACCTTCTGTTTGTTTCTATGGACTTTTGGGAATATTATCTTCAAGAGTTTGCTAAGAAACGACCTATTTTATAGCTGGATTATCCTCTACTCGACCTGAGAGTTTGAGGGTCTATAAATAGAACTCTTGACTTCATGGATTGAGGGGGAGACATCTGGAGTTCGCATCGAAGTGCTGCCGCATCCTAGAGCTATAACCAACCAAGGAGAGCGACTTCCCACATCCATCTTCTTTCAAAGTCCAGGGAGTATTGGTTCCAAGGGTTTAGTTCAGTCAATTCTCTTCTTTAGTCTTACTTTTTCTCCTCCAAGCAACAGAGCGTCTCTTCTCTTCTTCTACCACGTTCTTGCATCCTCTGTACTCATTTAAACATCCCTCCCATCTTTTAAACAACCCAGAGGGGTTAAAAAAAAACATCCCCGGTATTTCCCTTTCCTTTTGCATGTTCTTAAGTTCTTTTGGTTTATAGATGCCACTCTTGCTCAAGGGTTAATCTGGGTTGTTTTCTTTGTGTTCTACACACTTTTACAGGTTTACAGAGTGCATAGCGCAAGGCCCAAGCTTTCTGGCCGGCTGGAAAGCTTGGAGATCAAAGATTCCCAAGTTCCTCTTCTGCAGGTCCATGACGGTCTATAGCAGGCGCGTTATATTCACGTAGCGGCTTATCGTAAGGCCATCACGAGCCTGTGGCGCATCATCATCCGACCGTCACATATTGGAGAGCTGCAGTTTCTTGATTATTTTCTCTCTCCCATGAGCGGGTGCATCATCCTCCTATTCTAAGGTACTTTTCAGATCTTTGGCTTGTTTATTACCTTAGTGGCAATCACATCTTTCTTTAGTTTGGGCAGTAGCTCTCCCTTTCCTCATATATTCTCTTTATTTTTCTTGCTCTGCCTATACGGTGTGTTTTTCTTTATTTCCTTGCTCCACGCCCTGGCGTGTGTTTTTCTTTATTTGCTTCATTTATTTCTGATAGAGATAGCATGCCCATGCTAGAGTTTGTGCCGGTTGCCTAGGTTCATGTTGCACATGTTCATAGGTTGAGTGATTTCACTATTTTGTTCATATTCCTCATCATTATTTTCATCATACTCACCTTGCAAAGATGGAACACATTAAAACCAACAGAATTTTTTAATGTGTTGACACCCGTTTTATGACCAATAAGTTGGGTTATATCCTTGTTCATTTTAAATGATGCTCCGAGTTGTTCACTCTTATTGAGCCATCATGGTCAATTTGAGGTTTATTTCATGGGTCATGTCTCCTTGGTTGGGTCTGGTTCCTTATCCCTTTCCGCTGGACGAAGCTTTGCAAACCTTCATTTTAGTTTTACTCCCTTGTCTCTAACGGTCCATTCCTGACGCGTTACAGTGCTCTAACGCATTTATCTTTAACCATTACATCATGCCAGAGTCCTTAAAGCTGAAGGCTTCTTTTCAAAGCTCATCTCTTAGCCTATCTGTTGGGTGTGACGGTTTATCGTGCGGCCACTACCTTGCTTGTGACGCACCACCTATGGCCGTTACATGCCTGCAGAGTCCTATGTTTGAAAACTTCGCCCGTTGATTTGATCTTTCAGTGGATAAGGTTGTGTGGCGGTCCACCCCTGGGGCATTACTTCACGGTGGCGGTCTATCGTGCAACCGTTACATCAAACAGAGAGTTCTAGCAGAACTGCTCTTTCTCTGCTACTCCGTGGCCGAATTAAGAGTTTGATCTGATGATTTCTCCCTCAAATCTGATCCTAAGAACGTTATGTTTATTTCTATGGACTCTTGGGAGTATTATCTTCAAGAGTTTGCTAAGAAACGACCTATTTTCTAGCTGGATTATCCTCTACTCGACCTGAGAGTTTGAGGGTCTATAAATAGAACCCTTGACTTCATGGCTTGAGGGGGAGACATCTGGAGTTCGCATCGATGTGCTGCCGCATCCTAGAGCTATAACCAACCAATGAGAGCTGCTTCCCACGTCCATCTTCTTTCAAAGTGTAGGGAGTATTGGTTCCAAGGGTTTAGTTCAGTCAATTGTCTTCTTTAGTCTTACTTTTTCTCCTCCAAGCATCATAGCGTCTCTTCTCTTCTTCTACCACGTTCTTGCATCTTCTGTACTCATTTAAACATCCCTCCCATCTTTTAAACAACCCAGAGGGGTTAAAAAAAACCAACCTCCCCAGTATTTCCCTTTCCTTTTGCATGCTCTTAAGTTCTTTTGGTTTATAGATGCCACTCTTGCTCAAGGGTTAATCTGGGTTGTTTTCTTTGTGTTCTACACACTTTTGCAGGTTTACAGAGTGCATAGCGCGAGGCCCAAGCTTTCTGGCCGACTGAAAAGCTTGGAGATCAAAGATTCCCAAGTTCCTCTTCTGCAGGTCCATGACGGTCTATAGCAGGTGCGTTATATTCACGTAGCGGCTTATCGTGAGGTCGTCACGAGCCTGTGGCACATCATCATCCGACCGTCACATATTGCAGAGCTGCAGTTTCCTGATTATTTTCTCTCTCCCATGAGCGGGTGCATCATCCTCCTATTCTAAGGTAGTTTTCAGATCTTTGGCTTGTTTATTACCTTAGTGGCAATCACATCTTTCTTTAGTTTGGGCAGTAGCTCTCTCTTTCCTCATATGTTCTCTTTATTTTGCTTGCTCTGCTTATACGGTGTGTTTTTCTTTATTTCCTTACTCCACGCCCTGGCGTGTGTTTTTCTTTATTTGCTTCATTTATTTCTGATAGAGATAGCATGCCCATGCTAGATTTTGTGCTGGTTGCCTAGGTTCATGTTGCACATGTTCATAGGTTGAGTGATTTCACTATTTTGTTCATATTCCTCATCATTATTTTCATCATACTCACCTTGCAAAGAAGGAACACATTAAATCGAACATAATTTTTTAATGTGTTGACACCCGTTTTATGACCAATAAGTTGGGTTATCTCCTTGTTCATTTTAAATGATGCTCCGAGTTGTTCACTCTTATTGAGCCATCTTGGTCAATTTGAGGTTTATTTCATGGGTCATGTCTCCTTGGTTGGGTCTGGTTCCTTATCCCTTTCTGCTGGACGAAGCTTTGCAAACCTTCATTTTAGTTTTACTCCCGTGTCTCTAATGGTCCATTCCTGGCGCGTTACAGTGCTCTAACACATTTATCTTTGACCGTTACATCATGCCAGAGTCCTTAAAGCTGAAGGCTTCTTTTCAAAGCTTATCTCTTAGCCTATCCGTTGGGTGTGACGGTTTATCGTGCGGCCACTACCTTGCTTGTGACGCACCACCTATGGCCGTTACATGCCTGCAGAGTCCTATGTTTGAAAACTTCACCCGTTGATCTGATCTTTCAGTGGATAAGGTTGTGTGACGGTCTACCCCTGGGGCGTTACATCACGGTGGCGGTCTATCGTGCAGCCGTTACATCAAACAGAGAGTTCTAGCAGAACTGCTCTTTCTCTACTACTCTGTGGCCAAATTAAGAGTTTGATCTGATGATTTCTCCCTCAAATCTGATCCTCAGAACCTTCTGTTTATTTCTATGGACTCTTGGGAGTATTATCTTCAAGAGTTTGTTAAGAAATGACCTATTTTCTAGCTGGATTATCCTCTAGTTGACCTGAGAGTTTGAGGGTCTATAAATAGAACCCTTGACTTCATGGCTTGAGGGGGAGACATCTGGAGTTTGCATCGAAGTGCTGCCGCATCCTGGAGCTAGAACCAACCAAGGAGAGCTGCTTCCCACGTCCATCTTCTTTCAAAGTCCAAGGAGTATTGGTTCCAAGGGTTTAGTTCAGTCAATTGTCTTCTTTAGTCTTACTTTTCCTCCTCCAAGCATCATAGCGTCTCTTCTCTTCTTCTACCACGTTCTTGCATCTTCTGCACTCATTTAAACATCCCTCCCATCTTTTAAACAACCCAGAGGGGTTAAAAAAACCAACCTCCCCAGTATTTCCCTTTCTTTTTGCATGTTCTTAAGTTCTTTTGGTTTATAGATGCCACTCTTGCTCAAGGGTTAATCTGGGTTGTTTTCTTTGTGTTCTACACGCTTTTGCAGGTTTACGGAGTCCATAGCGCGAGGCCCAAGCTTTCTAGCCGGCTGGAAAGCTTGGAGATCAAAGATTCCCAAGTTTCTCTTCTGCAGGTCCCTGACGGTCTATAGCAGGCACGTTATATTCACGTAGCGGCTTATCGTGCGGCCGTCACGAGCCTGTGGCGCATCATCATCCGACCGTCACATATTGCAGAACTACAGTTTCCTGATTATTTTCTCTCTCCCGTGGGCGGGTGCATCATCCTCCTATTCTAAGGTACTTTTCAAGTCTTTGGCTTGTTTATTACCTTAGTGGCGATCACATCTTTCTTTAGTTTGGGCAGTAGCTCTCTCTTTCTTCATATATTCTCTTTATTTGGTTGCTCCGCCTATACGGTGTTTTTTTTTTATTTCCTTGCTCCATGCCCGGCATGTGTTTTTCTTTGTTTGCTTCATTTATTTCTGATAGAGATAACATGCCCATGCTAGAGTTTGTGCTGGTTGCCTAGGTTCATGTTGCACATGTTCATAGGTTTAGTGATTTCACTATTTTGTTTATATTCCTCATCATTATTTTCATCATACTAACCTTGCAAAGACGGAACACATTAAAACCAACAATGAGATGGGATGCATACATGCATATAACCAAAATGCCTGAAAGAACATCAAATCGTTTACTTTTGTGTCTACATTTTCATCATGCTTGAGCCACTATGTAAAAAGGGAGAGAGAGAGAGAAAAGAGTATATGAAGATGCATGTTTGTGATTGTTAGCAGATGAGGTATGTCCATGTTTGCATTGGAAGTGCTAAGTCCCTTGTTAAAGGACACACTTTGACAATGGCATTCCACCACTCTATTTTATGCACTTACATGTGCAGGGAAACAACAACCAAATAGGAAAAAGTATTTAACTGCCTAAATTACTCAATGTCCAATGCATTGCTCAAACACCAAAACTCTACACTTAAAAATGACTAGGTTCCATTTGTGGGCAAATGAAAAATATATTTTAACAGAGTAAAATCCATTTTTCCTTCAGTGCATACCTATATTCAAAGAAAAGCCTTCTTCCATCAATAACAAGACCATCATTCCTATTGCCATCCATCATGCTTTGGGCAGCTTCATGTACAACATATGCATATCTTAACAAAGAGATACAGGAGAAAAAAAAAGAGGGGGGCTTGTTGAATAATCATCACTTCACTTATACAGCCTCCTCAGTCAGTAAGTCACTGAGGAAGTTATCTAAAAGTGCATCTTTGGCAGAGCCATAGGAGTTTAGATGCTTCTTCAAAGAACGAAGATCCCTTTCATCTTTTGATGTTCGTCTCTAAAGCGCAAATTGAAACTATCAGTACCTTTTCCTATTAAGAGATTAGACAGGTAAAGATAAAAATAAAATTCATAAACTAGCGTATACTTACAGAGGATTTCTTCAACAGCAAAATATCCACTAAATATTACAGCCATAGGACGTTTGTCTATGGGAAACATCATGCCCAATAGTAACATCACCATGTAATGAAGACTTAGCATTTTCAGAATGGAAAATGAAATTGAGAAAAGAACAATGGGAATACAAGTACCCCATGTGGATATAGAACTATAAGAAAAAATTAACACATGGGCAAGGCATCTGACAAAGCAAAAGTTAAAAGAAGCAAACTATAGTATATCCTTCATGTAACTGGTAAAAAAATGAGACTATCAATGATATGGGGACTTTGAATCTAGAAAATAATTTTCCAAAGGCAAGGTCTCATATCATCATATATGCCATCCATTCATCAAATGGTCGCACAAGTTCGAAATTCTGTGATATGAAATGATGAACAATTTTTTTAGTTTAAAAAATCCTATATGATCTCTCAGTTAAATGTGTGATCCTCATACCTTACTACAAAGACAAGTTGTTTCAATTTTCAACCTTCTTTCTTGAGGAAATCAACAGAAAACATTCACAATCATAAGTCATTTTTGTGACAACAAATTCTCCCATGCATAAAAAAGTCATTGGGGTATTCAGTTCTTATTACAAGCATTCATTCTGAAACTCTGAAAAAAAGACAAAAAGCTCTCAGTTCACGATGCATTTAAGAAAATAAATACCATTATGACATTCACCTCAAAGTTATGTAGATCTAAGAAACTCCAACATGAATATTCAGAAAAAGAAGGTCAAAGTCAAATTATTACCTACCTTCCCAACATTCTTCAGTAACTTCTTTCATCTTCCTGTATGTTTTTGACTGGAAAAGACCAAGAAATCCAAGTTTTAATTGTTAATGAAATAAATAACGGACTAAATTTTATGCTTTGTTTGAGTACCTGTCTGTCCCCCTTTGGACCCTCAAATAGTCCTGGGTCAGCAGATAGATCAAAAAATAGTATAGTGTTACCTGAAAAGATTATATAACCCTATAGTCTTCAGATAAGCACCCAGAATTCAGTCAACTTGTACAGGTGGAAGCTTTGTTTACTACTTCCACTGAGAAGATTGTTTACAACGCGTGTATGCATAAATGGGATTCAGATGGACCCAATCACTCAATGCATAAAAAGGATGACATATTGAAGCCCATCTGGTGATCTGGTTGTTGACTAACACCAAGAGGATATTGGAAAAATTCCAAACTCACCTAAAAGATGGTTGTTGACTAACACAAAGTTCACAAAGTAAGATCTGAAGAAAAAAATCCATGCCAGACATGTTGGAGCTTCAGTTGGGCTCCGAATTGCAAAAAACTGATATCAGCAGGGAAAACTTGAATGCCCATCAAACTACCATGTCCATGATATGCTATAAATATGTTGTAATAGAATCTATTCACTATGGATTTTTAGCTGCATAGCAGGAGACAATTTATTATAAACCAGAAAGGCTAAAGAGTATTGAATGGTTTGTATTTGGGAGTAGCATAGGCACCTGCAATTCTGCAAGATCCCTTTCATAAATTTGAGTTGCAAAGCTATGTATATCATTCACCCAGCTTTCTCACCAAGCAAGTAAACAAGCAAGTAAGCAAGCACCTGTCATAGATCACAGAAGCAGATATTACTATATTAGACACACTACTATACTAGTACATTGCAAATATCATGATACATTCTATAAAATTTGGTGAAAGTACCATTCTAGAGGGAATGATTTGAACCAAGCTGTGGTAAATTACCATGAATCATTGTTTGAGGAACAGGAGCAATGGGTACTGATGGTGTGTGTTGAAGTCCTTAGGCAGATTTTACATGAGGACACACATAAACTTGTGTCTCCTCTTTCTGAGGAGATTAGAAATGTTATTTTCAGCATTGAGGCTTGTATATCACCTGGAGCAGATGACTTCTCCCTGGGTTTCTGTCCGCAATTTTGACCTAGGAAGTCATCTTAACTGTAACTGCAGGTCCCAACCAGACTGAATTAATATGATATATAGACTATTACCTTCTTCGACATCAATATACTCACCCTGTAATGGCTTCCAAAAATGTAATATGATAACAATCAATAGAAAGTAATTTTCTAACTTAGATATCTGCAAGATTGCACTTTTATATCTAACAAACTCCAGAAAAAAATAGTAACAATAAAAGTTAAATTGAAAACAACTTTCGTATTACAGTAAGTCATCAAAATGAAGGTAGACTGAAACCATGCCTTAACAACAAACCAAGGCTTACAATCAATAGAGATGAAAATCCTCTGTTATGTATTCTTTGAGCTCATGAGAATCCCCTACTTCTTTATATGTTAATTAAAACTGACTTCTAATTAAAAGATTTGCCAAATATATGTTAAATACCATCCAATAATCATAAATAAATGCAACTAATACAAATAATCACAAATATATGTTAAATACCATCATATCAGCAAAACACATAGCAACCTGAGCCAGTCCCTATTAAAGATCTGTTAAAAATATTGTCTTTTAGACCCAAAAAATCTGAGTTAAACAACATATACAAAAAATCTGCAAAGTAGCCAATGGCGGAAGCAGTTTTAGCAAACAAAGTCTGAGCAGGGGATATGCTTCTTTAAGACGTTTGCATGACAGAATAAGAAGAACGAACATATTAGAATAAACCTGGAGCAGTTCTGAGAAAACAAAGTCTTATGCTAATTTAAGACATTTGCATGATGGAATAAGAATAAAGAACATATTGGCTGGCAGACACCTTGAAGAAAGAAAGAGATGGTGTAAAATATCAAAATTCTGGTGAGGAAACAACCGAGAGAATTATCAAATTGAAATTTTATTTGACAAAATTAATAAGAAAAATAAATGTTGTATGGGAAGCACCGAAAGGCTACAAAGAGTGGATATGCAAATGTACAATGCCATGGATGTAAGGAGCATTCTTAATAGATAGAAAAATCAAAAACTATAGAAATAAAATCAGCACCCTCTGATGATCATGGACGCCCCACTCTTACTGATTTTATGGCATTGGATCTTGACTAATTAGTGTGAAATCAAGAATCCAAAAAACAAAAAAGGATCTGAATCTTTATTCTAAAACTCTTGGCCACCTAGAAACTCATGGGACTATAGAAAAAAAGGGTAAAAGACCTCCCAAAAATCACTTTTTTCTCCTTTTCCTCGTTCTAGCAGATAAACAGATTGCAAAGAGAGAGAGAGAGAGAGAGAGAGAGAGAGAGATCACAAAGAGAGAGAGATAAACAGATCAGTTGTTTGTATGTATAGTGTCCATGTTGGAAAGGAAGTTGAGAATTTTATTCTCATTTGCCACTGTGATTTTCATTAACTAGTAAAAGAATTCTTTACCTGCTTCTTTGTCAAAGGAAATGTTGCCACTTTAACAATGATTGTGAGCAAGATAATGGCAAAGCCATATGCAGGCACATGCACAGCTTGAAGTCCATCTTTTAGTACCTGAAACCAACAGAAAACAACATAATGACACAATCCATGCATTATCCATGGTATACATTTGCATATAGTTTAAGGTGTTTTTTAATTGATCAAGGAACATGTACACAGATTTAACACCTCCTCTGATAATTTAGTCCAATTCTCATTAAACAGACATGTTGAAAAAATAAAAAAGATGATGAAAGGCAGGATATTAGAACAATATAACTTCTAAGTTGATATACAGATGAACCCCATGCATCAAAGGGTAAGTCCAGAATAAAATTGATTTACTCGTGAAGATAAAGTTTATCAGACCTATTTCCAAAGTGCTGCATGATGAAAAAAAACTTCTGAAAAGAACAACTCTCAAAATCAGAAACTTTACCAAGATATTATCTGAAATCTATCAGAGTGCATGATGCCATCTAAGGCAATTTTGGGAACAAGGGTAAGAAAGAAAAGATTTTGGTGTTTGTGATTTTGAAACTTGTGGGACCCACTTTTCTCCTGTGGCATTGTTTATCCTTCGGTAGTCTAGTATATATCAATCCTATTGAGCTTTCTATATCCTTTTTCTTTTGCTCACATATTCAACTGTGGTATGTTTTCTTACCTGGATGGTCTGGGTTTTTGCAACCAATTCTCGATAAATCTGTGATGGGATTACATAAGGTCCGCCAAACCTGCAATCTGACCTTTGATATCCACATAGATTTCCAATCACCAAAAGACACTTCGAAATGCTCAACTGAACTCAATCAAGAAAGATACAATCTGATTTATGCTTCCAGTAACCATCATAGGCATCAAATTCGACCAGCCATCAAAGATGGTTTGTTAATCCCGACTCTCTTGTGGCCATTCTAACAATTTTTTCTGAATTTTTTGAAGCTCGTGGCTATCAATACAAACTGGGGGTTGTTCGTTCCCTCCCCCCCTCCCATAAAAAATATAAAAAATCACATAACTATGCCAAAAAAAGAGAACACTATAAGTCATCGGTAAGCCAAAATATGAAATGAAACACCATCTGACTGCCAAATTTTTGACTAAAAAACTAATTTCTTCCAAGATGAGACAGACCCAGGAAAGCCACGGCCTACATGCATCAATAGGAGATCAAAATATCACGGCGTGCACCTGGATGGTATGGGATGCTGAGGACGCGGCCTATCTTCGAGGGCAAGGCCAGCCCGAGCACCGGAGGTCGCCCCTTCCTACGGAGTCTACGACGATGACAATCGCTACGGAATCCACGGCTGTGGAAGGTGGAAGGGAAGGTGGCACCGTCGAGGGCGACAGCACCCGCAGGGCGACGATGGCGATGGCGGCTCGACGTACATTCTCCCTCGATGGCGGATCGACGTACGTTCTCCCTTGAAGAGGGAAGGGGTATCAGCAGGTAGAGGGGAAGGCGGCACCATCTAAGGTGACAGCGCCCACAGGCGACGATGGCGATGGCGGCTCGGCATACGTTCTCCCTCGATCCGGTGCGTCTTGCGGTGGCTCTGTTGGTGGCGATAGAAGGTAAGATCGACAACGGGGAAGGGAGGCCAGGGAGCGGCGGCTCTAGTGTCGGCGAGAGAAGGTGAGAGGGGCATAAAGGAGAGTGACGGCGGTGCTACGGTGTAGTGCCCTTCCCACGGTGGGAAAGAGGGGAGAATGAGACAGATGAGGGGTCGGGGAGGTGAGGAGAAGGATAGAAAGAGAGACAAAGAGAAGGGGAACGGCTTCGTGGTGGCGAGCTCCGGGACCGCCATTGCTCGGAGGGGGAGTGAGAAGAGGAGAGAGACGAGAATGCTTTCACCGAGATCAGCTCGGGAATGTTTGGCAGGATGGAGTTTTCGTGGGGACGAAGGTCGAGAGGGTGAAGAGAGATTTGAAAAAATAGGCAGAAAATGAAAATTTAATGGGCGCCCAAAAGATATTGTACACTGGCGTCATGCAATTGTTATGTTTTTTATGTTTTTTATTTTTTAAAAAAACACTTTATGCCTACGTTTTATTAAAAGTGAAATAATATATAAGATATACACTCACGTTTAATAAAAAAACGTAAGAATAAAATGTCTTTTCTTATGTTTCATAGAGAACCGTCGGAATAGGATGACCATATAGCTACGCTATAATAAAACGTAGGAAATTTACTAACGTTAATTTAAAAACGTCGGAATATGTCACTTATACCTACGTTTTTTGAAAGCGTAGGTAAAATTTGTGGCTATAGGCCAAATTTCTTGTAGTGACCTCAAGGCGTCCAAAACGATGACTCGATCCGTATAGGATCACCGAGACATTCACGAGGTCACATGTCAACCACTAGGTCACACCGGGTTGACCAAAAACCAATAATAACTGTAAAGCAGTATGGAACACTACTCGATATAATGGCACTCCCGGCCACCCTACAACATGGTCACACCCTTCATAGGATATCCAAGATATCCACGGGACAACGGGCAAACCACAAGGTTAAGCCAAGACAATTGGAGGCTAAACTATCGGAAAAATAACACCAATCAGCACTATGGGAATGAAATGGTCATTCACCTGACCGCTAGGCAAACCAAGCGGTCAGCCGAAAGGCCGCTACCCTCAAGAGAAACCCCAGATTTAAAACCCAGAAAAGCAGGAGCCTTGCGGTCTGCCTGTGACCATCTCTTGCCAGAAAATGGTCTCCTCATGGCCGCAAGAGGGACCCTAGCGGTCACGCCTTAGACCGCTAAGCCCAGTCAAACTCCATATAGTGAAACTGACTTAACCGGTCAAAATCACCAAATGGTCTACTTAGAACCGTTTCACAGCGCTTGGCGGTCACCCAAAGGGCCGCCAAGGATACCATGCGGTCGGAGCTAGACCGCTAGCCCGAACCGACTTAAAAAAAACCTTTGACCAAATTCAAACAAAGCTTAGCGGTCATCCATGAACCGCCATAGCTAGCCTAGTAGTCTATCGTACGACCGGTTAACCAAACCGATATACCACCCACAGCCTAACGGTCTCCAAAGCACCGTATCACAGAAATTAGCGGTCCTCCAATGGGCCGCAAGCCAACGAAAATGGTCTATCGTTCGATCACTAAAACCTGAACCGACATAAAACCAAACAGTCGCCACTGGACCGCTTAAGGCATGAAAATGGTCTCTGGAAAGACCGCCAAGATGCTACGGCGAGAAAACCGTAGGAATGGCCAAAACCCAGCCTTTCCACGCCCCGTTCGCCCTAAAATGAAGGGGAAACGTTCCTAATGACCATACAAACCTTCCACAGTCCGGAAGGGATCCAAACCATGCCAAAATGACAAGAAACGGGTGATTCCCACGAATCGACCCAAAATCAGTCACCGGGATAGTCAGGCTTATACCGACTCCGATTCTCGACCAAATGCAATAAAACTGGCAGGAATGGATTCCCAACATGCCAAGGGTTCGAATGAAACCATCTAGACTGAAAACCGTCACCTGGAAAGGTGAGCTCGGCTCACACCCCCCGAAGCATGCATCACCCTAAATGAAGCAAAACCCGCTCATATGCGCACCGTTCGGCTCCAAATTGTGATGGAACGCAGAAGAGAAGTAGAGCATTTGTCCCCCTACATCCACCAAAGTTCTCGCGTGCCAAAACGACTAAATCATGCTAAAAACCATCACACAAACCCGAACACGCCGACTTTGAATCCACCGAGGGATCGCGCCAACGCCACGCTCCATCCTTCACACCAGCATGCTCCACGACAACTCCACGACGTTCCTGCCTCGCCCACCTCACCACGAGCGTGCGCCCCACGGAGAGAGGAGAAGAGAGGAGAAAGAACGAGAGGGAGAGAGTGAACGATGGTGAGGAGAGAGGAAGGAGAGAGAGAGGGTTAAAAGAAAAGGAAAATAAGAATTTCCTAATTTTCGTGAAATCTGATTTTTGGCCCGAAAATGCACTAATTCAGAAAAATATGGAAAAATAGTCTAAGCGATCCTCGGAAGGAGCACAATGTAACTGTAGCGTCCTCAAGTCGATGAACTCAATAATAAACTCTCCACTGGATTACGTAACTTATACGAGAGAAAAACCCGCGTGGATCGTAAAACACAACTCAGGACCTACAAAAGCGATCCGAAAGCTCTCCGATACAGATACAAAAGACCCAGGGCATTACAGCCTCCCCTCCTTAGGAAATTTCATCCTCAAAATTAAAGGAGCTAACAAGAAGAAGTAGGTAAGAACAAACCCAGCACTGGCCACGCTCTCCAAGCATCAGCCAAACCTTAAAACATAAAGCACAATAATACAATTCTCGAAAAACACAATTAAGAGGGATACTGCCAGACCACAATCACAAGCACACGCTCCAGATCTCCAGATACACTAATCTACAGAATGAGCATGACACCCAAGTGAACACAAGTCTGACACCTCTGAAACAAGGCAACGTCGCTTCCGTCTCACATGGAAAAGAGACATGACCCATGCCACGACAACGGCTACCGATAAGACACTCTGCAGATGCAGCAAGCATCAGCTTAAACAAGGAAACATAATCCTCTCAGCTGACTGCTCCAAATCAGCGGCTTCCGTGCCATAAATAACAACGAGACTGGCACACAAAATGTCAACGACAGCACTGGACCATGAGCACAATCAAGTTAGTCCTCACTCAGACATTACATCTGATTTGAGTCACATGCCAACTCTACCACGACAAAATAGTACAGCAAAACCAACTAACAAGACCTTAGTCCATACAATGCCAAATCAAACTCACAGGGAACTCCTCCCAAGCTGAACACAACCACAACAACAACAACAGCACCTGCAGAATCTCGGCTCCGTTCTCAACACAGAACCACGGGACACAACTGCAAGCTGGGTCACATCGAGGACCATTAACAGCTGAACACGCGGGTAATATATACAAGCCATACTGCGAGCAGCTCACCAACAAGGACCCATAACAACATGAACAATCTCGGAGAGCGTATCTCGAGGACCACGATCACGTCCCGAGAACACAACATCCAGGAAAGACAGAGAAATAAGGGGTATTCGACCGGCATAATCGCTGACACATTCCCTAATTCTCATAAATGCCAGTGCCAACCATCAGAAAGCTTCAAGCAATGGCACGGCAACCAACAACATCAACGCATACATGGCCAAGATGAAGTCACATCGAGGAAAATAAACTTCTCGACCAATGGGTCATCAGCTCACATGATTCCGCTGCACACTCAACACAGCGCACACGGGCATCATGAACAACTTGGCATCCGCATCTCAGCACACACTTGGTGCCATCGCAATTCACAAACTATAATATACCATACCTTGAGTACCGATCCTTCTAACAGCCGATCACAAGTCGCCATAGTGGAAACCAGGAAGAGCACTAGCTTCAGCACAAAGCATAAAGAACACATGTCTCAGCTTATCCTTACGTCCGGAACGATTACTAAACCTTCGTAGCACAACAGCTGCCAAACATGGCACGTCAGACACGGTGCACAACGGCCCCCCAACACACACACTGGCTCCAAAGCCAAGCCACCATCAAACAAGAGCAAACTCAGGTTCAGAACTAACACAGTCCACACTTAAGCAGACATAGGACAAAGGCTTCACCGAGACAGAACTTCCAAGGCTTACCTCGAAAAGACGCCACCAAACAAGATGAGAAGAATCTAGCTCGACCAACAGTTGCTCACCAGGAAGGAAAATCCTAGGTTCACCCGAGCATTCTCTCAAACAAGGCATCTAATCGACCACCTCAACATAAACTTAACACCTCAGGGGCTGAACAAATCTCAAACTAGGACGACCAAAGCAACATAGGAATGTGCACGGCCATCACACCAACGATAAAGTCACCAGCCACCTGAACAAATCCACAAAAAAATCTTGAACACCGTACCACAGATTCACGCCTACCGGTGAACTCTATCAAGTACAGCATAACCAAGACAAATACCAAGGTAAAAAGAGCACTCCGTCACATCCTGACAAGAGCGAAACCAACTCACACAGTGCCAACACAGCACGCACAAGGCCACATGCGAAAACAAAGCGATAAACAATCACAAAACCAACGCCAACTGTCGACTGTACTGGACCTTAAGGACTCTGAACACTACAATATCTCAAATTCCCATGTACTTCACAAACAAAAGCTCAGCTAGCTCTGAAAAATTCTGAACAAAACTGAACTCTCGCTCTGATACCAACTGTGACGACCCAGACTCCGGATACTGGGTAAACTCGATACCACTTAGAACCTGCGAGGCCTCCCAAGAGTGCAAAAGCTCCGAAGGGATAGAAAGGTTTGTGAGAGTACATTGAACTTCCAGATATAACAGTAAGCAATTAAATTTCAATGATCAAGATTGCTAAAGTAGCAGAAATAAAATTACTTTTTCTATAACAAATTAAAACTAACAGAGTCCAGTCCAAAGGAAGACAAGAACAGTCCAACAGGAAAGGGAAACACACCCTCCAGTCGGGGGAAGCCCGACACTGGCAACGTTGGCAACAGAACTACCGCACATCGGACTCACAGAAAAAGGAAGCACAGCTACACCTGAAAAGTCAAGGGTGAGCCTCCTGTCACTGGCTTAGTAGGGATCCCACAGAATCCTACCAGAAACAACGCAAAAGCAACAGTGCAACGCTAAAGCAAAGCAGTAACAAAGCAGGAGCAGAAGTAACAGTAGTACTAAACTACAAAAGTGAAGTTGTAAAAGAAGAAGTAAGAGTAGCTAAAGGAAATGGTAAAGCCGTAAGGGACAAAAACATAGCAGCCGATCGAATCTCGGCTTCTCAAGCTATTCTAAACAGCAATAGAAAGGCGAACCCCGATCTCACAAAATCGGGAGTTACCGATCCATCGACAAAGCACTAGCTCCATAGCTAAAGCCTACCAAAATAGGCAAAAGCCCTATAAAATACCTACACAGTCAAAGGCACGAACATACACGAACTCACTATCGTGTACGCTACACAAGACTGAACTTCGAGTGAAGCCACACACAGGCTACTCAGAAATCGATCACGAAAACATAAGCCACATGAGTCATGCATCAAGTGACAGAAGCACCTCCTCACTAGAAGAACAGCCAGATGCGTCCACTGATGTCTTACACTGCGCCTTAGGTATCTCGTACTCGCCCAAAATGGCGGTAACTGAGACACTCACAAAGAACCAAGGAAAAGGAACAAAAATACCAAGTACAAGGCACAACAGCACCATAGTAATGAGTGACTAGTCAGGGTCACGCCTATCGACGCTCGTCTAAATGCCCCTGACCATGTGTGCACACACAAGCTCAATGGCTTGAGCCAGGCCTCTAGCAAGTTTTCCCCTCCAGTAGGACACTACCGCAAGGCAAGGGGGCCCACAGAAACTAGCCTAACACCGTATATTAGGAACTCACCCTGCCACCACTCCCAGGTGGGCCGACACACAGGAAAGTGTCGTCAGGCTATGACTAGTGGAGGCTCACTAGACACAGAGACTCCGAAACATCAGTGTTGAAGTACAGACAGGCTAAGATGCACTCTCACACATACTACGAAACACTAAGCACAAGACACAAGGTAGAACTCTAAACTGTCACCGGACTCAGGACAGACAACTAGATCTGCTGACATAACGATCCTTGAGTCTCACGACTCGGGTCAAGATCGTCGTACAAAAGCGGTAACATGCCGCCAATCTGCCTAATCCATAAACCAAAGTCACGGTAAAACACTGATAAAGTAGACGGCATACGATTGCCGGATCCACACGTCCGCATAACACGAATCACGGAGACCTAAGAGATCACCAAGACCCTCGAAGCACATGGACACGTAAACTGAGGTAAGATAGTACCTCAAGGCGTCCAAAACCATGTCTCGATCCATACAGGATCACCGAGACATTCACGAGGTCACATGTCAACCACTGGGTCACACTGGGTTGACCAGAAACCAATAATAACTGTAAAGCAGTACGGAACACTACTCGATATAATGGCACTCCCGGCCACCCTACAACATGGTCACACCCCTCATAGGATATCCAAGATATCCACGGGACAACGGGCAAACCACAAGGTTAAGCCAAGACAATTGGAGGCCAAACTATCAGAAAAATAACACCAATCAGCACTCTGGGAAAGAAACGGTCATTCACCTGACCGCTAGGCAAACCGGGTGGTTAGCCGAAGGGCTGCTACCCTCAAGAGAAACCCCAGATTTAAAACCTAGAAAAGTAGGAGCCTTGTTGTCTTCCTGAGACTGTCTCTTGCCAGAAAATGGTCTCCTCATGGCCGCAAGAGGGACCCTAGCGGTCACGCCTTAGACCGCTAAGCCCAGCCAAACTCCATATAGTGAAACCGACTTAACCGGTCAAAATCACTAAATGGTCTACTTAGAACCGTTTCATAGAGCTTGGCAGTCACCCAAAGGGCCGCCAAGGACACCATGCGATCGGAGCTAGACCGCTAGCCCGAACCGACAAAAAAATCGTTGACCGAATTCAAACGAAGCTTAGCGGCCATCCATGAACCGCCACAGCTAGCATAATGGTCTATCATACCACCGCTTAGCCAAACCGATATACCACACATAGCCTAAAGGTCTCCAAAGGAGCGTATCACAGAGATTAGCGGTCCTCCAATGGGCCTCAAGCCAACGAAAATGGTCTATCGTTCGACCGCTAAAACTTAAACCGACATAAAACCAAACAGTCACCACTGGACCTCTTAAGGCATTAAAACGGTCTCTGGAAAGACCGCCAAGACGCTACGGCGAGAAAACCGTAGGAATGGCCAAAACCCGATCTTTCCACGCCCCATTTGCTCTAAAACGAAGGGGAAACGTTCCTAATGACCATACAAACCTTCCACAGTCTGGAAGGGATCCAAACCATGCCAAAATGACAAGAAATGGGCGATTCCAATGAATCGACCCAAAATGAGTCACCGGGATAGTCGGGCTCATACCGACCCCGATTCTCGACCAAATGCAATAAAACTGGCAGGAATGGATTCCCAACATGCCAAGGGTTCTAATGAAACCATCTAGATTGAAAACCGTCACCTGGAAAGGTGAGCTCGGCTCACACCCCCCGAAGCATGCATCCCCCTAAACGAAGCAAAACCCGCTCATATGCGCACCGTTCGGCTCCAAATCGTGATGGAACGTAGAAGAGAAGTAGAGCATTTGTCCCCCTACCTCCACCAAAGTTCTCGCACGCCTAAATGACTAAACCACGCCGAAAACCATCACACAAACCCGAACACGCCAACTTTGAATCCACCGAGGGATCGCGCCAACGCCACGCTCCATCCTTCACACCAGCATGCTCCACGACAACTCCACGACGTTCCTGCCTCGCCCACCTCACCACGGTCGTGCGCCCCACAGAGAGAGGAGAAGAGAGGAGAAAGAACGAGAGGGAGAGAGTGAACGACAGTGAGGAGAGAGGAAGGAGAGAGAGAGGGTTTAAAGAAAAGGAAAATAAGAATTTCCTAATTTTCGTGAAATCTGATTTTTGGCCAAAAAATGCACTAATTCAGAAAAATACGGAACAATAGTCTAAGCGATCCTCAAAAGGAGCACAATGCAACTATAGCATCCTCGAGTTGATGAACTCAATAATAAACTCTCCAGTGGGTTCCGTAACTTATACGAGAGAAAAACCCGCGTGGATCATAAAACACAACTGAGGACCCACAAAAGCTATCCAAAAGCTCTCCGATCCAGATCCGAAAGACCCAGGGCATTACACCGTGGTCACCTCCATGGTCGCCTCGCTGCTGGCTGCTCCACGGACTCCTCCGAGCCCAGACACCTGAGCTCTGGTCGTCACCTGACACCACGCCTAGCCGCCTGTCGACGCCTCCTCCTGTCCCATCGGCGAGGACCACGGACAGCGGAAGAGGATGCAACTGCCTCCTCCTGAACCATCAGAGGGAGACCCTACTGGAATTGCAATGCCCGACCCTGCTCCAGGGTGCGCAATAGGTCTACCTCCAAAATCATCACCGTCTGAAACGCTACCTCCATGTTGGTGACCTCGAACGCTATGAGGGTCTAATGAATATCTGGCCTCAGTCCAGCAATGAACTGCTGAGTCAAAAATCACGGACCCGCCATGGCCGGCGGTGCATACCCGCTCAACTTCCTGAACCTTGCCCAGTATAGGGCAACTGGCAGCGCTCCCTAAGCCAATGACAAAAACTGGGTGGACAAATCAAAAATATCCGCTACTCTCGGTGCACCGGGGACCGCATCTATCGGAGGGGGCGATGCTCCACGCTGCATGTCTAGGGCCCCTACGGCCTGCTCTACCTGGGATCACGCCTCCCCCCTTTCCGCCATCGTGGATCTTTAAACATTTTAAAATCAGAACATACACATCAATCCCAAATGAGAACATACACATCGATTACTAAATACAATAGTTAAATCAAGTGAAATTATGAGCTGAACGCATAAAGTTATTCTACTTATAAACACTTTCATCTTGATTCCGTCTAAACATCATGTGGGGTTTATAATATGAATAAGATCAGGGTTGGTTATATTGCCGATTCATATCGACTGGGGATGGCCAAGAATGCAATAGAAGGGAGAAAGATGGGAATTATCGGTGGTGTTCCAGATTAAAAAAATCCCACCCATTAATGCAATATACATTATCATGCTCCCTCCCTTCATAGAAATAGCCAACACAAAGTTTTTTTCTTCTTGTTGATTATTAGAATTGGAGGAAGGAAAATGATGCATACATTTTGAAGTCACTTTAAAATAATCACCTTTAAAAGAATAATCATGCTTCTGTGACAATCGATCATATTTGTTATCAACTCCTGCCCCACATGCAGGTACATTCTTTAAACTTTATCATTGACATCATATATGCAGACTTCAGAAGATCAAAAGAATGCATGGATCTAAACTAATGTAGTTAACAAAAGTAAACTGTTGAATTGTGCAACAACAAAGGCAATGCACAGAAGCAGAGCAGCAGGAATTAGGCAAAAGTAAATTGATAAAATGAGCAAAATTATAGAGTGTCATCTAAATGAGAATGGAACAAGCATTTCCAAGTGATGCTCCATCCAAAAAAATATGACACACACACTCAAATTTAAAAAAATAATCCCTCCATCCCACCCTCTCCTTTGGCCCCTCACCTCCCCTCCCTTCCTTGCCCCCTCCCCTCTCTAATTTAGCTTGTTGTGTAGCAAAAAAGTATCAGATTTGTCATACTTCCCAAACTCCCCCAATTGTTGTGAGTTTACTTTTGACAGAGATGAATACATCAAGTGCTACCATCAAGACATGGTAAAATGCATATTGGTATCTATTCATGCATGTATATATATTAGTCAATCAGAATTTTCAAATGCATTGTCAAAAGTAAGACTGGTAACTAATGCATCTATGTCAGAGACAATTACCTGTGGTAGCCCATGCAATTTAAGTAAACTTCCTAGCATATATTTTTTTAATTGTTTATTATTTATCAGTTGCCAAGTTCTTCTTAGTCAGATATGGACTGAAGAGGGGCGATCTCGCGCTACTCCTGAGCGGGGAGGAAGATGACCACGTATCCTTGAAGTATGAACTGCAAGAAGGGAATCAAGTTAGAGATGCCCATGGATGAATCCCCGGGGAAGACCCTGCGATGCTTAAGTCAGCAAAGGTAGTAGAGCACTGGTGCGCAGGGAGGAGTTAGGAGGAAGATGAGGGCGCGAGATCCCTCCCCACCAAGAGGTGAAGCGGTTCTTGCTCAGGGTTTTTGGCTTACCTTCTCACAGGAGGGCTCTTCCAGTTTCTATAGTAGCTCGTTGAGTGAATGATCTCTGTAAGCTGAGGAGTTTCGGGAGGCGTTACGTCCTTCTTGCAGGCTCCTTTATAGCATGCAGACTCTTGATCTCCCCTATCCCCTTGAGCTTCCAACTTTTAAGGGACACGTAACGGCCGTACATATAAGCTTCCATCAGTCGGAACGAGCATGAGGCACTAGCCCTGGAGATGCTTCCCGAGCAATGAGTGCATAGTTTGGGCAGAGAATACGGGGCTTCGAAGGAGCTCTCCCGATCGAACTGATGCTGGGACTTCCCAACCCGAAGGCCGCCTAGGAAGTGCTTGATCCGAGTGAGTTATTAGGCTTATATTAAGTGGGCCTTGGGGCTACCACTTCAAGGAGCTGGGCCTCGTTGGGTCAGGTTGGACCTCGTTTGGCCTCTCCATTCGGGCGATTAGATTTCCCCTCTCCATGGACAGTTTCACATATTGGATAAAAGAGGAAATTAATAAGGTTCAAGATGAATGAGAGTTATGAGAAGGCCAATTATATAATGATGGGGGTGTGAGAAAGCAATATATACATAAATGGCGGAGGCCAAGGACCTGTGACAAGTCCACAACAAAACACAAAGGTGGATCGAGTAGGGTGGGAAGAGGTGGAGGGGAAAATAAGGGGCCACCGTTTATAGTGCAAAGAGACAGCCCACATATCATGTTGTTCAAGAGATAAAATGTAGTACTCAATAATTTTATGAAGGACAGGTTACCGTGCAAACAGTGGCGGAGCCAAGGGCAACCCCCCTCCCCCCACAACCCAAGAAGAAATTCTTCTTCGACATTACTTACAAAAATGCGTGCCCCAGCAAGCCATAAAATATATAGAGAGAGAGCTTCCATATCTATTATTAACATTTCTTCTGTATTCAGCGCAAATTTTTCATGGGATACTTAAAGCATGTAGCTTTTTACATTGAAAGCATTTATCAGACTTTACACTAGCTAGCTAGGTAGACACTTAAAATTCATACCCTTTATGATCATAGACTATATATATATATATACACGATTCCTTAATCATTAAAATGGTTCTAGTGTTTTATGATGCATTAGTTTGATGTAGCTTCTAGTAAGATATTATTATTGTTGCTCCTCTAGTATTTAATAAAAATTATAAGGATTGGACTTCAACCCCATGCTAGCCTGCACACATAACAAAATGGGGTCTTAATAATTAGTTTGCCTATATATGCACCTATGAGTTTACAATTGGAATTTATAAGATCGGTTCAATTTCCCTTGAATTGATGCATACTGATGTGGCATTATGTTAAAGTTAGATTTAAAATAAATTCTCACATACTTGATTTAAAACAAATATGTTGCTGCTCATTTGTATGAAATAAAATTGTGTATGTTTAATTGAGAGGGAGGGAGGGTGTCGAGCACCCAAGGCTGGCCCCCTCTCTGCTGTATGAATTAAAACCGTGTATGAATTAAAACTGTGTGCGTGCATGTGTTGAGAGGGAGTGAGGGAGAGGGAGAGGGAGTGAGGGAGACCGAGAGTGGGAGAGGGAGAGTGCGATTGAGTGAGGGAGAGTGTGATTCAGTGCGTGTGTGTGATGGTGTTACAAAGAGGGGGAGGGGGATAGGATCGGGAGAGGGGGAGGGAGATAGGGAGAGGGAGGGGGAGGGGGTCGAGCTCCCCCGACCGACGCCCCCTCTGCGTGTGTTACAGAGAGGGAGTGAGGGAGTGGGAGAGGGAATGAGAGAGACTAAAAGAGGGAGAGGGAGATGGAGAGTGTTACAGAGAGGGGGAGACCGAGAGTGGGAGAGGGAGAGTGCGATTGAGTGAGGGAGAGGGTCTGTGAGTGCGTGTGTGTGATGGTGTTACAAAGAGAGGGAAGGGGACAAGATTGGGAGAGGGGGAGGAAGATTGGGAGAGGGAGGGGGTCGAGCTCGCCCGGCCGGCTCCCCCTCTGCGTGTGTTACAGAGAGGGAGTGAGGGAGCGGGAGATGGAATGGGGGAGACTAAGAGAGGGAGAGGGAGAGGAAGAGTGTTACAGAGAGAGGGAGAGGGAGGGGGGAGACCAAGAGTGGGAGAGGGAGACTGAGAGTGGGAGAGGGAGAGTGCGATTGAGTGAGGGAGAGGGTCTGTGAGTGCGTGTGTGTGATGGTGTTACAAAGAGAGGGAGGGGGACAAGATCGGGAGAGGGGGAGGGAGATATGGAGAGGGAGGGGGAGGGGGTCGAGCTCCCCCGGTCGGCACCCCCTCTGCGCGTGTTACAGAGAGGGAGTGAGGGTGCGGGAGCGGGAGACTAATCACCATCGTCGGGAGCTCCGGCGGCGATGGCTCTGGAGGCCACGGCTCCGACGGCCTCTCCTCGGTAGGGAGACGGTGGCGAGAGTGTACAGAGAGTGAGAGGGAGATCGGTGGGAAGGGTTTGATCATGGGGAGACAAGATTTTCCGACGGATATTCAGACGGAACTTATATTCGTCAGAAACTTTTAAAATATTTTCGACGGATTGATTTCCGTCCGAATATCCGTCACAAATTTTCACATATATTTCGACAAATATTATTTGTCAGAAATATCGATGGAATTTTTGACGTAAATTTACGCATCTGAATTTTTGACATATATTCCGACGGAAATTAATCCGTCTGAAATTTTCGTCGCTAAAATCACATTTTCTTGTAGTGATTTGTCATCATGAAAACACAAGGACACAACAGTTTTATGTCAGGTTGCATATGCCCATCTGCTGTTTGATGCATAAGATTCTGATGGGGACATCACCAGCCGTCCCTGTACCCACGGCCCATCATAATCGCGCCGGACGTATTCGGCTTGGTCTAGCTATCTATTTCTTGAGTCATATGATGTATTTTCCATTTTTATTGGAGTCATATCATTATATTTTTCCTTTTATTTGAGTCAAGTTCCTAGGTCCATAAGATATTTCACTATGTTTGAGTCATTTGTCCATGGTTTGCTTTCTAGGATATCAGTGGTCATTTAGTGTAATGCCATGGGTAGTTTGGTCCTGTAAAAGGTTGAGCTCCTATAAATAGGACCCAACCCCCCTTGAGAAAGCTAATGAATATTTGCTGCATTTTTAGAAATTCAATCTTGAGTGTTCATTTGGTGAGAAGCCAAGTGTGAGGGTGAGAAGCCCATACCCCAACCCCCCCTCTCTCTCTCTCTCCTACGCCATTTTCTCTCTCCTCCATTTTCTCTCTCTAAAACATGCGCCCCCTTCTCTCTCCTATCCCCTCCACATCACCTTCCACCTCAGCCATCACCCTCCACCTCATCTAAAGACCATTCTACTCTCTAGAGAACCATTACTACCCTTATTAACTCCACCCTCTCCCTAGGCACCCTTTCATTCTCCCAAGCCACCCTTCCACCATCCCAAGAGAGAATCCCACTCCCCAAGCCACCCTTTCACTCCCCAACACAACCCTTCTCATC
Source organism: Amorphophallus konjac (assembly GCA_022559845.1). Classification (NCBI taxonomy): domain Eukaryota; kingdom Viridiplantae; phylum Streptophyta; class Magnoliopsida; order Alismatales; family Araceae; genus Amorphophallus; species Amorphophallus konjac. The sequence continues at coordinate 348,047,759 of CM040126.1, forward strand.
CCCAAGGCCCCCATTAACCACCCCCATTAATCCAAATTCAAACCTTGGGAGAGAATCACCCCCCTAGCCCAATGCACCCCTCCCTCTCCCTCTCCCAATCCAGTTCGCAGCTCCCCCTCCTACCACCTGCTAGACCCCCTTCCAGCCCCCATTCTCCCCCTCCCACACCTTGGTTCGCCCCCTCCCAGGCACCCTCACAGCTAGGGTTCGCCCCCACACCCATCCACCCCATTTCCCTTCCCATCTACCCCCATTTCCAATCCCTCATCTCCGCTGTCACCCAGAGACAGAAGCAGCAGGGTCATCCACTGACTTACAGCAACGGCCACGACATCTCCATGAGGCTTCAGGAGGCATACCATATACTGGTGGAATCCCCGTTCTGTCAGCTTTGCAGCCGAGGTGGTCCCGTCTTCATCTACCCTTGGAGCTGCCAGGAGGAGCTGTTCACGCCAGACTGCGCATTCTGTCCCCAGTAGATAGCCAGAGGTGGTTTGTAGAAGCTCCAATGACCAGCTCAGAGGGATTCCTGGCACAATATTCGGAGGGGTATGAACTTGGTAAGTCCTCTTCGCATCCCAGAAAGAAGGAGGCCATTCACCCACCGGAGCGACCCGTTCCGGTCGTCTTCTCCAACTCGCGCTGACTGCACTCGCCAGAATCATGTCAGACACCTTCTTGCTTATTCCTCTCCAGTGCTCTACTCTGACCTCGTCTGGGGTTCTCGTTGGTTTCTAGTCAAAGAAGACTCTTGCATGGTCGTGTCAACACCAACTTCGCCCTCATCGGAGTACGGAGGCGCCCGGGGCAAGGATATCTTCAGGTGCCTGTAGTTCTGGGACAGTTACGGCCACAGCTGCTCACCTCGGTTCTCAGAGCTGCCCCGACTTCCCATGGTCTCCGACTGGCCCAAAAAGTTTATTGAGTACTCATGAACTAGTTCAGAGTAGTTTGGCACCGGTCCCGCCATCAACAGCAACCAGAGGAGCTCGTGGTTGTGCCGACATCGACTCCCTATCCGGCTGACCCATACAGACAGCACCGGAGCGGTTCAGGAGTTTGGTCTTGCAGCAGTCCCTACCCATCTCTGGACGGCCCCAGACCCCTCCTCCCGGCTGCTACCACATCCCCATATGATTTGCTGATGGCCCCGCCTTCTACAGCACTCAGAGGTGTTCGCATCAACTCCGCACTCGACTTGATATCCCTGCAAAACTGAGTTCAGGACAGATTTAAGTTCTACTTAATCCCCACCCCACCTGGCCGGCTAAAAGCCCCTCCCTGCATGGAGGTAGTGTTTGAGTGTAACCCATCATTCCCCACCCCTTGTCCACCCCTCTTGTGAGAGGTGTAGTGATGTAATTAATTATTGACAGGTCGAAGCTACATCGACGTAGTGTGCAGGAGGTGAACCCACGCTTCCCCGCTCGCCCCCATCTCCTACCGGGGCCGGTTTCTTCAAACCGGCTGGGTAAGCTCTCAACCCGTGCTTCTCCCTGTGCTTGTTTATTCAATATTTGTCAATTGCTCCGCTGGTTAAGAAAGAGAGCGCCCGATCCCAAAGCACCACTGCCTTCGAGTGACCGCCGTGGGGGTAAGAGAGTGAACCCCGTGCCCTACGGCACACGGCCTGCCCTTTGATTCGGGCCCTTGTACCCAAGGGGAGGCTAACCTTAGCCTTGCTGGCCCTCCACCAGCAAGGGTCCCATCCCACACCCTCGACTCGGTGTCCCCAAGTCACCCCCGAGTTGAGTGTGCGCACTGTGTGAGCGTCTGCCGACGTTCACTTCCTGTTCTCACGATTGTGCTTGCTTTGTTAGGTCCGAGGTGCATCGGCCTAGTGACTACCATCCCATAGGTCGTGTCACATCAGATTCTTCAGGGAAGGGCCGCTTGTCTTCTTATCCATGCCATGGGTTGTTGAGACTTGGGCTTAACCCCAAATATCACTGTAGCCTATAACTTCTCTGCTATCTATTTTCAGAGTTTGTGAAGTGCACCCTAGTTTCTATTTGCTGAAATGCTATTGGGGGAATGGTCATTTGCCTTCTCATTCACGCTATGAGTTGTTGAGGCTTTGGTCTGATCCAAAGATCACTGGAATCCACGGTTCTATGCCTTAGCTCTTGCTTAGTCCCCACTCACCAAGTGACTGGGACTCATCACTTTGGCTTCTATGCCGCTCACACTTAAACACCTTGCCACCGGCGCAACGCTTACCGGGGTTTATTCCTACAGACATCACGTTTTGACCCACTGTTGAGCACCGTCGGTTATAACCTCTAATCCCCATTCAGAGCATGTTCTTGCTAATTTCATAGCATGCCCATGTGCTCCCACGGAATGGGGTGGCAAGATCCTCTCGCTCCGGTTAGCCACTGATTATAATCAAGGACCTGCCACGGAGGAGGGGCACATTACGGATTCACACCGATCAATGTTTCATGTAACCATCCTCGTATCCTCAGGGATATGCTGTTTCTATAGCATGTTCTCTGCAGGATATCTCATTGAGGGTTGGACATTAATGGCCTTATGGCCAGCTGAGACCCAAGGCACATTTTGATGCTAGAGATGTACTTAACCCTGGGTTAATAGAGCTCTTTGTAGGCCAGCCCTCGGAGTGTACCATGCCCAATTCAGGCGTTGCCGCTTCTGTGCGCATTCTCGGATGTTGCCGCTTCCATGTGCCTCCTTCTTGTTTGAGGCCATCTCAGAATTTCTATGGATGTGTTCCTTGTTTTCACCCCCAGAAGCCTGGGTACAGGGGAGGTGTTGCCCAATTTTTCTCAAAACTGTGAACTTAACCAAAACAGAACAAACTAAAACATGAACTGGACAATTGGCGTACGGCTGAAGTTGATACCTCAAACACAATGAGTGAGGAGCAATGCTTAAACTAAAAGAAAATGTTGAAGGAAATTCACTCATGCTAAATATAGAGTCAAATAGTCTGAATGCATAGTTGTGCATGCAATACTACTAAGAATACGTCTGAAAAGAGCATTGTTGAAATGAATAAACAATCAAACGAGCAAGAAAATGTCATCCTAGCTGTTTGGAGTCGACTCCAAAATCGTTTGGAGTCGAGTCTGCCCCTTCTTTCTTCACGCTGTTTCAGCTTTAACCCCAGCCGTCGTTGTTCTACACATTTGTCACCCTTAGGGTGTTATTTGTCACCCATGAGTGACATTTTTCACTCTTAACCTCTATTTTTCACCGCTATCACGAGCTTCCATTCTGCTTTGTCAAGATGCCGCTGCGTCCACTCCATATGACTTTGGGGTCAACTCCGTCCCTTTATCCTGCGTATTTCCAACTCTTTTCACGCTTCGGCTATCGCTGTCCTACCCATTTGTCACCGTTAAGGTGCTATTTGTCATGGTTAAGTGACATTTTTCACCCCCAAGCTCCATTTTTCATCGCTGTTAAAGCATGGGTAGAACCTTCACTATGTCAACGCATGAAGGAGGCTGCGTCGACGCAGCCTTTGTGTTCTCCGCTTTGTTGCCTATTTCCCACCGCTACAAGGCTATTTGCTGCCGCCATAAGCCATTATTAACCACTAACCATTTGTCACCACTAAAGCCCCTTCATCTCCGCTAACAGGCTATTTGTAACTGCTAAAACCCCTTGTCACGCCGGCTCTCACAAGCCCCACGCGTCCACGCAGTGCTTTCCTACGTCGACACAAGGTCTTCCAACTTGTTCTACACTTCAAAAGGAATTAAAAGAAAATAAAATCAAAAGAACAAATCAAAGAAAAGAAACTGGGGTTAATCCCCTTTGAACTCCTAACCTAAAGCTCACAAAAAATGAATTAACAAATGAGTGGTTGATAAAGGGGTTTTTGCCCACTGATGTAGGCTGCGTCGACGCAGCTCTGTTCTGCGTCGACATAGTGCTCTATGTTTGGCCCCTGTCAGGCCTCCTGTGTCAACACGTCCGTGCCTGGGGTCAACGTAGTGTTCTGCGCTTGGCCCCTGCTGAGGCCTTATGCATCGACGCAGTAGCCTTCAGCTCATTCTGTATTCCAAAAGGAATAAAAGAAAAATAAGAAATGATATTAACAAAAGAATAAATGATAAATAAGATAATAAAACAATAACTTTAATGACATAAACCATTGATAAAATTTGATTGCATAAAGAATAAAAGAAAATAAATGAACATACAACAAAATAAAAGAAGAAATGCTAAAAGCTCTCAACTCTCTTGGACCCTATGCATGGGGATATTGATAAGGCCTCCACGGGTAATGTTTGAATCTCAGGATCATCCCATCATAGTCAAAGCTTGACCCTGCTCTTGGCCGATAGCCTGTTGTATTTTAACCGAATTTCCATTGAGATCTACTCCCGGATATCAAACTTGCCATATCTCTGGCAGACATATGTACAATTTGGGACTCTCGTCCGGATATGATTTGGTCAATTAATGACTGGCTTTATTCAGTTGTCTACTCCTCGATGGGGGCTGCCTTATTGAAGTTTGAAATTCTCATTCCTTTCTTGAGTTAACATCAATTTAAGGCCCGAGGGCCCCTTCTCCTGACGTTTAATCAAAGGTTTTCCCCTCTCCAAGGGGATGTAATTAACATCGTGACCGTTGTGGCATGGCGGGCTCTCAGTCCCGACCCAATATCCACAATCGTCTGGTTGGTCAGACGGAGCACACCCGAGGTTTAAGACCCTCCCAGTCTTGAAACCCGAATAAGCGTCACTTTGGTGACTGGCACGTCTATGCACTTAATAGAAAACGTTAAATAAGTGAATAAACAAACAAGTCAACCAACCCAAAAAATAAAAAAAAATAGTGCATTCACAGGTGACAAATAGGTCGCCAATGCAAAAAAAGAGGCAAACCCATGTGAATCACTTAAGTTGACTTCGTGCCTTCGACTCCCATGATTGGCACCTGATCCAAGGATAGTTGGCACATTTACAGATAATTCCTGGAGAAGAATATTCTCACTTTTCCAGCTAGACCAATCACGATATGCTAGAGGAATGTTTAGCTAGAAATGGCTCGTACCTTGGGGAAAAAGCTTCCTACGTGAGTGTACGGCTTGAAGATAATTGGCTGGCCAATCAGTGGCCATGCTCTCTGGGATCTGGAGCCTTCTAATGATCGAATGGCTCAGGATCACATCCCTCAAGATCAAAGGCTCATATGAAATATCCATGATATAAAAACATCAGTTTCTCTATCTGAAAAAGGTGGTGACCTGTGACGACCCAGACTCCGGATACTGGGTAAACCCGATACCACTTGGATTCTAAGAGGCCTCCCAAGAGCGGTAAAGCTCTTAAGGGATAAAAGGAGTGTTTGAATTACATTGAACTTCCAGATAAAGTAGTAAACAATTAATTGCTATGATCAGGATTGCTAAAATAAAATAAATAAAATTACATTTTCTATAACAATTAAAACTAACAGAGTCCAGTCCAACTAAAGTATAGTACAACATAAAAGAGAATGTACTCTCAAGTCGGGAGAAGCCCGACACTGGCAAAGCTGGCACTAAGAACCACGCACTGCACCTCCAAGCACAAGGAAGAACAGCTACACCTGAAAAGTCTGAGGTGAGCCTCGTCTCACTGGCTCAGTAAGGGTCCCGCGGATCCCCACCACGAAACGAAAACGGTAAACATCGGTGCTAAACTACAATAGTAAAGCAAAGCAGTAATAGCAGGAGCAGGAACAACACTAAAAGTAAAGAGGAAAGTCGTACTGAATAGAAACACGGCAGCTTATAAGACCTCAGCCCTCTAAACCACTCCTAATTGGCAACAGAAAGGCGAACCGCAATCTCACAAAGCCGGGAGTTGTCGATCCATCGACAAACCACGAAACTCTTATCGTGAAAGCCTACAGAAACAAGCAAGGATCCTACGAAGACTTACACGGTCCGAAGGCACCAACATATTCACGATCTCACCGTCGTGTACGCTACAGTAATCGTAACCTCGGGTGCAGCCGAACATAGACTACCCGAACAAGTCACTAAAGCACAAGTCAAGTGTCATGTGACAGAAGCACCTCCTCACTAGAAGAACAGCCAGATGCGTCCACTGACGTCTTACACTACTCCTCAAGCGTCTCCCACTCACCTGGAATGGCAAAAACTGAGACACTCAACAAGAACCAAGTACCAAGTAACAAGTGACTAGTTAGGGTCATGCCCGTCGGCGCTCGTCCAACGCCCCTGACCATACGTGCACACACAAGCTCAATGTCTTGAGCCAGGCCTCTAGCTGATTTTTCCCTCCCGAAGGACTCACACGGTAAGACAAAGAGGCCCACGGCAACCAGCCTACAAACTGTCTGAACCGGGAACTCGCCCCGCCACCACTCCCAGGTGGGCCGACACACAAGAAAGTGTCATCAGGATATGACTAGTGGAGGCTCACAAGAGACATAGACTCAAAACAGCGAAGTACGGACAGGCCACGCACGTACCCGTCACACATACCACGAAGCACAAGGCTGCACACCGAACTGCCGCCAGACTCAGGATAGCCAACTAGACCTGCTAAAACAACGATCCTTGAGTCAAAAGATGCTGGTCAAGATCATCGCACATCACAACAACATACCGTTAATTAGCCTAGTCCCTAAGTCAAAATAACGAGAAACATATCATGGAAAATGGCGTAGAACAGCCAAATCCACAACATCAATAAGGAGTCCTCGGCCTCAAAGCCACACAACGGACTCACAATTCTGTATAACGTGACACACGGAACATGAGGGATCACCACAAACCCTTGAATCACATGGGCACGTAAACTGAGGTAAGATGATATCTCTAAGCATCCAAAACCCTGTCTCAATCCTCACAGGATAGATGAGACACTAACGAGGTCACGTGTCAACCGCTGGTCACAACTGGGTTTATCGGAAACCATAATGACCTTCGAAATACCACGAAACACTGCTCGATACAATGGCACTCCCAGACACCCTATAGCATGGTCACAGCCCTCATAGGATGTCTAAGACATCCATGGAACAATGGGATAACCAAGGGGTCGAAGCCACCACAACCGAAAACCAAACCAGCGAAGAAAACACCCCTGAAGGCTGACGCGGTTGCGAGACAGCCGTGCCAACACCAGACGTGGTTCTCAACAAGCCACGCTAACTGAGACACGGTTACGGACTAGCCGCGTTAGCACAGACGCGGTTCCAGACAAACCGGTTCAGGTGTATGAAAAGAAAACACATAAAAAGAGGAGAAGAAGACAGAGTCGACGCTTCACGAAGCGGAGTTGACTCAAGGATAGACGCGGTTCCAAGATAGCCGTGTTAGTCCAGACGCGGTCAACGACTCGCCGCGTTCAGAAGAAAACAAGGCAGGTGGAGACGAAGACAGGCAGACGCGGTTGAACGCCGACCACGTTATCCCACCGCCATATGCTTAAACCGACAAAGCCCGAAAAGTAGATGCGGTTCATGACTGACTGCTATAGAGGTCAAGAGTCAAACACAGTTACTGGTGGACCGCAACTCGTCCTCCGATCCTAAAACCATAAAACCTACAAATTTTGGTATTTTACACGCCCCAATCGCTTCTAAATAACGGTGAAACATCCCTAGAGTCAATATCAACCTTCCACAAGTCGGAAGGGATCAATCTGACCTCAAAACAGCAAGAAATGGGCGATTCCCATGAATCGACCCAAATCGAGTCACATGGACAAACGGGCTCATACCGGCCCCAATTCACAACCAAATGGATTCAAACTTGCGGGAAACGAATCCTAACATGCCAGGGGTTCAAATTTTACCATTTAATGTGAAAACAATCGCCTGGAACGGCGAACACGGCTCACACCCGCCGAACATGATTTCACTCTTAAAGCTGAAAAACCCGCTTAAACTCACATCGTTCGGCTCCAAATCCCGAGAGGAAGCAGGAAAAGAGTAGGGTATCCATCCCCCTATCTCCACCGAAGATTTCACGCACTGAAACGGCCAAACTATGTTGAAAACCATCACACGAACAACCCACGTCGGCTTTGAATCCACGCTCGGGATCGCGCCAACGCCACGCTCCGATACTCGCGCCATCACGCTCCAGATCAGCTCCACGCCGTCACCACCTCATCCAACTCTGCCACGGTGGTATGCCCCGGGGGAGAGGAGAAGAGAGGATAGAGAACGGAGGGAGAGAAGTGAGAGATCGTGAGGAGAGAGAGAGGAGAGAGGAAAGGGTTAAGAAAAAAGAAAAAAGTAAAAGTAAAAGAAATTAGCAATTTTCTTAAAATCTGATTTTTTACATGAAATTCCTTAAACTTAGAAAAATATGAAAAAAATAGTCTTTGCGATCCTCGGAAAGAGCACAATACACCTGTAGCGTCCCGGAGTCTCAAAACTCAACGGTTAACTTTCCACGGGGTTCCGCAAGTTATATAAGGGAAAAAGTCGAGTGGATCGTAAAACATGTATCAGGACCCATGAAAGCGCTCCGAAAGCTCTCTGATCCCGATCCTAAGAATCCAGAGTATTACAGCCTCCCCTCCTTTAAGAAATTTTATCCTCGAAATTCAAGGAGCTAACAAGAGAAAAAGGGAAGAACAACCCCAAATAGCTGGCTACGCTCTCCAAGCACCAGCCAAACCTCCAACACAAAACACGATAACACAGTTCTCTTTTTTTTTTTTGGAGAAACCCTACCTAGGGTTGGGTGGGAGAGTGCACCCCTTACCAGAGGTAGGGGGAATAGCCACTCCACCACCACACACTAGGAGGTAAATTTTATTGATATAGGAAAAAGAAATGACAATTACATCAATCGGATGCTAGCCATACCTAGCTTATCTAATTGAGCTGCACCATTAATATTTTTAGGTAGCTCATGATGAATAAAAAATGAATTATAGGCACACGCTCTGGATCTCAAGGCACATCGATCCACAGAACGAGCATGACACACAAGGGAACACAAGTCAGGCACCTCCGAAACAAGGCATCATCACTTTCATCTCACAAAAGGAAGTAGACACGACCCATGCCATGAAAACAGCCAGCAATAAAAACACACACTCGGCAGATAACACAAGCATCAGCTCTTATGAGAAAGACAAATATCTCAGCTGACTGCTCCACCCATCGGCTTCCGTGCCATGAACAATGATCGAAACTGGCATGCAGAACGCCAATGACAGCACTGGACCACAAACACAATCAAGTCACTACTCACTCAGACATTACATCTGATTCGAGTTACGTGCTAACTCTATCCTGGCAGAAGAGTACAGCAAAACCAACCGAAAAAACCTCGATCCACACAAATCCAACATACAACAACACCTGTAAATCCCGACTCCATTCTCAACATAGAATCACGAGACAACATCACAAGCTGGGTCACATCAAGGCAAAATTACAGCAGAACACACGACTAAATTGCACTAGCCGTTCGCATCTTACCAACAAGGACCCACAACAATCTCAAAGAATGCATCTCTAGGACCACGATCCATCCCGAGAGCACAACTTCCAAGAAATGCAGAAGAAGAAAGGGTACTCAACCAACATATACGTCGACAAATTTCCCCAATTCTCCAACCTCGCTAGTGCCACCAATCACAATGCCTCATGCAACGGCACGACAATCAACAACATCAAGGCACACATAGCCAAGACAATGCTACACCGAGGAAATAAACCTCTGATGTGAAACCACCTAGGACTTACCAAGCAAGCACAATTTAGCATTCAAACAGACCGATAATGGCGACCACTCACCCGATGCTCACCCAAGTCCCGGGGTAACTTGGAAATGCTAAGGTGAGGTTGAGAGGGTTGGGCCCTTGCTGGTAGAGGGCCAGCAAGGCCAAGGTTGACTCCCAAGGGTAATGGCAGCCCAATTCAAGGGAGCCGACGTCGTGCCGAGGGCACGGGTTCCACACTTTTCCCACGGTGATCTCTTATAGCAAGGGAGCTTAAGGATCGGGCTCTTATTCACGGCCAGCAGAGTTATGAACTAATATTGACTGAACAAATACTAAGTAGAGCAAAGTTTGGAGCACTTACTCGACCGGTTTGAAGAAACCGGTCCCGCTCGGAGACGTGGGCGAGCGGGGAGGCGTGGGGATCCCCACACGCCGCGTCGGGGCAGCTTGACCTGTTTAAACAATTACAAAACTACACCTCTCGTAGGAGGGGGATCTTGGGGTGGGGATAACTTGTTATTACATACAAAAACTACCTCCACACAGGGAGGGGCCTTCAGCCGGCCAAGCGGGGAAGGGAGAAACGGGGAAAAGAACGCCAAATGGAGATCGAGATCAGTTCTGCCTGTTCTCTGCGAGTGCTGATAGACGGTCGAAGAAGTGGCTGCTGTGACTGCTCCCGAATTTTTTTGGGGACGAAACCACCTGGAAAATATTCGTAGGAGGACCGGGAAGTCGTCCAAATTTTGCTGGAATTTTGGGAAGTCACTGGTGGCCGTGGCAGAGTCTCGAACAGGGAGGCAGACCTTCAGTTCTGACTACTTTTGGATCACCACAGCAGGAAAAAGAGGTTGCCACCAGCGCTCCCGAGCTCAGAAAGAGGAGCCGCTAAAGTCGTTGGAATCGCCTGTGAGTCCTCTTCGAAACGGTTCTGACGGAGATGCCAAATGTTGTCGGAGCAGACCGGTAGACTCTGAACACTGAGGGGGGGTCGGTGCAGACTGAGTGGAGGCAGAACCGCGCACCCGGGGAAGAGAATTGATAACTTTCAGATCCGGATGCCAAATTGAGTTCTGCTTCTTGGGGATGAAAGAAAACTCGGAGTAGAAGATTTTTTCAGAAGAACTCTTGTTCAGATTCCTAGTAGGATTGTCGCAGTCGAGCTTCCACTCAGGTTCTGATTTCCTGCCAGAGATGCTTTGCGCAGTCGAGGGAGAACTGTTCTCCCGGGCAGCACGGTGCTCGGACGACGACGAAACCACCGCCGTTGCGAAGAAGACTGGCAGAAGCTTCCGTGGGTACCTCTTGGGCCTCCAGGGATGCTGGGATGAAGTCGGGGCTGGCTCTGCAAGCTTCTGGTACTCTACTACCTACGACCTGAGAATTGCAGGTGGTGAAAGGTGGTGGGGGAATGGGGTAGAAGGGATGGGAAATGGGGTGGATGGGTATGGGGGCAACCCCTGGCTGTGAGGGGGTCTGGGAGGGGGTGTTCCAAGGTGTGGGAGGGGGAGAATGGGGTCTGGAAGGTGGTGTTTGCAGTGGGTGAGAGAGAAGCTGCGAGTTTGGTTGGAAGGGAGAGAGGGAAAGGGTATTTGAAAATGAGTTTATGGGTGGGATTAATTTCTGGTCTTGGGGATGGGAAGGGGTGTGTGGGGAAGGTAAAGGGGGGCTTGGGGAGTGGGAATTCTCCCTTGGGAGATGAGAGGGTGCTTGGGGAAGGGGAGTGGGTGGTTGGTGGTTGGAGGGTGGAGTGGTGGAATCTCCCTTGGGGCTGGGGTGGAGTTAAGGTGGGGTGGTGGGGAGTTGGGGATGAGTTATTGGAGGGGGGAAGAGAGAGAAAGGTGGTTGGGAGGGGAGGAGAGAGAAAGTGGAGGAGAGAGAAAATGACTTCTTAGAGAGAGAGGTAGAGAGAGAGGGGGGGATAGGGGCTTCTCACCCACTCAATTGGCTTCTCACCAAAAGAAGAAGATTTAAGTTAGACACTAGAAAATTTAAATATTCATTCATTCATTCATTAACTTCAAATGGGGGGGAATGGGGTCCTATATATAGGCAACCCACATTTTACAAAAAGTCCCTGACTCTTGCTACAAAGACAAATAACCAAGGGGGTAGGGGGTGCCCTAGGGCCTAGCCTAATGAATTGGGCCCAATAGCTAATCTAATCAACCTAATGACACTCAAACTTAGGGAAATAAACAAAAGACCTAGGGACATGACTCAAATAAAAGGGAAAATACATCAAATGACTCAAATAAAAATTACATAGGACTCAAAATTAAATAACTAGACCATGCCGGATGCAACCGGGGCGAGGAGACGAGCTGTGAACATGGGCATGAGAGGTGATGTCCCCATCATACTCCCGGGGTGCGGAGAACTCGACTCCGTCGAGTAAGTGTCCTTCCCTCCTTGGAGGGTGTAGAAGTGGTACTGCCCACAAGTCTTCCGAACGAGACCGATCCATCCAGCTGCTGAGATAGCGCTCATATACCTTGCTCCTGGTGGTAGTGACATGTTCATCCAATATTCGTTCAATGCGCTCACGCTGGGCTCTCTTGGCTGGTGGTCTCTCCTCACAGGTGGGTGCTCTCTTAATAGGACGAATAGGCTCAATATTCTCACTGGGTACCACCGTGGGCCCCTTATATGGCACTAGGTCGCCTACATTGAATGTGGGACTCACTCCATACTCCTCGGGAAGATCTAACTCATAGGCATTAGTGCCAAGGCGTCTCAGAACCTGGAAGGGACCAGCCCCACGAGGCCTCAATTTCGAGATGGCTCCTGGGGAGAGTCTCTCTATCATCACCATCACAAAGTCACCCACGTGGAATTCTTGGTGATGTCGATGAGAGTCGGCCTGCCTTTTATAAGTCTCATTCTTTTTACTGATGTGCTTGCTAAGGTTTTCATGCAATTTTGTGAATGCTGACATTCTAGGGGTGATGGGTGGACCTGGGCAACCAAAAGTAGACCAATCATGCTTTGATGCCAAGAAGACTTTGATGGAATTAGGAGGGCCGGGGCAACCATATATGGACTTATCATGCAATGGTGTCATGTAGACTTTGGTGGGCCTAGGTGGGCCAGGACACCCGTAGGTGAACCTATCATGCAAAGTGGTGATGAATGTCGGGGGACCCGGACATCCGTAGATGCTTTTGACATGTGTATGACCAATGTTAAATGAGGGAGGGTCAATACACCCGAATATGAACCAATCATGCATCCTACTTGACATGTGGGTGATATGAACGAGTGGACCCGACTTATGAATCATGCCAAGTGGTGTTATACGCCAAGACTTATGCACTCTTGTGCCAAAGAGGTCTCCTATGTGTGGGCTTTTGGACTTCCATTGGAATGGATCAAAGGGGTCTAGGAAGGTGGATATCATGAAGTGGGGCACTTCCTTGATCCCTAGGAGTATATTGTCCATAGTCATGGCTCCCATGGTGTAACTCGAGTCTAGGAAGTGGTGGGTTTGATCCATCACGGTGGGTTGGAGTAGGGAAAGGTGGGTGGTGGGTAAGGTGGTTGGGCCACATGGGTATCCGTACTCCCATTGGAAGGGGTCAAAGGGATCATGGTAAGGGCTACCTAGAGAGGGGAACTCCATGTCCCCAAGGTCCTCACAAGGTGGTGAGTCATCCTCCTCCCGGTTGTGCCCCTTGTGCTTTGATGATTATGTGGTGTTTTAATGATAGCAACATAAATGAGTCACCATAATGTTGTGCCCCTTGTGTTTTAATGATTCTGGGACTGATTTATTCTGTGGAGAATGCATGAGTGTGTTATATCTGATCTGTTCTGTGGAGAATGCATGAGTGTGCTAGCTTTTTAGTTGAGTCCACGAGGTTGACGCAGCCTTGAAATACCTTAGATGGCTTTGAAGATAAGGCTGGATGCGTTGATGCATGGGGTCACTGCGTCGACCCACTGAACTGACCCAGATCTAACTTCACATCAGGGTGAACTGCTGCGTCGACGCTGTCACGCTATAGTGTCTCTATGCATTTCTGAAGTCTACACATCATTTAGTTGCACGCCACTGTGTTGAGAAAGTCTACACATCATATTGCCTTGCTTCATGCATAAGTCTATACATCGGTTGTTCATCACACGCAAAAGTCTGAACATCGTTCATGAAGTCTGTACAGCCATTGCTTAAGGCAAGTCTGTACATCGAGCTGAAGGCTGGCTAAGTCTATACATCGTTCGTCTCACATAAGACGCAAAGTCTATACATTGTCTTGGCCGTCATCTGTCTGCACGCTGCTAAGTCTGTACACTGTCTCACTGTTAAAGTCTATGCAGACTTCAGTGTCTCATTCAACGTCTCTCCTTATGTCTCACTATTCAAGTCTATACATTGCGTGAACATAGTCAGAGCTCTCAAGTCTCTACATTGGCAAGTCTGTACATCGGACTGTTCATGCATTCATCTCAAGTCTATACATCCGATTGTTCAGCTTGTGACAAAGTCTATTCATTGTGCCTTGTTCAAAGCAAAGTCTACACACTCCATTTCTCACTTCAGGTAGCAAGTATGTACATTGTTCAGAATGTCAAGTCCATACAGCCATTGTGCACTCATTCTTGATGTTCATACTTTGCGTGATGCATTCTACATAACACACTGCCAAGTCTATACAATGCCATTTGTTCATGCATGTTAGCAAGTCTGTAGACCCTGTGTTCACAACACAAGGTCTGTACATCGCATGCTCACACAAACGCCAAGTCTATACATTGGCTTTGCTTAAACGAGCTGAAGTCTATACATCGTGAATGCATCGTCTCATCAAGTCTGTACAGGGTCTGCATAGAATGCATTCAATCAAGTCTATACATTTATTGCTTCAGTTCAATATCTGCTATGTGCATACATTGCATCGGTGCATTGCTTCCTCTGTGCATATACTGCATCAGTGCATCCTTCAGGCATACAGTCTATACACTAATGCATGTGAGGTCCTTTGCTTTCATAGTCCACACATCTGTTGTCAGCATGTCTATGCATTCGTATTCAATGTACACACTTCACTGCATTACACATTGCATCTTCAAGTCTGTACATCACTGATTGCATGCATTGGGTTAGCGTCTCATTCAGCGTCTTACCAAAGTCTAGACATCGGTTGGGTTCATAACGGTAAGTCTGTACATTCATTCAGCATGACAGTGCATTCAGTTGTAATGTATATACTTTGCTATCTGCAGTTGAACATGCATTGCACTCTAACTCCATACACTGCTTCATGCATTGCACGAAGTCTACACACTGTGTTGCTATGCTCATACTGCATGTTACAAAGTCTACACAATGGTGCACACTAAGTCTGCATACTCATTTGGCATGTCTGTACAACCATCTGTAATGCTCATAGTCTGTATACGTGAAGTTTGTACATGCTTCAGCGTCACATTCACGAAGTCTGTACACGCCATAGCATTGCATGCACGAAGTCTATACATGCCATAGCTTTGCATTTACAAAGTGTGTACACGCCACAGGCCTGCACAGCATGTCTATACATTGTCTGGCAGCCTGCACAGCAAGTCTATACAGCGTCCAGCAGCCTGCACGCAAAGTCTATACATTGCGTCCAGCAGCATGCACGCCAAGTCTGTACACTGCATACACACTGCATCCTTAAGTCTATACACTGTTGCCTTATATGAAGTCTGTACAGCCTGTGCTTTGTTGATCGACTGAACTCTTCTTTAATCCTGTAGGTGTCTGAGCACGTGATCTGAGGTTGGCACCTGGCACGTGATCCAAGAAGCTGAGACACCGCCACGTGGACTAAAGCTTGGGCGGGAATCATGGAGAGCATACGCCCTAGATGCTGCTGCTATATATAGAAGACTTCTCCATCTGGAGAAGAGTGATGGTGAGCAGAGAGGCCGATCGACTGAAGCAAAGGATAGCCTGCACGATCCTGTGAGAAAGAAAAGAGAAGCAGAAGAAGCAGAGAAGAAAAAGAGAAAGAGAAGAAGATCAGAAGAGAAAGAAGAGAAAGAGAGAGTTAGAGAGCTCGAGCAGAGAAAGAGAGAGTGAGATTAGCAGAAGAAGAAAAAGAGAAAGAAAGATAGTGAGATCGAGAGAGATCTGCCTTTACTGGACCGTGGATCAAATCCAGGCCAGTCAACTCATTCTGAGCCACATTGTGCTTCATTGTTTACAGCCTTCCGATTGCTGTTTGTTTCCCATTTTCTTGTTTTCTCTTTAAACATTTCTTCAAGCTGTTTGTTAGCATTTGCAGTGGAGGATTCCCCTGGATGGCTAAGCTGTATTGCCCAGCAGAGCAAGCTGTGAGGCTCAGCAGGCAAGGAGGATTCCTCGGACAGCAAGCTGTGAGGCTCAGCGGATTGTATGGCAAGCTGTGATGCCCAGCTGTTCAAGCTGTGAGTCAGCGGAATCCACACTCGGGTTTGAGTGTGGGGTGGACGTAGGTCTGCAGGACCGAACCACCTAAAAACCCTTTGCGCATTGTGGTTTGATTTGTCTAATTGTGCTTCCGCTAGTTGATTGCTTTGGCGCGCAATATATGTTTGTTTATAGGTTCAGTAGAAACTTTAAGTAGCGTTTAAGATTGGCTAATTTGGTCTAGTTAGCATTCTAGTGATCTCATTGTGTGTTTGATTAATTCCTCAACTGCTTACTAGCCTTCTGTTGGTATCTGGAACGTGATTGAATTGATTGTCTCCCAAAAGGGTTTAAGCAGCTTATTGGTTATACTATTTTAATTGGGCGAAGGTTTTTAAAGGGTATATTCATTCACCCCCCTCTGAATACATAGCACCGAACCCAACACTTGGTATCAGAGCGGGTCTCTGACCTAACAGATCTAACAATCTGCAGAGGATCCTGCTAGTTTTTGGTGCATTTCAGAGTGGGGCTCTTGAGATCGTGTTTTGCTTCAGTGACTTAGTGCTTTGCTTTACTCATTTGGTTTTGGTGCACTTCTGTTGATTGCTTTGTGCTTTGAATCTGTTTGTTATCTGTTTTGATGGCTCATCCACCGATATTCAGAGGTGATGACCTTGGCCCATGGCTGGAAAAATTGCATCGGTATGTAAGGACAACCGATCCTAATCTCTGGAAGATAATAACTCATGGTCCACACAAGTTATCAAAAGATAAATCTAGATGGACTGAGAAGGATAAATTGAAAGACTCTGTCAATACTAGAGCATTAGTGTTAATGAAAGAATCAATTGACAGAGCTCTAATCTCATGTATCTCATCCTGCAGGTCTGCCAAGGAAATCCTGGATAAATTGAAGACTGCTTGCGATAGAGATAATGATCGATGCATGATGGCTCAAGGAAGTGAACCAAGTAGCAATCAAGATGAAGAACAAGACGATGATCAGGTAAACATCTTCGAAAATTACACCCTGGATGATTGGATTGTTGCATATAATGAACTGCTGGAGTCCTATGATCATTTGAGAAAACAGCATAAGAAAATGAAAAAGAAAATTGATAAAAGTGATTCTAATTCATCTTGTGAAAAGTGTTTGGAAATAAATGAATTATATGATAAATGTCTTTCTGAGAATCACATGAATTTGAAGCAAATGTGCCTATTGAAAAGGGAAAACCAAGAAGGTATCAATAAAATCTCTGAACTAGAAAGTCAGCTGAAACTGAAGACTAATGAACATTTGATAAATCTGGAAGAGTTGGGAAGGATTAAGGTTGATCTGAAGAAATTGAAAGCTGAGAATGTAGAAATTCAGAAGAAAAATGAAAATCTTGAAGCTAAAATAAAGAATGTCAACAAGGAAGGTGTGCATGATTCCTCTCTCAAAACAAGCTGCAGTAAGTGTGAGGCTTTTAAAGAACGCAATGAAGATCTCTATAATGAGAATGAATGGATGAAGAAACAAATTGCTGTGTTTAAAGAGGATCACAGAAATCTGCTTACTGAAAAAATTAAAGTGGAGGAAAGAGAAGAGGAACTAATTGAGAAACTGGAGTTGATATCCAGAAATGAAAAATGTGATGAAGTAAACAAGAAATTGATACAAGAAAATGAAAAACTGAAGCAATTGAATAATGCCATATCTGAAAGGCTTCTTTCATTAGAAAAGGGAAAATCTGTTGATACAGAAGAAACTGAAAAACTGTGCAATCTGGAACAAGAGATTGAGGAATATAAAATTGCAAATAAGATGCTAAGTGAGTGTCTGAATTGTAGTGAACAAGAGATTGCCAGTTATGAATTACAGATTGCTTCCCTAGAAAACAAAATTCACAATCTGGAAAAATCACCACCCAAGTCTGCTGAAATTGAAAGAAAAGTTAAAGCTGTCAGGAAAGGTGAGGGTGATAACTCAAGAAAGGGGATAAGATGTACTTCTAATGTTAAGAAAATTGTGAGAGACCAGCTATACAACACTTTTGTGCAAAGCTCTGATGTAGCTGGTACTTCAAGTCAATCCCAAAACAAAACAAAAGTTTGAAAACACCTTCATCATCTGCATTTCAATTCAAAGCACAGAAAAATGAAAAACAAACAAAAATTGTTAAGAATAGTCAGAAATTGAAGAAGAAGGGTCAAATAAAGAAGGTAAAGACTATTCCTGTTCATGGCCTAAAATCTGCTAGCTCAGTTGAATCTGATGGTGTACACACTGCTCACGATTCATTCACTTATTCGCATGCATCTAGTCAGTCTGTTAGTAACCATGCTGCCAAGAAATCACAGGTATCATGTCACTACTGTGGTAGGCATGGTCATTATATGGATGACTGCAGTGTGATGAAAAGTGATGATATGATGCATGATAAATTTTTTTCAAATAATCATCACCACCTCAAAAGAAACATGTCTGCTTCAAACCAACATATCATTTGTTATAATTGTAACAAACGTGGTCATAAAGCTGTTGAGTGTTGGTTTAGGCCTTCATGGGGATATAATGACTCAAGAGGCAAGCACTTAGGGTGCTTCGAGTGTGGGAAGCATGGCCATACAGTCAAGGACTGTTGGCATGCCCAAGTAAGTCATGTTAATGACATTGCTTTTAAATTATCTGCAAAACGACCTGTGAACTTTTCATGTTTTAACTGTGGTAAACCAGGTCACAAATCTGCTGAATGTTGGATGAAGAAGAATAAGAAACAAAATGTTCATGTAAACAACAGAACAATTCATGCTCAGTTTCATAGGTCTCATGCTGCTGTTGATATGCATCATAGGACCAGACAATCTGTTGTTTCATGTTATTATTGTGGAAATTTTGGACATTCTATGTCTGATTATTTTCTAATGGAATTTGATGACCATGCTGCAAAAAGAGTGTTTAGAACACCTGTCAGGGTAAATGCAGGACCCAAAGCTGCTTGGGTCCCTGCAGGATCAAAATGATCAAAATGTTGCAAGAGTGCCTTGGGTCAAGGAATAAACAGGGGTTAATAAACCAAGGCACTCAAATGGAAACCCCAGGATCCTACCTTTCAGGTTAGTTCTGAACTTTGTTTAAATTTCATCATCTGAAATTGTTGATTTGCATGTTTGATTTCTGATATTCTCTTCTTGTCTAGCTGATCAGTCTGCATTACAGACTCGGCTATTGAATTTACTTTTGCACATATTTGATGCTGTTCTCTTGTCAATTGTTGCACTGGTTTTGAATGGTTGTTTAGTGTATACAGTCGATGCATTGTATAGACTTTGTGTCAATGCATGCTACACATAGTTGATGCATCCAGTGTTTCAACTGCATAATAAGGTCGATGCATCTCTATACCTTCTTGCACACAGTCAATGCATGTGTCTAATGTCTGCATACATCAATTGCATGACTGTCAAAGAAGTAACTGTTTACACATAGGACTTCTTTGCACTGCATATCTTTGCATAACCCTGGTATATCAAATGGTAAGCTACTAAAAGGTAGGGAAATCTACCTGGAGGTTCTTACTATGTGTGAGATGGTCCTTGAGACCAGGCTCTCCGCCAAGTACCAAGGGTCAAGTTTTCATATAGGCAGGGAAAGTTGCATATCATGTTGATTTGTTGATGTTAAACTAAACTTTCTGAAATATGAATTGAACAATCATGCTTATGGTAATTCTCTTCTGTCTAATTTGCATGAATCATATCTGAATGCAAACTTTGATATCATGTGATGTGCTTTCAATACATTCATGCATATAGTCAAGGGGAGACCAATTGTCTTTGATCAATCATATTGCTGCTTATGTTTTATCCTTCACATCATGCATTTTGTCAGGGGGAGCTCAACTTGTCTTGACTAACCATTCTGCTGCTCATGCCTTGCTATTGTCATGATGAATCTAGACAGAGGAAGTTTTCTGATCATCTCATTCACTTTCACCTGAAATCCTCATGTCTAGTTTATTGGATCTTCTAATGCTCTCGGTTTGGTTCAAGTAAATTCTCTGCTGTCTTCTCTAAAACAGCTGATCTGTCTGAACTCCAGACTCAGCTACTGTCTGCTGTTAAACTCTCTTCTAATGCTCTTCTCTATTGGTGATTTACTCTCTTTCACCAGCTTATGCTCATCCTTCATACATCTCTCAGCTGGTGTGACTGATTTGGTTCTACTATTGATGAGTTGGTCAGCTAAATTTTTGATCTGTATTCGTCTGAGGAACTTATGCTGCATGTCATGCAATTCAGTCTGAGAACTTGGTAGAAATTCCTATCATATAGGTTTAAGAATTATCACTGAATCAGACTGATATAAGATTAATGTATTCTCAGATTTGTAATTAAATGAATTGAAAATATCTGAATAATAAGGTTTAATAAACTTTAACCACATGTGTCATGTAAACCTTAGATTCTCTCATCTGATATCTGAAAATTTGAAATCAAGGCTACTTTGGTAGAGATACATAGAGTGAGTGCTGTGGTTAAACATTAACTTGAGAAATGTTGACTAAATGAAAAATTGTGAATTCAGAGCAATGTCTTGGTCACTGAGAAACTGGGTTCTTTATCAATGAAATAAAGTAACTTATGTCATGAGGTGCCATAGTTATCTCTGATGAAAATTTACTGAAAAACCTGACAGAGCAATGGCATGCCTGTGTTGAGTAACTGGGGAGTCTGGCCTCTGATCAATGTGTCTCTCATGTAAAAAGACACTCATATTGCTAACTCTGTTCTCAAAGTTGAGAGGCAATGACAGTTATCACACTGAGTAACTGGGTCACTTCACCTAAGACGTGTTGTGCCTCATGTAAAAAGGTGTTGATCAACCTAAATTGCTCAGGAAAAAGTATAATGTGCTTCAAATGAAAATATATTGAAAATTCTGTCAACTCATATTCTTGGAAAAAGTGTTTAACATCAATACTAATCTGTGTAACTCTTAAAAGAGTCATTGAGATCATGTGTGTAAGATAAAGATGATTGATTTTGAGTGTTATCTGAATATTTGGTTCACCTTTATTAAAACTTGGATTCAGATATGAGTATTGAGTTTAATTTGACAAATTTGGTATACATCATAATTAAATCAGATTGGTTAAGTTGCCACTTCATAACCCTTTATGATAGAAGAGTCTATACTTCTCAAGACTTATTGAAGTGGTGCAAGCATTAAAATCCCTCATGATCAGATTCTTTCCAGATAGCCTGATCAACATAAATCTTGATATTGATTATTCATTGAGATGTCTTGTGATGATTGTTATCTACTCTTACCTTTCTATCATCAATCACTTTACTCTCCACACTGTTGAATCTTCCATCTTGTTTTGCAATAAGTTCTGGTTCTGTGGACTTTCCACCTGTTTCATTCTGTTCATGCATATGTGAGGTGCCACAACCAGAGTTTAGATTATTTGTAATGGCAGATTTCAGATTGATTTATTGGATAACCAGAGTTCATTCCTGTGCTTCAGGGGGAGTTATGGGTCATCTGCTTTTAAGGGGAGAGTAGTACATCTTGCATGTTGATAGGGGGAGAGCTGTTTCATTGTCATAAGGGAGAACCTCATTTTAATGAACCATGATTCATTCTCTGACTTTGTGTGCTGAATTTTGTCTCTCAAACCATTTCCTCTCTTTTTGATTATGTCAAAGGGGGAGAATAGTTTGACGTGTGACTCATTATGTTTCCATCATCAAAAAGGGGGAGATTGTTGTGCCCCTTGTGCTTTGATGATTATGTGGTGTTTTAATGATAGCAACATAAATGAGTCACCATATTGTTGTGCCCCTTGTGTTTTAATGATTCTGGGACTGATTTATTCTGTGGAGAATGCATGAGTGTGTTATATCTGATCTGTTCTGTGGAGAATGCATGAGTGTGCTAGCTTCTTAGTTGAGTCCACGAGGTTGATGCAGCCTTGAAATGCCTCAGATGGCTTTAAAGATAAGGCTGGATGCGTTGACGCATGGGGTCACTGCGTCGACCCACTGAACTGACCCAGATCTAACTTCACATCAGGGTGACCTGCTGCGTCGACGCTGTCACGCTGTAGCGTCTCTATGCATTTCTGAAGTCTACACATCGTTTAGTTGCACGCCATTGTGTTGAGAAAGTCTACACATCAGATTGCCTTGCTTCATGCATAAGTCTATACATCGGTTGTTCATCACACACAAAAGTCTGAACATCATTCATGAAGTCTGTACAGCCATTGCTTAAGGCAAGTCTATACATCGAGCTGAAGGCTGGCTAAGTCTATACATCGTTCATCTCACATAAGACGTAAAGTCTATACATTGTCTTGGCCGTCGTCTGTCTGCTCGCTACTAAGTCTGTACACTGTCTCACTGTTAAAGTCTATACAGACTTCAGTGTCTCATTCAGCGTCTCTCCTTGTGTCTCACTATTCAAGTCTATACATTGCGTGAACATAGTTAGAGCTCTCAAGTCTCTACATTGGCAAGTCTGTACATCGGACTGTTCATGCATTCATTTCAAGTCTATACATCCGATTGTTCAGCTTGTGACTAAGTCTATTTATTGTGCCTTGTTCAAAGCAAAGTCTACACACTCCATTTCTCACTTCAGGTAGCAAGTATGTACATTGTTCAGAATGTCAAGTCCATACAGCCATTGTGCACTCATTCTTGATGTTCATACTTTGCGTGATCCATTCTGCATAACACACTGCCAAGTCTATACAATGCCATTTGTTCATGCATGTTAGCAAGTCTGTACAGCCTGTGTTCACAACACAAGGTCTGTACATCGCATGCTCACACAAACGCCAAGTCTATACATTGGCTTTGCTTGCACGAGCTGAAGTCTATACATCGTGAATGCATCGTCTCATCAAGTCTGTACAGGGTCTGCATAGAATGCATTCAATGAAGTCTATACATTCATTGCTTCAGTTCAATATCTGCTATGTGCATACATTGCATCGGTGCATTGCTTCCTCTGTGTATATACTGCATCGGTGCATCCTTCAGGCATACAGTCTATACACTAATGCATGTGAGGTCCTTTGCTTTCAAAGTCCACACATCTGTTGTCAGCATGTCTATGCATTCCTATTCAATGTACACACTTCACTGCATTGCACATTGGATCTTCAAGTCTGTACATCACTGATTGCATGCATTGGGTTAGCGTCTCATTCAGCGTCTTAACAAACTCTAGACATCGGTTGGGTTCATAACGCTAAGTCTGTACATTCATTCGGCATGACAGTGCATTCAGTTGTAATGTATATACTTTGCTATCTATAGTTGAACATGCATTGCACTCTAACTCCATACACTGCTTCATGCATTGCACGAAGTCTGCACACTGTGTTGCTATGCTCATACTGCATGTTACAAAGTCTACACAATGGTGCACACTAAGTCTGCATACTCATTTGGCATGTCTGTACAACCATCTGTAATGCTCATAGTCTGCATACGTGAAGTATGTACATGCTTCAGTGTCACATTCACGAAGTCTGTACACGCCATAGCATTGCATGCACGAAGTCTATACAAGCCATAGCTTTGCATTTACAAAGTGTGTACACGCCACAGGCCTGCACAGCATGTCTATACATTGTCTGGCAGCCTGCACAGCAAGTCTATACCGCGTCCAGCAGCCTGCATGCAAAGTCTATACATTGCGTCCAGCAGCCTGCACGCCAAGTCTGTACACTGTATACACACTGCATCCTTAAGTCTATACACTACTGCCTTATATGAAGTCTGTACAGCCTGTGCTTTATTGATCGACTGAACTCTTCTTTAATCCTGTAGGTGTCTGGGCATGTGATCCGAGGTTGGTGCCTGGCACATGATCCAAGAAGCTGAGACACCGCCACGTGGACTAAAGCTTGGGTGAGAATCATGGAGAGCATACGCCCTAGCTGCTGCTGCTATATATAGAAGACTTATCCATCTGGAGAAGAGTGATGGTGAGCAGAGAGGCTGATCGACTGAAGCAAAGGATAGCCTACACGATCCTGTGAGAAAGAAAAGAGAAGCAGAAGAAGCAGAGAAGAAAAAGAGAAAGAGAAGAAGAGCAGAAGAGAAAGAAGAGAAAGAGAGAGTTAGAGAGCTCGAGCAAAGAAAGAGAGAGTGAGATTAGCAGAAAAAGAAAAAGAGAAAGAAAGATAGTGAGATCGAGAAAGATCTGCCTTTACTGGACCGTGGATCAAATCCAGGCCAGTCAGCTCATTCTGAGCCACATTGTGCTTCATTGTTTACAGCCTTCCGATTGCTGTTTGTTTCCCATTTTCTTGTTTTCTCTTTAAACATTTCTTCAAGCTGTTTGTCAGCATTTGCAGTGGAGGATTCCACTGGACGGCTAAGCTATATTGCCCAGCAGAGCAAGCTGTGAGGCTCAGCAGGCGAGGAGGATTCCTCGGACAGCAAGCTATGAGGCTCAGCGGATTATATGGCAAGCTGTGATGCCCAACTGTTCAAGCTGTGAGTCAGCGGAATCCACACTTGGGTTTGA
Source organism: Amorphophallus konjac (assembly GCA_022559845.1). Lineage (NCBI taxonomy): Eukaryota > Viridiplantae > Streptophyta > Magnoliopsida > Alismatales > Araceae > Amorphophallus > Amorphophallus konjac. The sequence goes on from CM040126.1 coordinate 348,072,360, forward strand.
GTGTGGGATGGACGTAGGTCTACAGGACCGAACCACCTAAAAACCCTTTGCGCATTGTGGTTTGATTTGTCTAATTGTGCTTCCGCTAGTTGATTGCTTAGGCGCGCAATATATGTTTGTTTACAGGTTCAACAGAAACTTTAAGTAGCATTTCAGATTGGTTAATTTGGTCTAGTTAGCATTCTAGTGATCTCATTGTGTGTTTGATTAATTCCTCAACTGCTTACTAGCCTTCTGTTGGTATCAGGAACGTGATTGAATTGATTGTCTCCCAAAAGGGTTTAAGCAGCTTACTGGTTATACTGTTTTAATTGGGCGAAGGTTTTTAAAGGGTATATTCATTCACCCCCCCTCTGAATACATAGCACCGAACCCAACACTCCCAAGTAGTTGGTCCAAGGTCTCTAGTGGGTTGACCGTTCAATGTACTTGGGATCTCAAGGGGTGGGGAGTAGACCGGGATGGATTCTTCCTCCAAGGGGAGAAATAGGAGGATCTCACTAGTACAATGCCCACTTGTGCAAAGGGAGGTGATGGAACCGATGGATGGGTGGACAAAGTTGATGGTGCTAGGCTCCAATGGTCCCATGGCTAGTAGGCCGGTTAAGTGGGCTTGCCAATGTAGGCAATCCACAAGGTCTCCCAAGTCTTCCACAGAGTAGAAGTTTTGATAAGTGACATGCGGAGGTCGGGTGGGAACAATTTGGGATTTATATCCCAATGGTGGTGAGCTAGGGAGGGTGGGACATTGCTTGAGCCATTAGAGTATGGACTCATCTATGGTGAGGGTGCCATGTGTGATGGTGCATGGCCTTTGAGGATCCGGACCATGAGGGGTGGGGGAAGATTGAGGCTCTTCTTCTTTATTGGTGGGAGCTTGGGCTTTCTCTATGGTGATAAGAGGGTCCATATGGGCATAAATCTTCCTAAGTTCATTTCTCATCTCAACCCAAGAGTCGATGGGCTCTTGCCTTCCAACTTCCCTTAAGCCTACAATGTTTCGCCATTCACTCCTAGATTGGCGCCAGAGTAAACTTTTGGCATAGTTGACTTGCATAGACCCTGACAGGGTGAACCTCCCAAAGTGGTGATCTATAGAGCTTTCCCATTCTAGATATAAACTAGGGTGGGATCCATCAAATACAAAGACGTCTATTGGGTCCAAGCGAGATGAGTAGGCTAAGTAGGAAGTGGCCATGATGATCGGGTGATAAATGTAATGGCCCTAGGATAAGACTTAGTAGAGACAAGTCTAGAACTTGCTCTGATACCAATTCATGTGAAACCACCTAGGACTTACCAAGTAAGCACAATTTAGCATTCAAACGGACCGATAATGGCGACCGCTCACCCGATGCTCACCTAAGTCCAGGGTTAACTTGGCAATGCTAAGGTGATGCTGAGAGGGTTAGGCCCTTGCTAGTAGAGGGCCAGCAAGGCCAAGGTTGACTCCCAAGGGTAATGGCAGCCCAATTCAAGGGAGCCGACGTCGTGCCGAGGGCACGGGTTCCACACTTTTCCCACGGCGATCTCTTATAGCAAGGGAGCTTAAGGATCGGGCTCTCATTCACGGCCAGCAGAGTTATGAACTAATATTGACTGAACAAATACTAAGTAGAGCAAAGTTTGGAGCACTTACTTGACCGTTTTGAAGAAACCGGTCCCGCTCGAAGACGTGGGCGAGCGGGGAGGCGTGGGGATCCCTACACGCCGCGTCGGGGCAGCTTGACCTGTTTAAACAATTACAAAACTACACCTCTCGTAGGAGGGGGATCTTGGGGTGGGGACAACTTGTTATTACATCCAAAAACTAGCTCCACATAGGGAGGGGCCTTCAGTCGGCCAAGCGTGGAGGGGAGAAATGGGGAAAAGAACGTCGAATGGAGACCGAGATCAGTTCTGCCTGTTCTCTGCGAGTGCTGACAGACGGTCGAAGAAGTGGCAGCTGTGACTGCTCCCGAATTTTTTTGGGGATGAAACCACCTGAAAAATATTCGTAGAAGGACCGGGAAGTCGTCCAAATTTTTCTGGAATTTTGGGAAGTCACTGTTGGCCCGGGCAGAGTCTCGAACAGGGAGGCAGACCTTCAGTTCTGACTACTTATGGATCACCACAGCAGGAAAAGGAGGTTGCCACCAGCGCTCCCGAGCTCAAAAGGAGGCACCGCTAAAGTCGTTGGAACCGCCTGTGAGTCCTCTTCGAAACGATCCTGACGGAGATGCCAAATGTTGTCGGAGCAGACCGGTAGACTCTAAACACTGAGGGGGGGTCGGTGCAGACTGAGTGGAGGCAGAACCGCGCACCCGGGGAAGAGAATTGATAACTTTCAGATCCGGACGCAAAACTGAGTTCTGCTTCTTGGGGATGAAAGAAAACTCGGATTAGAAGATTTTTGCAGAAGAACTCTTGTTCAGATTCCCAGTAGGATTGCCGCAGTCGAGCTTCCACTCAGGTTCTGATTTCCTGCCAGAGATGCTTTGCGCAGTCGAGGGAGAACTGCTCTCTCGGGCAGCCCGGTGCTCAGACGACGACGAAACCACTGCCGTTGCGAAGAAGACTGGAAGAAGCTTTTGTGGGTACCCTTTGGGCCTCCAGGGATGCTGGGATGAAGTCGGGGCCGCATCTGTAAGTTGCTGGTACTCTACTACCTGCGACCTGAGAATTGCAGGTGGTGAAAGGTGGTGGGGGAATGGGGTAGAAGGGATGGGAAATGGAGTGGATGGGTATGGGGGCACCCCCTGGCTGTGAGGGGGTCTGGGAGGGGGTGTTCCAAGGTGTGGGAAGGGGAGAATGGGGTTTGGAAGGTGGTGTTTGTAGTGGGTGAGAGAGGAGCTACGAATTTGGTTGGAAGGGAGAGAGGGAAAGGGTATTTGAAAATGAGTTTAAGGGTGGGATTAATTTCTGGTCTTGGGGATGGGAAGGGGTGTGTGGGGAAGGTAAAGGAGGGCTTGGGGAGTGAGAATTCTCCCATGGGAGATGAGAGGGTGCTTGGGGAAGGGGAGTGGGTGGTTGGTGGTTGGAGGGTGGAGTGGGGAGTGGTGGAATCTCCCTTGGGGCTGGGGTGGAGTTAAGGTGGGGTGGTGGGGAGTTGGGGATGAGTTATTGGAGGGGGGAAGAGAGAGAAAGGTGGTTGGGAGGGGAGGAGAGAGAAAGGGGCGCAGGTTTTAGAGAGAGAAAGTGTAGGAGAGAGAAAATGACTTCTTAGAGAGAGAGGTAGAGAGAGAGGGGGGGATAGGGGCTTCTCACCCACTCAATTGGCTTCTCACCAAAAGAAGAAGATTTAAGTTGGACACTAGAAAATTCAAATATTCATTCATTCATTCATTAACTTCAAATGGGGGGGAATGGGGTCCTATATATAGGCAACCCACATTTTACAAAAAGTCCCTGACTCTTTCTACAAAGACAAATAACCAAGGGGGTAGGGGGTGCCCTTGGGCCTAGCCCAATGAATTGGGCCTAATAGCTAATCTAATCAACCTAATGACACTCAAACTTAGGGGAATAAACAAAAGACCTAGGGACATGACTCAAATAAAAGGGAAAATACATCAAATGACTCAAATAAAAATTACATAGGACTCAAAATTAAATAACTAGACCATGCAGGACGCAACCGGGGTGAGGAGACGAGCTGTGAACGTGGGCATGAGAGGTGATGTCCCCATCAACCTCTCGGCTGGTCAGAATGTTCCAACAAAATGATCCTTGACCAGTGGGTTATGAGCCCACACACTTCCGCGGGGCACTTAAAACAACACACACGGGCATCACAGATAATCTCGGCATCCGCATCTCAGCACACACTCGGCACCATCGCAATTCATGAAACTGCAATATACCACGCCTCGAGTACCGATCCTACTAACAACCGATCACAAGTCGCCATAGTGCAAAGCATGAAGAGCACCAGCATCAGCACAAACTGCAAAGGATGCTAGTCTCCGGTTATCCTCACGTCCCAAAATAATTACTGAACCTTCACAACACAACAGCCGCCAAACACGGCACATCGAACACGGTGCACAATGGCCCCAAATCCTTAATCTGGGTCCAAAACCAAGCCACCGCCAAAATAAGAGCAATTCAGGTTCAGAACTAAGACAATCCACACATAGTAGACACAGGACTAAGGCTTCACAGAGATAGCACTTCCAAAGCTTACCTCGAAACAATGCTACAAGATAGGATGAGAAGAATCAAGCTTGACTAACAACAGCCCACCAGGAAGGGAATCCTAGGTTCACCTGAGCACTCTCTCAAACAAGGCATCCAACAACCACCTCAACACAACCTTAACACCTCAGGGGCTGAACAAACCTCAAGCTGGGACGGCCAAAACAACAATAATCTCCTCAGAGAACATGCACGGCCATCACACCAACGATAAAGCCATCAGCCACCTGAACAAGTCACAGAAAAATCTCGAACACCGCACCATAGACTCACGTCTGTCGGCAAACTCTGCCCAGTGCAGCATAACCGAGAATACCGCCATGACAAAAGAAGGGTGCTCCATCAGATCCTGACGAAGGAAAAACCACCTTCACAATGCTAACACAGCACGCACAAGCTCTTACACGAGAAGCAAAGTGGTAAAAGAACATAAAACCTATGTTTGGATAGGTTGACACACTATGGCTCTATACCAATTTCTAGAATCCTAGAAAAAGAGAGTTTTGAGAGGACATTTTAATTCAAAAAAATCTGAAAAATTAGAAAATGGTAGAAGGCTAAGTTAATAACCCACTATAAAAATTTCGTGCTCACAGAAATTCTACACTTGTAGTTATGGTTCTTTTCCTATGCATGTGTAACCTAGAAATAAACATGTCTTCTTTCTTACGAAATCCCTACGGGTAACCTGGTCTTATTCTGTTCCACAACAGCAAACGCATGAGTAGGATTGGTCCATCTAAACCCTATGGAAGCTTGCTTATGTTATAATAAAAGTATGATACTAAGTTTGTAATATGAATATGAATATGAATGTGAATGTGAATACAATGTGAATGTTATGAATGGAAAATAATAGCATTTTATGAGATGTACTTCGGTCCATTCTGCGGGACGGCGATACGTAATGCCCCGTGCGGCAGGAATCTAGGTGGGAGTTCGCTCTCAGTTCTACGGAGTTCTCTTTCGTTCGTTTGTGTGTGGGCATCCTGTGGTTGCGGCAGCTATTTGGTTCCATGAATAACGTAAATTGTGTAACTCATGAAAATTGGAAAATGTACAACTAATCACTCATAATAGACTTAGTGCATGCATGGGTATTTTACATGTTAGATGATAAATGTGTATTTTCACATATGATTACTTTTAAGCAAATGAGAATGAATAGATTATGACATTGTTAACACTTGAATTATGTATGTTGATTGGATATATGAATGCGGGTTAACCCTGATTCGACTAGGCTGCCTACTGAGCGTCACACTCATCTCTTGTGGCACACTTTTTCAGGGGACATTGTGGAGGAGGTCGAGGAGGAGGCTGCGGCTGAGGTGTAGTCCTAGTCCTCCCTAGATCAGTGTAGGCTATGGATATTTATCTTTCATGTTATGGATAGTTGTGGATTGGTGATCATGTATGGACTAAAATGTATTCGGACAATGGACATGTATTTTTGGGGATTATGAATGGTTGAGATGTTATATACATTTCTTGTAATTGTGGTTTCTCTCTCTCTCTCATGCTAATGTATGCATTTGTGCTTCCGTAATATGTACGTCGTAATGCTTCGTGGTCCGATGAAAAAAAATGCCCATAAATGGGGAATCGGATCTCGGGGCGTTATAAAGTGGTATCAGAGCACGAGGGACCAACCATTCCAATTGTCCAAGTTGTAGAATAAGGTATCATGTTATCTCAATTACTTGGAAATTCAATTCATGTTATACACTTTCCGATACAATTTGAAAATCACTTAAATTGTAAATACTTAAAGATTGCCTGGTTTTTATAGATATAAAATCCTACTGAACTTTTAGCTCACCTTACATTTGGTTAATTGTTACAGGAAATGAAAATGAACAAGGGAATGGACAAGAGTGATAGAGTGATTTTCCTTTTTACCTAGGTTTATGTAGATCATTAGTGTTTTTTACAATAATGATGTATCTTGGATTGGAAGTTTGTAATTGCTTTTATGGCTTATGAATTAGCAATGTAAACTTCATTTTGATGGAATAAAAGTATTATTTTCCCATTCATTTCTGTCTTTAGAAATGAATTTGTACATGCTCTGATCGACACGATTGTTTACGACTAGTTCGCGTCCCGATATTCCACGTCAGGGCGTGACAGTAATTTATCATTAACCTTAGTTGACTACGATGATTCATGCTAGAATAAAAATAAGCATTCGGCGGGATAGAACGGTCCGTACAGAACCGCTTAGAGGCCTCAGCGGTCGGTCGACAGTCCATTCAATCCCTAGAGCCAGGGGCCAGACGAGGTTTGAGCGGTCTATCGAGGGACCGCGGGGGTCTCTACATGGTCTGGATATGGCCGCTCTGCTTGTGGGGATTTGAAATGCAAGGACAATTAAACGGTCAATAAATGGCCGTCACCCTAGACCACAAGGTCTATCGCGGGGCCATTCAAAACAAAGCAGTTCCTATTGAACCGCGCAAAGGACGCTACGCCCGAACCCGAACGGGCTCGAATAGGGGTAATGAAAATGACTAATACACAACATGTAAAGCATGAAAATTGGGCAAAAAGTTATCATTGAAACGAGAACAGGAATATGCACATAATAGCAAGATCAATTTAATCTTAACGCCTGCCAATCCTTACCTTAAGCAAGGATCATCAAGGAAACCCTAAATCTGACATGCTTCCATTAGAACCTAGAATTCTCGCAGGATACTACATCAATTTTAGGGCTTTTTAGATCAACGGAAAGAGGACTGAGAGACGAATCTAACAATGTATAATACTTAGGGTTTGGTATGCTAGAACCTACCTTAAAGAAAGAAGAAGGGGAAGAAGGTCGCCGGTCGCGCCCGAAACACCTCGCCGATGATCGCCGGAATTCGCCCTCGTCCGCACTCCTCGTCGGCCGCCACAACATCTAAATTGTTCCAAGGCGACTAAGGGTTGTTTTTATAGAGTCAATTGAGTCTAGAAGGGTCGATTAGGGAGGACAGAGTCCTCCGAAACATGGGGTGCGCGAATCACGCTAGACCGGGTTGCCGCCGCCAACTCCTCCAAAATACGCCACTTAGGGTTAGGGTTTTGATGGGGATCGAGAGGGGAAACATTTAGCTAATCTAGGCCGTTCATTTGGGTCTGGTTTGGGCTTAATTGATCGAGAATTGGGCCCCAATTTCATGAATTAAGGTCCGGTTAGATAAAGTGTTGATTCGGGCCTTAAATTACTAATTCGGCTTACTTAAAATTTTATTTTGGGTTGGTCATTGAAGACAAACTAACTAAGCTATTAGTTCATTACACGAATATCATTTTTCGAGATTTTTATAAATTGGTTGAAATTTGACCTATTGTATTTTTCAAGAATTTTCTTTATAATTTTATTTAATAATACACCGGGGTGCTACACCCTCCCCCACTTTAAGGAATTTGGTCCTCCAAATTCACTGCACGTATCGGAATGGAGAATAAGGTAACTAACCTTAGAATAAATCAGGATATTGCTTCCGAATAACGTCCTCCGATTCCCAAGTAGCTTCTTCCGTTCCACGCCGACTCCATTGAACCTTGACCATAGGTATAGATCGAAATCTGAGCTGATGTTGCTTGCGGTCCAAAATCTTGATAGGTCTTTCTTCATAAGTTAAATCTTCCTTCAATCCCAAATCCACAAGATGGATGATATGAGTGGCGTCATACACATACTTTCGCAGCATCGATACATGAAAGACATTATGAACTCCAGATAGTTGGGGTGGTAAAGCTAAACGGTATGCAACTTCTCCAATTCTTTCCAGAATCTCGAATGGGCCAACATATCTTGGACTTAGCTTGCCACGAACACCAAACCTTTGGATTCCTCTTGTTGGTGAAACTTTCAAGAACACATGCTCGCCAACTTGAAATTCTAAGGCTCTCCTCCTATTATCAGCATAACTCTTATGTCTTGATTGTGCCACTTGCAAACGGTCTCTGATAACACATATGTTCTTAGATGATTCTGAAATGAGATCTGGTCCCAACCATGGTTTCACATCTACCTCATCCCAACATAATGGGGATCGACAACTTCTTCCATACAGAGCTTCAAACGGGGCCATCTGGATACTGGACTGGTAACTGTTGTTGTAGGTGAATTTAATCAGAGCCAAATGCTCATGCCAACAGCCTCCAAAATCAATCACACAAGCTCTAAGCATATCTTCCATAATCTGGTTGGTTCTTTCAGTCTGTCCGTTTGTTTGTGGATGAAAAGTTGTGCTGAAATTCAGACGAGTACCCAGGGATTCTTGTAATCCTTTCCAGAAATGCAAAGTGAACCTGGGGTCTCTATCAGACACAATACTGATTGGTATTCTATGGAGTCTTACAATTTCTTTCATATACAAAGCAGCCAAAACATCAACTGTCCATCTGGACTTAATGGACGAGAAATGGGTAGACTTAGTCAATCTATCAATAATAACCTATATTGCGTCAAATCTACCACGAGTCCTAGGTAGACCCATGATAAAATCCATACCAATGCTCTCCCACTTCCATTGAGGTATATCAAGTGGTTTTAATTTCCCTACAGGTCTAAAATGCTCTACCTTGACTTGTTGACACACTAAACATCTGCTTACAAATTCTGCAACTTCCTTCTTCATATTCAGCCACCAGAGGGTTCTCTTCAAATCTCGATACATCTTAGTGCCTCCAGGATGAATAGTATACTTGGACCTATGAGCTTCTTCTAAAATCTTGCTCTTAATCCTAGCTACGTCTGGCACACAGGTCCTTCCTTGAAATAACAATCTGCCGTCATCGGCTAAAATGAAATCAGGTCTACTGCTCAAACATTCCTTGATCTCTACCAATACCGGATCGTTGTCTTGCAAGGACTGAATTTCCATTAATAACTCTGGGCGAAGTTGAATCTGTGTAATCATAACCCGATCTTCGCCAACATTGATATCTAAACTAGCCAGCTGTTCTAACAATCTCCACTCTTGTAACATGAGGCTTGAAAATTTTGCTATCAGCTTGCGGCTTAAGGCATCTGCCACCACATTGCCCTTTCCAGGATGATACTCTATAGAAAAATCAAAGTCCTTCAAGTACTCAAGTCATCTCCTCTGCCTCATATTAAGCTCCTTCTGAGAGAACAAATATTTCAAGCTCTTGTGATCTGAAAATACCGTGAAGGTCTCTCCATACAAATAGTGCCTCCAAATCATTAAGGCAAAAACTACTGCTACAAGCTCCAAATCATGAATAGGATAATTCTCTTCATGCTTCCTTAACTGCCTAGAGGAATAAGCTATCACTTTCCCATGCTGCATAAGCACACAACCTAGGCCAATACCTGAAGCATCCATGTACACTACAAAACCTCCTTCTCCAGAAGGTAAAGCTAAAACAGGGGAAGTGGTCAAACACTCCTTCAAAGTCTAGAAACTCCGTTCACACTCTTCTGACCAATCGAATTGGTTCTCCTTGCGGGTTAGTCTTGTCAGAGGTATCGCAATTCTTGAGAAATCCTTAATAAACCTTCGGTAATAGCCTACCAGGCCTAGAAAACTTCTTACTTCGGTTACATTAGTAGGCCTATCCCAATTCTTTACTACCTCAACTTTCGAAGGATCAACAGATATACCTTCCTTAGTGATAATATGTCCTAGAAAAGACACTTCTTGCAGCCAGAAATCACACTTACTAAACTTGGCATACAACTGATGGTCTCTCAATAACTGCAACGCCATCCTCAAATGTTCAGCATGCTCCTCCTCATTCTTAGAGTATATCAAGATGTCATCAATAAACACCACGACCCATCGATCAAGGTAGGGCCGGAACACGCTGTTCATCAACTGCATGAAAGCTGCAGGTGCATTGGTTAGTCCAAAAGGCATAACTATGAATTCAAAATGCCCATACCTGCTACAAAAATCTGTTTTATAAATATCCTCATCCTTGATCCGCAATTGATGATATCCAAATCGGAGATCGATCTTCGAAAAATATTGAGCTCCCGCTATCTGATCAAACAATTCGTCGATCCTCGGCAATGGATACTTGTTCTTGATAGTAAGCTGGTTCAATTACCGGTAATCGATACATAGTCTCATCGAGCCATCCTTCTTCCGGACAAACAACACTAGAGCTCCCCACAGGGATATACTTGGACGAATGAACCCTTTCTCAAGCAATTCTATAAATTGATGCTTCAATTCTCTCAGCTCCGCAGGAGACATACAGTACGGAGCCTTCGAAACAGGGGACACACCAGGAATTAAATCAATAGAGAAGACAATCTCTCTCTCAGGTGGTAGTCCTGACAAATCCTCCGGAAAGAAATCTTAAAAATCTCGGACAATAGGAATGTCCTTTACCTCAATCTTCCCTTCAGGGGTTAAAGAAACAAAGAAAAGCCTAACATCCTTTCCTTAACAACTTCTCAGCAAGAAGCGCCGAAATAAGCGGCACAAACTTAGAGTGCCTAACCCCAACAAAAGAAAGTCCAGGGTGTCCAAAAAAAGACACCGAACTAGTGCTGCAGTGAACATTGGCCTCATACTTAGCCAACCAATCAGCTCCTAGGATTACATCATAATCCTTCATATCCATACAAACTAAATCGGCTGGCATATTCTGTTCACTAATCATGGCCTTACTAGAGGGATAGAAAGTTTTAATAGCAGATCCAGAGCCAATAGGGGTTGAAATTTCTAATGGAGAATTCATCAACACATGCCTCAGAGCTAAGGACTTAGCAAACTTCCAAGAAATGAAGGAATGAGTCGCTCCGGTATCAAATAGAACAAATGCCATCTTATCATGAATAATAAGTGTACCTTCAACAAGTCCACCCTCCTCGATGGTTCCCGCATCATCTTCTTGTAGGGCTTGAAGTTTGCCCTGCTGCTTCCTATTTCCTTGTGACTTGGTCGGTGTAGCTTGATCGGACAAGAGGGGACACTCCGGAATATGATGGTCCCTGCTTCCACAGCGTAAATAGGCACCCAACTTGCGCCAGCATTCCTCCATCCTGTGACCTGGATGATCACAATACTTGCACTGGCCTTTGAATGGTACAATCGGACTAGGCTTCTTTTCATCATTTTTCGGCATCTTGCCTTTCCATGAACTAGACCCGCCATTGGGCCTCTTCTTGCCATTACTGAGTTTAAAGTTCTTGGAACTAGTAGTCTGTTCTTTCTTAGGATTCTTCCCACGAATCTTCTCTGTCATCTCTAAAGTATCCTCCAGAACTTGGGCTTTCCTCACCATCTCGGCATAAGTCTAGATTTCCATTGGGGCCAACTGGTTGATATAGTGCAGCTTCAAACCATTAAGAAATCTCTTGGTGTCACGCCCCGAATCGATAGCAGCGGAACGTGTCGTTTGCTCGGAACGTGGCAGTTAAACAGTCATGTCAATCAGAGCATAGTCATTTCCACAAAACACAATTTGGATAAATAATAAATTTCATTTCAAATATAAGTTCTTTACATATTCGGGCCCATAATAAATGAAAAGACTCAATAAAGAAAAACTACAATGAGGCATAAGACGCAAGATAACCAGACTAGACGGTTCATCTAGATGTCAGAGTTCTCTTCACTCTTGCACTTGCCCATCATGTTCGGTCTGGTCGTCACTAAGGTCATTACCTGAAAAACATTGGAAAAACGCAGGATGAGCGAACGCTCAGTAGGACTTAATATCTCATGCTCCAAGCTAGCTTTAAGTCAATTACAGTTTATCATGCTCATGCAGGTCATGTAAGATATAGAAATCGAGAACTATAATGACACGAGTGATAAAGCGATGATCAATTAAAACCATAAAAGCGAGTAAGCAAGATGCTAGATAAACTCATGAAGAGTAAGGACGATGATAATCAAGAGAGTATAGCAAGATCTAATCAAGTACTTTCTCAAGCTAGGTCAAGAGCATTCATAAGGAAATATAACATTCATCTCTCTATGACGAACACTATCACGAGAGCTTTAATGTATCCATTATTATGAAGGATCTTCATGACAAGATAACGAGTACTATCAATGGGATAATTCAAGAACATCTATGATGATCGATATAGAAGTAGAACAATTACTTCTACAAGCACTACAAAGCATTTGCCAAGACACTAAGGGAATATCACGACGATATGATAACCCCTCCAATAAGGCAAATCAAGATCTTTTCATGACGAATAATAAGTTGTAGAAAGGTGTACTATGATGGCAATTACTCCCGATCATCACTATCACGAGAGCGTTTGCACATCTAGCACTATATAGGATTGGCCAATGCACTAAGGGGAAAATCACGACGATATGACCACCCCTCATGGAAATAGCACTAGGTAGTATTTGGTCGCACACTTAGGAGTTCTCACGATTGTATGATTGCCCCTAAATGCCAATAACCGAGTTGGTGAATGTCAGCACCCGATCATCGTATACCGGTAACGTTTGGACTTTGCCTCGCCCAATAGGGTCAGATCAGGACCCGTAGTATTTAAAATGTCATTTTAGTGGGACCCATAGCCCCTGACATTTAGTCTAGACTAATTCCATATTAATGGCCAAGAATTTCAAGGATCAAGCATGTACGAACAATATGGTAGATTTCATTGAACAGAGATTCAAGATAGACCTCGACAAGTCTAGAACGGTGGCACACAAAAAATCGAGAGAATTCGAGAAATCTGGGAGATTGGCATCTCGTTAGAGTGCCATATATTTAAGAAGTCACGCCCACAGTGGTGGTCACTCATTCTCTGAACAAAGCATTGGAGAATTGGTGCCTCCACAATACGGTTGCTCTTACACTAAGCGCCCGCCAATAAGGTCACCCGTTCAACATGCTATCGACAGAAAACGGTGATAACCAATGTAGTCGCTAATCAAATAACTAACAGGGTTCCAGGATTCTTGTGGTACAACCAGCTCAGTCGGCCTTGAGGAAATCCAAGGCTGCGAGGAGACTTACGGAGGTCCCAATGACTAACTTGCCGGTCCGAAGGAACGGAATGTCCGATGGAGGGCTCATATGTCACTGAGAGTTGAGGTGTATAACGTGAACCAATCATGAAACGGGGACTCCATCTACGGACGTGAGATGAGAGTGCCAAAAGACCCAAGGTATCAGTCATAACTGGAAGAAAACGGCCAGAACATGAATGTGTTAATTATAGAATTTATGTTCATCCAATTCTATAATTAACTAAATTTATATTAATTGACGTCTGTGAGTAGTGTCATTTATTAATTAAGATTCACTTGGAGGGACGTTAATTCTATGATTTTTAACTTAATTTATTTAACAAGAATTCACGTCAATATCTATTTAATTGAATAATTTAAAAACATACATTCAAAGACACATTTATTTATATAAAATAATTTAGAAAAAATAGAATATATGATAATTAGGAGAAAAATTCAAGGATTCCAAAAATATATTTTTTATAATTTTAGGTGGCATAATTTAATAGATATGGATTTTTGAAGATATAATCACAAGTTATATATATATATATATATATATATATATATATATATATATATTATAATATAAGAATTGACGCCATTGCACTGTGGCGTCAAAAGCATTTGACGACATGTTAAATGTCGTCATTTCAAAAAAATGTCGATGTTCAGGGCTCCGTTTCTCGACGTACACACGTCGGAATCAGGCGTTCTATATATCAAAATGACGGGCTCGAAAAACTCTACTTGACCGGACGTTCAAAATAATTTTTTGTTGAGAGATGGGGGATCTTGAGATAGGGGCACGAAAAATGGTGCAACCACTTTCACTACCTCGATTTCTATCCCACTAGTACGCCCTTAAATTTTCATGGCCAAAGGAGACTCCAACGCCCACTAACAAACTATTAAGGCAAAAACTTCATAACCGACTACTACAGTGTTCAACCAAAACAACGTGAAATCACATAGGTAACACTTAATATTGAAGCAGAAATAGCAAGATCATGCATAGTTTAATCGATTAATAGTTTGGCTTGGGAGATTGCCTACCTTTTTAACGTTCTTTAATCAAGGAGAAATGAAGCGGAGAAAGAGGATCTTTAGGCTCTTTCACGATCACAGTTGTAAGAGGATCACGGCCGGTTCTCCTTGGCAGCAGGAAGAAGAACATCTTCTTCACGTTGCAGGAGAAAGATGGATGAAGAACTTCGACGAAGAGCAGCAGCAATAGTTTGCTGCCTGTTCGTGGGAGGGGTTACTTATAAGGGTTGAAAAACCCAAGGGCTCGAAGACTATCGAAGGCAAGTTTTTAGAATCGTACCATGCGTTACTCTATCTCGTTAATCACCTGCCTTATAACCTACCGCCTGCCTTGCTTTGCGAATGAAACCCTAAGCCTAACCCCTTTCAACGTCGAACGTGGTAACATGGGTTGGGTCATTGACAAGGGTGGTTGTGATGGCTCTGAACAAGCCTTTGTCGTGGGTATTAGTAGCCTATTTATCATGTGGTTTCAAAAAGGGTAATGGGTTTGGTTTGAGGGGCTTCGGTTAACATGGCCCATTCATTAGTGTGAATGTGAGGTTCATCTGGAGGGTTTCTTCATGGGTTAACATCGTTGGGTTTACATGGGCCATCCTCCTTTATCACGTTGGGTTGGTATTCAACGTTCGTATACATATTCCGTTAGATGCCCCAACTATTGTATTGTTTTGTTTATGTTAAAGCCCAAGTATTTATCTATACACCTAAACCAAGCCCTTCACGTTAGAGTTAACTAAGCCCATTATACGCATCTATATCTATGCATCCTCGGCACATTTAGCTGCTTTACTATTTGGAGAGTTTAAAAGTTTATTATTACACATATTCGAGTTATGATGGGTATTTTAGCTAGTTATCATGTTTAGCTTTTGAATCTTGTACGAGACCCATTTATGTATTAGACGGAGCCCTTCTTTAAATTTGTGAGTTGAGTATTTTGACTATTTGAGGATTCATTCATAGACCACTTAATATTAATATTAAGGTCCTTTTATTTACTTAAGAGTAGAAATTTATACATGGATTTTATTTTTCTTAAAATTTTATTTATTTACCGTTGTCTCAAGTATCAAAGTTGGGTTCGATCCTACGACAATCTTTATATATATGTATATATATATTTTATACTTGAATTGTATTTTTAATTTAAGCCTCAAATGAATAAAAGGATATATTCAAAATCCAATTCTTAATTTTTATTATATTTATTAAAAATTTTATTAACCCTACTTATTCTATGACTAATATTTATAGATATATTCATTTATTCCATATTCAAATTTTCGGGGTGCTACACTTGGCCTTCATCTTCTCCGTGGACACCAAATGGGTTGCATAATGGGACAACCGAGAAAATTGAGCTTCATACTCAGCGACTGTAAGGGTCCGCTGCTTCAGAGCAGCAAATTCTGCCGCCTTCTTCTCTTGCACTCTATCAGAGAAATACTTGCTGTTAAAGAGTTCCTCGAACTCCTTCCACATCACTTGCCTGTCTCCGAGAGTAGCCTTTACTGCATCCCACCAAGATCTCACATCTCGCTCTAGATGGAAGGTTATCAGAAGGACACGTTCTTGCTCACTACACTGCATCACTTCAAAGATTCTCTCCATCTCTTTCAGCCAATGCTCGGCTTCGTCAGGATCTGTCGAGCCGCCAAATTGTGGGAGATTCATCCCACGAAAGTTTCGAAGAAGATCTCCCGCTCCTTGGTGCGCCGCTCCTCCTTGGGCCACTTGCTGCAATGCCCGCGTTAGTCCTTGAACTGTTCACTACATATCCCTCCATTGCGCTCGTTCGGCTGCCATTGGAGATACCCTACACGTAGAACAAATTAATTAAGAATCTTTTAGAAGGAATCTTTCTAGAGTTAAATTAGTAACTTAACCCAAGTCTCTACCCAGATCTCACTGGGTTGGATCCTTAGACTTGTAATGAGGTTATAGGTCCTATGACACCACTTAGAGTCCTAGAACTTAGAAAAACCTAGGAATATTAAAAAACCTAGGCTCTGATACCACCAAACTGTCACGTCCTGACGCAAAATATCGGGACCGGCAGTAGAAAGAGTTAATAATAATATGTTGATTTCCAGACATGCTATGACCTACGCTAGAGAATCGGACATTCATCACAACAACCAAAAAATTCTACCAATCTAATAGTTACTAATTTAACAAAAACCAAGTTTTTTTACATCAATCCCAATCAAAGAAATTAAGAAGACGTCCAACATGACATTCGACTTCATCAAAGTTACATTCACCAACTTTATTACAACATCACTCAACAACATTCTAAACCACAATTTGACTAAATACTCTACAACGCCACTATAAAGTCTTCTAACTGGTTCACTCCAGGCTTCACTCTTGCCCGTCCCCATCAGTTTGCGAGTCCTCACCTGAGCTACCTGAAAAAGGAAGAAACCACTAGGTGAGCGAACGCTCAGTAGGTAATATCATGCAAGTTTAAATAATTTACCAATTTACATTTATGTTGTACGAGAAAGAAAAAGAATAGACGATATAAATAACCGAATAAGGATAGCAAGAGAACATGAACAAAGTATAACTGGAATTGACCAATCAAGCATGAAATAACCAAGTCATGTAACTAATTTCGAATTAATTCAGCAATTTAGAATACAAGAGAGGGATCATGAACAAGAATATGTCGTAGATATCATGCTAGTCATGCACTCGTGTAATGCCTCACCATGTCATTACAACTCCCTGAGGCACTAGTACTTTTTGGGCGCTCCTCCCAGGACCAGACCGGGCCCTTATGATGCGTTGGCATTGATTTGACGGATCCAAGTTCCAAGTATGTCTAGACATTAACCAAGTTAAATGGTCAATAATTTCAATTTATAAAACTTACCTCAGAAATTTCAAGGGTAAGTGAAGTAGATATTTTGACCAGAAAGTTCAAGTTATCAAGAACCAACAGGTCCTTGCATTCAAACACGAAGAACCACGGGAAAATAATTCTGGAAGATACACGGTCCATACTGGGCTGCTCAGACAAGGGACAGTCATTAACTAGACCGCTCTAAAAGGATCGGGCTGAAGACCAGCCTAATGGAAGTCAAGGATAAACGGTCCATTATGGGACACTATAGCATGGTCAAGAACGGGCCTTGTAATAGATATGGACGGTCCACGTTGGGCCGTTCATGACAGGAAAGATCTGAAGCCCACAATGAGTGTAAGCGGTTTGGATTGGGCCGCTCAGTAACTGAACGGTCCATGATTATCTGCTATAACGAATGAGCGGGCCAACACGGTCCGTTCAATTACTGGGCCTAGCTAGTCAAGGAAAAGTTCATCCAATTAGGCTCCTGAGTTGCCATAGGCGGGGTGAATCTGAACCAAGGTCCAGTCCACTATCCGTTGGGGAGCCCGGAGGCCTTTTGGGTCGACTATAACATAACCAGGTCGAAGATAGAGCAAGGACAATTGACCAATCAAGATAGGGCATTTTGCCAGAATTGCACGGTTCATATTGGACCGTCCCAAGTGTTACGCGGTCTAGTTCGGGCCGCGTAATAACTTGGATAGTCCAATGTGAAACGTGGCTCAACTAGGGTAATCCAAGGGGTTAAATCGAGTCAACATGTACAGGATTTGTGGTACAACCTGCCCGGCATCCTAGTGAGAATCCCAAGCTCGCGGGGGCTTACGGAGGTCACATAATGAAGGTCCTAGTCCGACGGAAGGAATATCCGGCGGAGAGTTCCAACCATTACAAGAAATGAAGGCTAGAAATCATCAGAAAACGAGTGTACGTCAGTCAGTCAATCCTACCGGGGTAGAATGACCATCAATCAACCCTAGTATCAGTAATTCATTCTCCATAATACATATTTGAGATTAACTTTATAGAAATGAAGAATAGAGACATGAGAGAGTAACTATGTAAGAAAAATTAAAATTTCTAACTTTCATACGTTCCAATTAATATGTGGGTTGCTAATTTGTCATTAACCTTAGTTGACTACGATGATTCATGCTAGAATAAAAATAAGCATTCGGCGGGATAGAACGGTCCGTACAGAACCGCTTAGAGGCCTCAGCGGTCGGTCGACAGTCCGTTCAATCCCTAGAGCCAGGGGCCAGACGGGGTTTGAGTGGTCTATCGAGGGACCGCGGGGGTCTCTACATGGTCTGGATATGGCCGCTCTGCTCGCGGGGATTTGAAATGCAAGGACAATTAAACGGTCAATAAATGGCCATCACCCTAGACCACAAGGTCTATCGCGGGGCCATTCAAAACAAAGCGGTTCCTATTGAACCGCGCAAAGGACGCTACGCCCGAACCCTAACGGGCTCGAATAGGGGTAATGAAAATGACTAATACACAACATGTAAAGCATGAAAATTGGGCAAAAAGTTATCATTGAAACGAGAACAGGAATATGCACATAATAGCAAGATCAATTTAATCTTAATGCCTGCCAATCCTTACCTTAAGCAAGGATCATCAAGGAAACCCTAAATCTGACATGCTTCCATTAGAACCTAGAATTCTCGCAGGATACTACATCAATTTTAGGGCTTTTTAGATCAACGGAAAGAGGACTGAGAGACGAATCTAACAATGTATAATACTTAGGGTTTGGTCTGCTAGAACCTACCTTAAAGAAAGAAGAAGGGGAAGAAGGTAGCCGATCGCGCCTGGAACACCTCACCGATGATCACCAGAATTCACCCTCGTCCGCACTCCTCGTCGGCCGCCATAGCATCTAAACTGTTCCAGGGTGACTAAGGGTTGTTTTTATAGAGTCAATTGAGTCTAGAAGG